>VWZE01025074.1:53744-102340 GCA_013396675.1 Eubucco bourcierii | reverse complement strand
GACCCCTGAGGGACACCACTTGTCACTGGTCTCCAGGTGGACATTGTGCCGTTGATCGCCACTCTCTGGGTTCGACCATCCAGCCAATTCCTTATCCAGCGAGTGGTCCATCCATCAAGTCCATGCTTTTCCAGTTTGGTGACCAGGATGTCATGTGGGACAGAGTCAAATGCCTTACTCAGGTCCAGGTAGATGACATCAGCTGCCCTTCCCTTGTCCACTGTCGCTGTGACTTCATCATAGAAAGCCACTAAATTTGTCAGGCAAGATCTGCCCTTGGTGAAGCCATGCTGGTTCCCACCAATCACCTCTGCTTTGTTTTCCATTTGCCTTAGCAGGACTTTCAGCAGGATCTGCTCCATGATCTTGCCAGGCACAGAGGTGAGGCTGACTGGTCTGTAGTTTCCAGGGTCATACCTTCCCAGGGTCATAACTTCCACAAAGTCAACAGTGTTCTGTTACCCTGAGTGGGTGATGGATCGAAACATATAAAGCTATCCCACAGATGTATTTTTTTCTATTCAATTAACTCATGGATCACATTATATACAATCTGTATATTATGCTGTATATTATATTGCAGAATGACAGAAATATCCAGGTTGAAAAAGACCCTTGGGATAATTTTCTGTATATTCTATTTACTGTATATTCTACTGTACTCTGGTCTTAGAAAGTCTTGAATCTCCAACACACACATCATATTAAAATTCTGTAAATCCACATTATAAGAGAATAGTTGGAGAACAGAAAAAAAAAGAAGAATCTGGATTACCTAGGCGGTGAAGATTACAGTTTAATGAAAGTGAATAGCAGAAGAGAGCAGATCTTTTTAGTACTTGCACTTAAGTGTAAAAAGCATTTCTTCTATGATTTTGTATTGGGTTCAGCTGGGATAGGGTCAATTTTCTTATAAGAAACTGGGAGGGGGTAGTCAACTGATCCAGTATTCAATATTTTACTGAAGGGAGGGCTGGCTGGGAAAGGGATGTGGAGTTTGACCAGCACAGTGAACTGTCTATGAGGTGGAAGTTTCTATCATAGAACCATAGAAGGGTTTAGGTTGGAAATGACCTCAAAGATCATCCAGTTCCAACCCCACGACACAGGCAGGGACACCTCCCACTAGAACAGGCAGCTCAAGGCCTCATCCAACCTGACCTTGACCACCTCCAGGAAGGGAGCAGACACAACCTCCCTGGGCAACCTTTTCCAGTGTTTCACCTGCCTCTCTGGAAAGAACTTCTTCCTAATATCCAGTTTAAATCTTCCCTCTGCCAGTTTAAACCCATTGCCTCTCATCCTGTCATTACAAGACCTTGTAAGTAGTCCCTCCACAGCTTTTTTGTAGACCCCCTTCAGATTCTGGAAGGCTACTAAAAGGTCTCCTCACAGCCTTCTCTTCTCCAGGCTGAAGAGCTCCAACTCTTGTAGTCTGTCCTCATAGCAGAGCTGCTGCAGCTCTCTGAACATCTTCATGGCCTCCTCTGGACTCGCTCCAGCAGTTTGATGTCCTTCCTGTGTTGGGGACTCCAGAACTGCACACAGTACTCCAGGTGGGGTCTATGGAGTGTACCTCCATCACATGGCAACTCCCTGGTAGTAGCGTCCTGGAAAGATAGTGAGGGACAAACAGCGGATGAATTGCCTGACCAGTTTTGATGACATAAGGAGACTCTCTCTTCTGTATGGACATGTGTTTTGTTTGTGAAAGAACTGTCCCAGGTTGTTCTAGCAATTCAAAGAGGACATGTTCTACCACCCACCTGTAGGATCCCGTGTCTCAGCTATGAGGAGTAGGAACTCCTCTACCCAAGAGACAGAATATGAGAGACACACACAGTAGGGTACTCTTTGGTTTTACTTACACAACCACAAAGAGGACATGAGGAAATGGGGTGAAAACCCCACTTTGCATCTAGCTGCATGAGTACTTGAGCTGCAAAGGAAAACAATCACAAAAGAGGATTCCTCCAGGAAGGACACTTCTTTAGTTTCTAATGGGAAATTCCCCAAACAGAATAGAAGGGTCAATGTTACTTCTGATCCTCTTGAAGAAACCTCCAAGTAATTTTCACAAGGAGTGATTCTGATCAGGATTAAAGGAACCCTGCCTGGCCAGGTAATGGAAAGTGACAGAGAGGCTTACTGGACTGTGTAGGTCACATAGCCTGGCATCTCAGACCCACAGAAGTATAAAATTCTAGTAGATATTGATGTGCAGTGTACCCTAATGCCATAAAGCTATAAAGAGACCAAATCTCTGTCTCTGGGGTGGCTTTAAATATTGCTGAGTACAAAAGGAAGCCAGTGCTCTATACTGACTCATGGACATCCTCAACTACATCATGTTGCTGAGAGGCAAATCAAGTCTGACATCGAGCGTCTCCAGAAATGGGGCATCCAACATCTCCTTGGGAAACCTGTTCTAGGGTTCTGCCACCCTAGTAGTAAAAAACTTCTTCCTAATATGCAACCTAAATCTATCCTGCTCTAGTTTAAAGTCATTGTCCCTTGTCATAGTGCTGCAGTCACTCCCCAGCTTTCTTGTAGATGCCTTTCTGGTACTGGAAGATCTCTATAAGGTCTCTCTGGAGCCTTTTCTTCTCCAGGCTGAACAAACCTAACTTTATCAGCCTATCTTCATAGAATAGTTGTTCTATCCTTCTGATGGTCTTTGTGACCCTCCTCTGGACCCTGCCCATCAGGTCCATGCTGGACCCAGTACTCCAGGTGAGCTCTTACCAGATTCTCTCACCAGAATATCTGCTATTTATTCTTATGAAAAGTTCTCATATTTTTAATATAACCCCAAAAACCACCTAAATCTTAGTGAGAGCACAAAAATATATATTTGTTGCTCTATGAATTCCATGCAATTCTAGGTTAGCTAAATACAGGTGAGCTTGCCTTGGCATACACATACTAAATAAAGTTTTTGTCATCAATGCCTGAGGCAGTGTTGGTAGTAGAAATGCATGCAGTACAGACGAGTGACAGAGAGCAGTGCAGATGATGCTGGGTTTTGGGAGCAGAAAAGGGTATACGTAACCATTGCATATCTTGTGGCTGCAGTTAGAATATTATTCTTTGTCCCTGTGGCAACTGTTAGGTACTTTTTGCCTCTGACCCTTCAGCTGCTGTCAAAATGGAGATATTTTCCTGCTTCTCATTTCTGTAAGCATTTCAGGATGTCCCCTTCAATTTCAGCAGACACTTTTACTTTGCCTCCAACTGCTATACAATCTCTGCCTTTAACCTAGAGCTGAACTTACTTGTGTGTATATATATATTAAAAAAAAAAAAATTGGAAAAAGAGATAGGAACAAAGGAAGAGATAAGGTACTACATGAAAAGAGAATCATGATGTGTCTCTTCCCTGTTTCCTCTTGTGTCTGTCATATATATATATATATAAAATCTCTTTATCCCTGTGTCTGTGATATCTGTAGAAATCAGATTCTCTTTGTACTGTCTCAGTAGGACACCCTGCTGCTTAGTACTGCATCTCTTCCTACTGTCCCAAATGTAACAGAGATCTGACTGCTTAGTGTTGTTTTGCATCCATGATCTCAGCTGCCTTCCACTTGTGTTTCAATAACTAACAACAAACTGGAATTTGTTGTTTGCCACCTCCTTGCATACACATAACATAGTCAATGCTGTCACATATGTTGTGTCCTTCATACTGGCATATATGCTTCTAATACAACAGTGCATGGGGTTTTTTTTCTGTCAGAAACCCAGGATTGTTAACACAGATGACAGATTTGTTTCAAATCTACTTCTCCATTGCAAAAGCTCTCTAGATTCTCCATCTTATTGGCAAATAAAAAACAAGATCTTTTTTTTCCTTAGTAACCGGTTCACAAACATCACCTCCTTTCCTGCAACTTATTCTCCTCACCTGCACATACACACATTTATTTATTTATTTCAATTGCTCGAATCATAGAGTGTCAGGAGCTGGAAGGAACCTCGAAAGATAATTTGGTACAACCCCGCTGCCAGAGCAGGATCATCTAGAGCACATCACATTGGAATGCATCCAGATGATTCTTGAATATCTCCTGAGAGGGAGACCCACAACCTCCCTGGACAGCTGGTTCCAGTGCTCTGTAACCCTCACAGTGAAAAAAATTCTTCCTCAAGTTCACATGGAACCTCCTGTGTCACAACTTCCACCCACTGCCCCTTGTCCTGTCACTGGGCATCACCTAGAAGAGGTTGGCTCCATCCTCCTGGCACTCACTTCTTACATACCTAAAAACACTAATCAGGTAACCCCCTTAGTGTCATCCTCTCCAAGTTAAAAAGCCCCAGCTCCCTCAGTCTCTTCCCATAAGGAAGATGTTCAACTTCCTTAAGTATTTTTGTGACTCTGCACTGGACTCCCTCAAACAGCTCTCTGTCCTTGAACTGAGGGGCCCAGAACTGGACACAATACTCCAAATGAGGCCTCACCAGGGCAGAATAGAGGGGCAGGAGAACCTCCTTCGACCTAACCACAGACGTTCTAATACACCCCAGAATGGCATTGGACCTCCTTGTCACAAGAGCACACTGCTGGTTCATGGCCATCCTTCCGTCCACCAGGACTCACAAGTCCCTCTCCCCTTCACTGCTCTCCAGCAGGTCAGTCCCAAACCTGAGCTGATCCTTGTGATTGTTCTTTCCCAGGTGCACAACTCTACACTTTCCCCTGTTGAACTTAATTACATTTCTCCCAGCCCAACTCTCAGCCTGCCTAAGTCTCTCTGAATGGCAGCACAACTCTCTGGTGTGGCAACCACTCCACCCAGCTTGGTATCATCAGCAAATCTGCTGACAGTGCACTCCACGCCCTCAACCAGGTTATTAAAGAACACACTGAGTAATACTGGCCCCAGAACTGACTGCTGAGGGACTGCACTAGTTACAGACCTCCAGGTAGACTCTGTCCCACTGGCCACAATGCCCATTAATTTCATTATACATATTTTACATACTTAAAAAAATGTATTTTATATACGTATTTACATTTTATACAATATTACCCATTATTTTCATTATACATTTTCCCACTTGTTAGCATGACTGCAGTCAATCCTTGACAGAACTAAAATACAGCACAGTTCCAAAATCAAAATTCAAGACACACAAATATTTCAAAAAAGTGTTTTTCACCTTCCCTTTGATGTTTTAGAACATTTTAACGCGTTAATAAGTGAAGGCAGTTCAGGTTAATAAAAGCTACTTTTCAGTATCAAAACTAACAAAGTTGAGGAGTTTGACTCTTCAAAGGAAAAAAAAAAAAAGGGTGTTTTTCTTTTACCTGTAAAGTTTCTTCATAAAAATACAATTATATATGCATATACATAGCTTAGAATTAAATATATCTTGTTTGAATAAACAGGGCTAAGACCTACAAGAAACTCCTCAGGCTCACCTTGTAAATAGTGAAAATGTATAAAATACTGAAGTTGATCTGTGCTAGAAAAGCCCCTGTGTCTTTCCACTGACTTTGAAAGGATGGCTAAGACATGTAGGATGTTTGTCTCAAAATTGATCATCTTTCTGTAGACATTCACAATTATATTAATTACTTTTCATCTGTCACCTTTCTAAAGAAAAGAAAATAAGAGGACGACTCTGTCCTTTTGACCAAATAAAAGCAGATTTTATGTATTCATAGAATCATAGAATTGTCAAGGCTAGAAGGGACCTCAATTAGTATCTAACTCCAACCCCCCTACCATGAGCAGGGACACTTCACACTGGATCAAATTGCTCAGAGCCACATTTTTCTGGTTTTGAAAGCCCCCAGGGATGGGACTTTCATCTGGGCAACCTGGTCCAGTGTGTCTCACCACCCTCATGGTGAAAAACTTCTTCCTAACATCTAATCTGAATCTGCCCACCTCCAGTTTTGCTCCATTCCACCTAGTCCTATCACTGCCTAACACCATAAAAAGTCCCCCACCAGTTTTCCTGTAGGTCCGCTTTAGATACTGGAAGGCCACAATAAGATCTACTCAGGGACTTCGCCTCTTCAGGTGGAACAGCCTCAACTCTCTATGTCTCCATAGGAGAGGTGCTCCAGCCCTCTGATCATTCTTGTGACCCTTCTCTGGACACATTCCAGCACATACAGATTTTTCCTGTAGTAGGGGCTCCAGAACTGGATGTAGTGCTTCAGGTGGGGTCTCAGCAGAGTGGAGTAGAGGGGGAGAATCACTTCCCTCAACCTGTCAACCTCTCTTAAAGCAGTCCAGGATATGATTTGCTCTCTGGGCTGCAAGTGCACACTGACAGCTCTTGTTGAGCTTCTCATCCACCAGTACTCTCATGTCCTTTTCTTCAGGACTGCTCTTAAGAAGCTCACTATTCGTAAGAAAGCTCCTGTAAATACATGATAAAAGTTGTTGTGCTGGTTTGAGGCTAATTGGAATATTTTAATAGAGAAAATTACACTATAGGCTGTGAAAGGAAAACATCATGATGTCTACTTCACTCATACGCTTGCTGGAGAATTGTTTGGGAACACTAACCAAAACAATTGATAAGTCAGTTGCTCTCTGTCGCTTGCTTGAGCAGGAGCTGCTGGTGGGATCTAGCAGCTTCTGGGCTCTGGCTCCTCTGCTGATTAATCCTCACTAACCACTTTTCTTCTAACCCCCTTGGCCGATCCTCCTAATTTACCTTGCACGTAAGGCAAACCTTGGGGTAAGGTACAGGGGTGGGGAGAAGGTGGAAGAGTGGTTGGGAGCCCCTCCTGGGGTCTCTGATTTCTGGGAGGGGAGTTGTGTTGCTGTATTACCTTTTACTTGTATATTTCTGTAAATATTGTGTATATAGTGTAAATATCTGCTGTACATTGTGCAAAGCTGTAAATATAGCTTCATCATTTAACTTCCAGCCGACTGAGTGCTAGTCTGGGTCATTTTACAAAGTGTGGGGTGTGGGGGAACTCCCAAACCTTCACAGTTGTGTTCTTACATCTAGTATTATATAACTATTTTGACAATTTAGTGGAGGTCTGGAATAAGCTTTTGAATTAAACCTGCAGATTATGCCATGTACTGTGTGTTTGTTTGCACTGTAGGACAGACCATGTGAACCATGCCTTTCAGGTTAAATAACACTAGAAAGAATATGTGCTGGTTTGAGGTTAATTAGAATATTTTAATAGAGAAAAATTACACTATAGGCTGTGAAAGGAAAGCATGGTGATGTCTATTTCACTCATAGGCTTGCTAAAAATTGTTTGGGAAAAATTACCAAAACATAGATAAGGCATTCTCAGTCTGTCTCTTTCTGAGGGACACAGCACAGCATCTGGGGCGCTCTAGCAGCTTCTGGCTCTGGTTTCTCCTTGACGATTAATGTCACTAACCACTTTTCTTCTAACCCCCCTGGCCGATCCTCCTAATTCACCTTGCGCATAAGGCAAACCTTGGGGTAAGGTACAGGGGTGGGGAGAAGGTGGAAGGGTGGTTGGGGACCCCTCCTGGGGTCTCTGATTTCTGGGAGGGGAGTTGTGTTTCTGTATTACCTTTAACTTGCATATTTCTGTAAATATTCTGTATATAGTGTATATATTTGCTTGTATATGGTACTAAGCTGTAAATAGAGCTCCAGTCCTTAACTTCCAGCCTACTGAGTTCTAGTCTGGGTCATTTTACAAAGTGTGTGGGGATGGGGAACTCCCAAACCATCACAGGATACTCCAAAACCACACCCAAATCTGACTGCAAATAGGCATTCAGCTCATGGGACTAAAATGATATCTGAGCTATTCTAAAAAAAAAGAAGTCCTTAGGAAGTTTGGATAACCAATCCTCAGCAGTATTGTTTTCTTTGATCCAGATCCATTGATCTTCACAGACATCTGCATAAGTGATGCAGCTGTTGATAAGGCTTTGACCAGTGGAAAAGCAATCAGATTTCTGATTGCTTCAGGAACACAAAATGACAGTCGATTAATGTACATCATCTGTTTTATTCTGAACGTGAAGGATTGCCCTAAAAATATGTGTCTATTTAACATCATTTCTTGCCATAACCTGTCATTATTGGGGCTTAACTTCTGATATTTTTTCTTAATTGTCTAGGAATAAACTCTGAAAACACATTTTTCAATTCATTTTCTGTCGTAACATTTGAGTGACTAGTCTGCAGGCACATTTCGTAAATCTGCATGAGAAAGTCATCAGTGGATACTTGGGGAGTGATACTAGTCAAGGAAAAAGGGATCACTGCTGCATGACCTTTTTTTACATTTCTTAATATTATACTTTCAAGAACTGTGTAATCTGCTTCTGAGGACACTAACATCTGATGCCTTCTGCTTTTTTGCCTTTTCCCATCCTCACAGTGCTCCATCAATAACCTTTGTTTTTTATGCATAACATAAAATCTAGAAGAACTATTGTTTTACAATGCTTCTTACCTACCTCCGTACCTTTGAAAATTTCCCTTGTAAAGATTGTCCTTTCAGGTAATTTATTCCAAATATAAATTCAAATTTATACTACTTAGGTTGACAACTGCATCAATGTATTGCACAATATATCTTGAAGCAAGGAGCAAGGGAAAGATGCTATATAAAACAAAGACTTCCAGCTCTCTATTCTCCTGCATGCCAATGCAGTCAACGTTATTAACAGGAATATTTGAGGAGAGGAACAAGTAATTCCATCTACTCACCAAATATAAGCCAGTCTTAACTGAAAACAAACTAACAAAAAAGACATTTCAAGTTGCAAACTGTTTCTCCCAGGAAAGTTAAATCCTTCCATTTGTATATAATGGTGACGGAAGAAAATCTATGTTTGTTGAGTTTTGGGGTATTTTTTCATAAAAATTAAGGAGAGAAAAAACAAAATCTGATGATCAAAACCAGAATCCAATGACACAAGAGGGGCCTATTGCTTAGACCAAGAAGTTTTTTCTTTGTGAGAGCATAAAATTTAAGTGAAAAAGTCTTCACTTTCTTCTCTTATACAGCTTATGCTGTCTTGTCCTTAATTTTTTTTCCCATTTAATTCCTGTTGACCTTTTTTGCTTTGATAGCCTGATTATGACATGGATTGTTTTATTAAAAGACACCTTTGTCTGATATAAAACTAAATGCTGTTCAGGCTTACATCAACTGAAAAGCATGGGTTTATCTAGATTTAAATTGTGTAATCAAAATCAAATGCAGTTTGATGTTGCTTTTTCCATAGTAAGCTTTATGCAATTGTTCCTAAATCACTATCTCAGAGGTATTGCAAATCAGTGAGAAGGGAATAATTTTACTCAAAATAGCATGAACTGGAGGCTGTACCAAGAACTGATCATATAGTTCCTGTTGATTTCTGCTGCAACTGTTTCCAGCTTCTGTGGTTGTTTAATTCACTTGAATCAATACTTATGAAGAAAAGCTTCTCCATAGAATCACAGAATGGTCTGGATTGGAAGTGACCTCTGAAGGTCATCTAGTCCAACTAGATCAGGTTGCCCGCAGCCCTATCGAGCCTCACTCTGAATATCTCTAGGGATGGGGTCCCAACCATCTCCCTGGGCAAGCTGTTGCAGTGTTCCACCACCCTCATAATAAAGAACCTGTTCCTAACATCCAGGCATTTTGACTCCTGGATATGCTGAGTGAGTGACTTTGTGAATATGAAATCCCTAAATCCAGAGACTACTTCTCTCAGGTGTCAATTTATGCAATATACTTATAACAATGAAGCAAAAATAAGAATTTTCAAAAATCCTAGCAAATTATATCTGTGAAATCTATAGCAGCATAGCAGGATCACTCTTGCTTCAAGTTAGCATGTAATGCTGCCCTAATCTGACCCATTAAGCCATCCCTTCCACTCATAATACACACAAGGCTGCTGAGAAGGAACACTATTCACTGAGAAGAGCAAGTGTTGTTTCTTTCTTGGTTTTCACAAGCCCCTCCTAAGTTATACTTTCCCTTTTCACATCTATTTCAAGGATCCTCTGTGCAGTCTACTGATGCAAGTAATAGAGATGTCAATTTCAAAAAATTAGATACTCTTAAGTCCCTTTTCAAGAGTCATTAACCAAATGTTTGTAAAAGAAAAAAAAAAAAGTAGTAATGAAGTGTTTTAAGGTGAATTTTTAGTGAATATGGAATATAAAATAGAGAATAGAGAATTCCAATGCCAATCCAATGCCAACCACTCTCTCTGTCAAGAACTTTTCATGACCCTCATCTGGACACATTCCATTGGTCAGATAAAGAACAAGGAGCTTGTATACAGCTCTGTGTGTATTTGTGTGCTTATGCACTTCTACTTGTCTTGAAATCACACAAAAAATACAAATAAATATCTCAGTTTTATTGTGAGGGAGAGTTCTGTTTTGTTTTTCCTTACTGTTCATAAAGATACATTATTCATAATGAAAATCAAAGGTCTTTTCAAACAGTGTTAAATATTCACAATTCCAATGCCTACTAGTGCAAACTTAGAGAAGAAGAGCTTAGTAATCAGTGTTTTAATCTTTACCTTGGGTTTAGATTTTTTCATTTCAATAACACTTTTTTTTTTTTAAAAAAAAAAAAAAAAACATTGGACTGAAATGAGAATTTGCTGTGTGGAAACTGTAATCCCTTTGTCCAGTTTTCCAGTGTCAGAAGGCCATTTAGATGATAATTTAGAGAGAACCAACTTAGCGACTGTCTGACAGATATGTCAAAATATTTACTCAGGGTAAATGCATCTTGATTATAAGGTGCATGTTTACAGATTTGTAAGAACAGATGCATTTAAAGGACCATTTTAAATGCCTAATTCCTGGTTGACACTCAGACTTAAAGTGTTTCTGAAGTTTTCCCTCATCTCCACTCTTTTCTCTTAATTTTCAATTCAGTTGTCACTATAGAGAGAGAAAACAAAACTCCTCTTTGCTGATGCGATATAACACCTTATATAGGTATAACAGCTGTTCAAATCTTAAATATTTCTTATTTCCCAAAATAAATTGCTTTATAGGGATGCAAATAACATCTGGTCTACAATGTAGTATTTAGAGGTTTGGTGGTTGTTTGGTTTTGTTTTGGTTTTTTTTTTGATTGCCTGTATTCACTAACTCACTCAACAAGCATTTATTGACACAGTTTACCATTAGAAGAGAAATATTTTAAGTTCATCGCTTTATTTATTAGTATAGCTGTAATCAACTGTTTGCCAGAGTTTTCATCCCTTGAGTGCTGGTATGACATAACGAAGAAAGCAATGCCTGTATTGTACAAACTCAGGTTAAACTGCAAAATATGTGCACCAAGGCTAAAACAGTTACAGAGTCATAAAAGAGAGTTTTAACAAGGCAAAGTGGTCTATCATGTAACCATTATTACCATTCTAAGGCAGTATTACTGCACAATTTGCATAAGAAAATATAACAAACGCATACTAAGTTATTTGAAAAGGGAAGAATAAAATAGGCCAGCAGATTAGCAAATCTATCCTGTTTTATGGGCCAAAATAATTGCACTAAGCAGTTATGACAATGTTCTGCAACAATGGAGGAAACTGTAATATGTATGTAGAGTAAGCAATTGGTGTTCTCCAAGCCCTTACACCCTGAACTTGCAAAGGCTTACCCATTGAGTAAAAAGGTCATCTGGGCTTGTGTCACATCCTGCTGGTAATTTTCCCAGTCTCATTTCCAGTGTTCATTCCTCTCTTTGGTGATGTCTGGCAATCCATGGTCCATTTGTAGCTGAAATTTTATTTGGTAGATGATTTCAACAGAGACCCAGGAGATGGGCATCTTTTTGCCTATCAACAGTTGGCTGGAGGGCTGGAGTGCCTCTCCTATGAAGACAAACTGAGAGGGTTGGGACTGTTCAGTCCAGAAAAGAAAAGACCCTGAGGGCACCTTATGGTGGCCTTCCAGTATCTGAAGAGGGCCTAGAGGAAAACTGGGGAGGAACTTTTTAGGATGTCAGGTAGGGATACGACTGGGAGGAATGGAGCAGAAGTGGGTAGATTCAGACTGAATGTGAGGAAGAAGTTCTTCACCATGAGGGTGGTGAAATACTGGAAAAAGTTTCCCAGGGAGGTGGTAGAAGCCTCATCCCTCAAAATTTTTAAGGACAGGCTGGATGTGGCTCTGAGGAACCTGATCTAGTGTGAAGTGTCCCTGCCCATGGCAGGGGAGTTAGAACTAGATGATCCTTGGGGTCCCTTCCAACCCTGAGAATTCTATGATTGTATGATTCTGCGAGCAGACACAGTAGACTGCTTCAAGCTCCAGCCTAGTGTAAAACACATAGTTTCTTTGACAAACACAAAGTTCTAAGAATCTCTGTGCAGCAGAGTTTAGGGGGATGCTTGCTGGATTTGGAGCAGGATTAATAAGAAAAGACAGTGAGGACATTTATTTTTCCTCTCCAAAACCAGTGAATTGTCAGTCTTTCATTCATTTTAGGCAAATATTGAGCAGTTTTTGTCCACATCAGCCTAAGCAGTTCTCAAACTTTCTTAGTCAGCCACTAAAGTTATATATAAAATTATTATATTAGGTAGAATTAACTATTAATTCTTGAAATGATTTTATAATGAACAATTACTTCAGCAGCAATTAGTCCATAAACCAAAAAATGCAAGGCTGAGACTGCCACAGATTCTTAAGTATTACGCAGAAAGATTCAAGCTTTTTTAAAAACTGCTTGCTATTAATAAACATTTTAATACATTTTCAGTGCTGTTTGCTATTCATTCTAGAACCCAAGAGCATGTTAATTTACCCGTCAGTTTGCTGCTTTAATCTTCAGATAATGTCTGTACAAACAGGCAAGAAAACCTACTCAGAAAATAAAAATCAAGTACCAAGTCCTTGAGCTGAAGAATTTATTATAGGTTTTTGCTGCCAGGAACTAATTTGCTCAGCTGCTATCAAAAGACCATTTCAGTGCAGCCCTGCACCTGTGTTCCAACAGTAATCTTTCCGGTGTCTGACATAAGGAATGGAAACTCTCCCTACATTTCTCACAGCAGTTGACTCACTTGAAGTTTTACATCACCAGTCCAGAACTGCTTATGAATTTTAATAAGCTGTTTTCAACAGTTGTGAACTACTCTGTGGTATATATTTCTTTCATAAATGTTGGTTTTGACCATTAGTAAAATATATACAGTATTTATCACTTCTCATACTTGTGAAAACAACAGAGAGCCTTACTTTAAATCTGTGATGTACTTGCTTTTCCTTTACTCCTGTTTCTTAAATTTTAAGTTTCCCTTTGTGTTTATAAACAACTGTGATCGATTTTGTCTTTAAATACAAATGAGAGGTAGGAATGCTGCAAAGTTTTTCAGGTAAAGTGGTTGGAAAAATTATTTTTTGCATAAAACTTGTTGCAAACTAGTATGGCTGACTCAAACAGGCTTTGGAACATGGTTCTGAAAAAATATCTTTGATGGCTAAGGAAAATATTGGAAATCCATCTTTAACTCAACTTTTATTACTCTTTATGTTGTACTGTTACTCTACTGCACTGTGGTGAGACCCCACCTGGAGTATTGCATGCAGTTCTGGAGCCCCTATTACAAGAAAGGTATAAACATGTTGGAATGTGTCCAGAAAAGGACCACAAGGATGATCAGAGGGCTGGAGCACCTTCCCGATGAAGACAGACTGAAAGAGTTGGGGTTGTTCAGTCTGGAGAAGAGAAGGCTCAGAGAAGACCTTATTGTGGCCTTCCAGTATTTGAAGGGGGCCTACAAGAAAGCTGGGGACTTTTAGGGTGTCAGGTAGGGATAGGACTAGGGGGAATGGAGCAAAACAAGAAATGGGTAGATTCAGATTGGATGTTAAAAAGTTCTTCACCATGAAGAGGATGAGACACTAGAACAGGTTTCCCAGGGAGATGGTGGAAACCCCATCTCTGGAAGTTTTTAAAACCAGGCTGGGTGTGCCTCTGAGCAACCTGATCTAGTGTGAGGTGTCCCTGCCTATATCAGAGGGTTTGGAGCTAGATGATCCTTGAGGTGCCTTCCAGTCCTGACTATTCTATGATTCTACTGTTCACTCAGAACTTCATAGGTTAAAGCAATAGATTAAATACACTAGATCTTGTGTAAGTGAAATGCCTTTGCTGCCAGTCCTCTCAAATTTACCTTTATGGAAGGTGACAGTGGTCAAATGCTAGGCTAACTAAACCCATTTTTTTAAAATTAAATTAATATTAAAGACCTTCCACAAGACTCCATAATTTGACTTCTTTTGTATAATTAAGCATTCACCTACACCAAGTCTTATTTCAAAGATAATATCAGTGGAAAGTGAGAAAAATGTAACCTCTTTGCTCAGCATTCAATTAAAAAAAAATTAAAAAAAAGAAAAAAGAAAGAAAAAAGAAGGCTCCCCTCAATGCAACCAAAATACAGAATGAGTTTGTAATTTTTGAATAATACATAGGAGCTTTCTAACAACCCTGACATGAAAAGCATTGCAGATACTGGTGTTACATCAATCCTTCCTAACTGTCTTGGAAAATATGTGCCATGTTATAAAGAAAACAGCTCACCAGCTGTTTATGTGAAAATTATTTGAAGAAAAACAAGCGTGGCCATATGGCACTCTAGTAATACAGTGGGAGCATGAAGAGTACATTTTGTAGACTGTAGTAGATAACGGTCATGCTAAGCAGGGTGCCAAATATTGACAACACATTGCATTAATAGTAAATCTCTCCTTTTCTCCTCTAAATGCCTATGTCTCTTAGCAGCTTGTGCGCTGGAAACAAATGAATACCTCATTCTAATGAAAAATTCAGTTTTGTGGAGAGACAAAGCATTTAACGTACTGAAAACTTCCCCACAATTCCCTGCTTAAATATTATGCATTCACTTGAGTAGCATCACATCATTTCAAAGTATGGAAAACACCACCCTTAGAGGTACCAAATAGTTTTATTTTTGGTTGATTGAGATACTCCCAGTGCTTAATAATTCGCTGAAATTTTCACCACGAGGGCACTACTGTTATAGTTTGAGGATGAAGTGTCCTGCCCTAGAGATAAATTCCTCCAGAAGGTAGAGTACCCAGGGGGCTGTGCAGTACCCAGAGGATGGCTGCAGGAGACTGTAATTTTCTTATTACATTCTATAATCCTGTATTTCCCTATAAAAGGAGTACTGTGTACAGTTCTGGAGTCCCCAGCACAGGAAGGGTGTTGAATTATTGGAGTGGGTCCAGAGGAGGCCACAAAGATGATCAGAGGGCTGCAGCAGCTTTGCTATGAGGACAGGCTAAGAGAGTTGGGGCTCTTCAGTGTGGAAAAGAGAAGGCTTCCAGGAGACCTTGGAGTGGCCTTCCAGTATCTGAAGGGGTCTACAGGAGGGCTGAAGAAGAATTATTTACAAGGTCTTGCAATGACAGCACAAGGAGCAATGGGTTTAAACTAGAAGAGAGGAGATTGAAACTGCATGTTAGGAAGAAGTTCTTTGCAGTGAGGGTGTTGAGACACTGGAACAGGTTGCCCAGGGTGGTTGTGGATGCTCCCTGCCTGGAGGTGTTCAAGGCCAGGTTGGACGAGGCCTTGAATGACCTGTTCTAGTGGGAGGTGCTCCTACCTATGGCAGGATGTTGAAACTAGATGATCTTTGAGGTCGCTTCCAACCTAAACCATTCTGTGATTCTATAATCCACAAGCAGTTCTCTCTCTGTCACCCCCTGAGCACATGTGGCAGCTGTTATCTCTGTTTGTGGGGCAGAGCAGCCTTCTGTGGCCTTGGCTGGCAAGCTGTTTTTTAGCTATGACACTAAGGCTTACTGAACCTGCTCAGGGGTAGGGAGTGGGTTCTGATCTGAGGCATCCTGATCCTGCTCAAGGGGAGCTCTGAGCCCTGGTTGGCCTGTTCCAGTCAGAGGGACAGTTTGGTCTGCTGAGGCCTACTGAGGCTGTGTGTGTGGGGGGAAGATTTTGGCCTGGGTTTTGAGGCCTAGTGAGCCCTGGTAGGCCTGGGTGGAGAACTGGGATGAGGTTGGTTCTGTATATATATTCTTTGTGCTTTTATACCTTTAGTACGTTTTGTATACTTTTGTAAATAGCATTTTCCATTTAACCTCCAGTTCTCTGTGAGTGCTTTTTCATCTAATCTTTTGGGACCTTCTGTCCTTTTGCTCTGAGCAGCTGGTGGCTCAAACCAGGACAACTATGAAATTTCTTATTAAAACCACAGAAAGTCAACCTGTAACTTGAACAAAACCAAATATGTTTTCTGGGGTTGAAAGAGCCCTTCTTGATCTCCCTTTCTGTAATAGCATAGTCTGCCACTTTTTACACATGTCTAATGTATTTTGCGGTGGACTGAATTCAGTTCAGTTCAGAGCTGGCTTTCCCTCACTGGCTTAGTTCAGAGCTGGCTTTCCCTCACTGGCTTAGTTCAGAGCTGGCTTTCCCTCGCTGGCTTAGTTCAGTCCTGACTTTCTCTCACTTGCTTAGTTCAGTCCTGGCTTTCCATTACATCCACAGGAGTGGTAGTACCAGCCAGTGTCATGCTGGTGACTCTCCCAATATGCTTTTATGCACTGAAGGTGTATAAATAGACAGCACAGAATAACAGCTTCTGCATGTATATTTGGAAGCCGAATCTTTATTTTCCAGAGAGAATAAATAAATAAATAAATAAATAATCTTATGTTTACTGAATCAGAACTGTTAATACAGAGGTCCTGCAAAGATTTGTTGAACCTAAACGTACACATCAGAGATATTTACAAGGTTAAATCCTAGGCAAGCCCAGAGCTACCAGATAAAGGATTAGAAACGAGAAGGAAAAGAGAAGCTTGGCAAGAAACAGTGCTAAGTTGCCAAATTGGAGAGCAAAGCACAGCAAGGGGATCAAGACAAGAAATTAATAAGGAATGGTTTTTAACAGCTTGTATGTGTGTATTCTTAAGTGTGTGTGAGCAGTTGCTTTGCTTCAGTTTGGTATTTTGTACTTTATAAATATTGATTCAGACTGAATTCTCTGTCTTGTGCACTCTCCACTGGGAAATGACACTGAGTCAGATTCACCTGACACAGATCTGTGGTTGTTGACATGAATTTACCCTGCAATCTTGAGGTGAGAGGTTTTTTGTTTTGTTTTGTTTTGTTTTTGAGGCACCTTTATTCTATTATGATAAACTCCCTTGTGTTCTCACCCTGATCCTTAAGCTGTTTCCTCTGTTTTCCACAGAATTAAACACATAACTAACTATGCAAGGGGTTTTGTCCTTTCGTCTGCTCAGAGAATCAATGTTTTCATTTTCCATGCATTCCAAAATGTGCTGGGTTTTTTTCCTACTGCCATGAAGCATGTTTACAACTGGAATAAAACAACAGGGCACAGATAGAAACAGCAAATCTGCCACTATGGTGTGTAATCCTATAATATCAGTTAGTCTTAAAGGATTTTGACAGAATGGTCAAACCTTATATAAATAGCCTTAAGTTAAATAAGCTCAAGTGGGAACTGGATTCCTGAATCAACAGCCTTCCTGTGAGATGCAGAATAATTGGAGACAGACTAATTGGCTCACAGACCAGGAAATTCTGCTTTCTCCATGGAGTAAATCCTATTATGGTTACCATTAAATGGTTGTATTTTTGCCTGCTGAATAAAAGAATGTTTTGAACTGTGTTCAAATAATGCCTTCTATTTTCCTTCTGTAAAGGATTCTATAGGTGAAAGTCCTTCACTGAGAATATCAGAAATTTATTTCTCACTGTACCAATCCAAATACCAAACTAGTTGTTCCAGTCTGTGAATAATGCAGAAGACTAAGACACATATTTGTGAAAATCTCACATCTAGTAAAGTACCATGCTCCCTTCTAAACTTAATGTGTGCCTTACAGCTGCTTGCAGCTACAGAGAATTTCCTTTAATATTCAAGGGGCTACAGAATCACAGAGTATATCTGGTTGGAAGAGATCTCAAAGATCATCAAGTTCTTTGACTGAATACTGAAGGGTCAACATTAAACCATGTTCCTAAGTACTCTTGAACACACTTCCCAGAGAAGTCTCTCCTTGTGAAGTCTCCTTCTCTGAAGAATCTGTCAGGATACAGTCGTCTGTGACCTGAGCTTGATTATGGTCCTACTCTGGCAGGGAGGTTGGACTTGATGATCTCTTTGATTCCCTTCCAACCCCTGACATTCTGTGATCCTGTGATCCCCAGGGACAGTGACTGCACCACTGCCCCAGGCAGACCATTCCAATGATTGAGAACCTTTTCAGTGAATAGATACTTCTTAACATCCAGCCTGAAGCCCCCCTGACACAGCTCATAATTGTTTCCTCTATTCCTGCCTTCTCCTTTCTCCAGCCTCCCTTCAAGTGGTTAGAGAGAGCAATGAGGTCATTTCTCAACCTTCTCTTCTCTAGATCGAACAAACCCAGTTGATTCTGGCACTTCTCATAGGTCATGTGCTCCAGGCTCTTCACCAGCCTCTGGTCTGTTTGCTGTTTTATACAGAACTAATCACACATGATGAGTTTGGAAGCATGTGTCTTATATTTAACATTTGGTCATGACACCCATATATATGCATGCAAGTTGCTTATCTTTAAGTTTCCTCATTACATTTCCTTTTTACATTGGACTATTTTTCTAAAGCAATATATACTCATTTTGATAATTTTTCATTTCAGCACTTATCCGAAAGATTTGTCTCAAGCTTCCACCTATATATTTAAAAACAGAGCTGAGTTCAATGACATGAATATTAAAACAACTTTCAAGCTTTAAGTTCCTCTGAACTCATTAGCTTGGCAATTTCTCCAAGCTGTGTTTTCATTACTGTGTCATCTTATTGGCAATAAATGTGGCTCAGATGTGTGTTAGTTTACTGCTGATATCTTGAAAGAATTGGACATCTGTACTAAAATACTGGTAGAAATTAATCTGCCTGTTTGGATACTGAGAGCATTGAGTCCATGGCAAGTAATGCCTACTCTTTGAGCTTTCCTATTGATCCACATAGAGCTTCCCAAAGTAGCTTCAGCTGTTGGCAGCAGCCTCTGTTCTACTTCTGTCAGGAGAACAGAGTCTGTCAGGATGTGCTGCTTTTACTTCATCAGCAACTGTACAAGTAACCTGCAAGCATCAAAGGCATCTTTTCAGATCAAATTCAGAGCCATAATCCTGAGTTTAAGTTTAGTGCATTAACTCCCTGATCCACTTTCACTATTTTTATTTATTTACAGAATTGCTGAGGCTGGAAAGCATCTTTTGAGATCAACCTCCTGCTCAAGTAGGGTCACCTAGACCTGGTTGACAAGCACCACCTTGACAGTAGTTTACATTAACCAACTACAGAAGACTAAATCGTAGTAAACTACTTTGCATACAAAGAGCAAAAAACCAAGGTCTTGGAAAGGTGACTGACAATTTCCACTCACTCTAAATACATGGCTGTCTGCAACCCCTTTGTATATTTTTACAAAGAATTTTAAAGAAATAGTGTGTTTTCTTCATCCAGACTTCAGATATGTGTTGATTCCTTTGTATTTATTCTAAAATATTATTCTAAAATATTTATCGAGTCTTTTTTTTTAATAGAAGATTGCATTTACATTTTGATTAGCATTTCCTCAGCTCTATGAAAGTGTACCCATTTCTAATGTATCAGCTTCTGAAATATGCTTTTACTAAAACCTGGTTCATTCCACAGATAAAGACAGTGGAGAACTTGAACTCTGTCTTTTCGATCACATTATCCTTCCCTCACTTTCTGCTGTTATCCTCAAGGCTCTTAATGATGTCAAAAGAAAAGAACTGAAGGCTTTGTTGCACTCAAGAAGTGGCATTTCAGTTCCCAGAGCTGCTGATTTTGTCAAGCTTTTGTCAGCTCTAATTAGAAGTGAACTCCCAGATTTCAGTAAACCAGGTAAGGATGTCACCCTTTATAGAGGTTGCTCATCTGGGAGGAAGATACAGGTTGGCTGAGTTGACAGACAATGCCAAACCATTACACGATATTAGCAATAATCCTTCGGCCTGCAGCATGACTTGAGTCTCCTGAGGTCACTGTTAATATGGCTTTGTGGGATTCAAATGTAGGGCAAGAAGTAAAGCAAATGTAAATGTTTCACCTTGGAAATAAAAATTGGTAGGGATAGAATTCCACCATATTTTATGCCTCAGACACCTGCCAAGTTATGACATGATTCTTTAATTAGTGAAAAAAAGTAAATCTCCAAACAAACAAATATTTTTCTATTCCCTTACTACTTCTTCAGTGCATTCTCTCCAAACAATTTACATAGAGAAAGAGCAACAGCCCTTGTTCTCTAAACCTATTATGAATCACTTGGTAGAAAAAAAAAGCATTGAAAAAAATCATAATAAATATATCAAAATACATAAAAGCTGAAAGGTACCAAATGCACTAATTAAATTCACTACAAAGTGTTTGTTTGATAGATTTTTTTTTTTTTTAGTTTTGGGTTTCCTTTATTTGTTTGGGTTTTGTTTTGTTTATTTTTTAGTTTTATTTTTTATTTTTGTTTTGTTTGATTTGGGGTTTGGGGTTTGTGGGTTTTGATTGGCTGGTTAGTTGGTTTTGGGGATTTTTTGGGGGAGTTGCTCAACTAATTTTTTTTTTCCAATTTCATATTTTGATGTTTCTCAGATTTTGAACTGCAGAGGGATATGTTTGTACATAATAAAACATATGATCAAAGAATAGGCTGTTTTGAGCTTGGGGGCAAAAATATGTGCCCTTGATAAGTGAGTTTTACACAAAGTCACATTATCCAGTCTACTTCCATCTGCTTTTACTGGTACAAAATATAGAACAAACTGAGGGAAGAAAGGAGCCAAAGTACTGGGTGGAACCAAAGTACTGGGTGGAACCTATCTGTATGCCAATTGCAGTGAAAGGAGATTCCATTTGTTTCAGACAACATCAAGAGATGAAAAGCACCATCATAGAATCATAGAATCATAGAATCGCAAATCACAGAATCAGTCAGGGCTGGAAAGGCCACAAGATCATCTAGTTCCAACCCGCTTGCCATGGGAAGGGACATGCCACACTAGAACAGGCTGTCTAGAGCCTCATCCAGCTTGGTCTTAAATACTTCCAAGGATAGGGCTTCCACCACCTCCCTGGGCAACCTGTTCCAGAGTCTCACCATCCTCACGGTGAAGAACTTCTTCCTAACATCCAGTCTGAACCTACCCGTTTCTAGCTTTGTTCCATTTCCCCTAGTCCTATCATTACTATCAGTCTTTGAGAAGTGGATTGCTACATTCTAACATTTTGGAGTTATAATAATTCAGATAAAGGAAGTAAGGTTGTGGTATGCTAATGCCAGAGTGGCTTTGTCTACGTAAACAATGCACTGTCTGAAATCTAAATCTACCCACTGATACAATAATTTACATCAGACTATTAATTCCAGTATCAGGTCACCAAAATCTTTACGTAATTAAGCTTTGTGCTAAATAAATTCTCCTGTGCCCACACTTGGCCACTGCTCCTCTCAAACAGGTACTATGCCAAGTGTCATACTAGTCAAGATCATACTGGAGATGAAATCGGATTTCAGGTAATCATTCTCCTGGAAAACTACTGACTGCCCAGGGAACAAACCAACAATTTCTTTGTCCTCTCCCTCCATAACAGTTGTACACAAAATTATATCAACCTTTCAAAGGGTTAATTTGTTGAGAGGTCAGGCTTTCTCAACCTGATGGCTATATAGAAAGCAAAGAACAAATGCAATTCAGGGCATCCTGATTTTTTATATACTCACTCTGTCATTTATTGTAACACCTATCTCACTAAATGTGTCTGTTCTGTCCAGTTCTACCATTAATCCTTCGAAAATACAGCCCATATTTAGTTAAGGGGAAATAAAAACAGAGAACAAAATACATTAAGTGGAACAAGCTGCAAACATAAAAAGAAATATTTTGCACTCCTGTAATTTAATATTGCTGAAAGTCAGCATTATTGTTTCACTGTGGAGTTAGGTAACTAATGGTTGACAAGTGCCATTTAGTTAGATGGATCCTTATGATTCTTTCTTTTTGGGTTGCTTGTTAATAGCTTTGCTTTCTGTGGTGGGGTTAAAATTACCCCCAAAATAAAATCACCAGACTTGCTCAGAAGGTTTGAAAGCAAAACGAAGCTGTATTTACAGCAACCCAAAATCTGAAAACATAAAGTACAACGTACATGTACAGAATATCTTTACATATTTACAATTCAGAAATAACACACACACACACAAAAACCCAACCAAAAACCAAAACAAAACTAACAAACACCCTTGAATTACTTCCTCATCCCTCTGGACAAGGGAACAAAGGGGTAGTTCTAACCCCAGAGAGAAATCAGCCCCCATGGCTGCTATCTACTCAGTGACAAACAAGAAATCTCAGCCTAGGGCAGTGAAGCCCTGCATAGGGACTAGCCAGCAGCCAGAGTGAAGAAGAGAAAAAGGAGGAAGAATAGTTTATGCAGTATACTTACATTAATTAACAACCCAATGGAATGATATAGGCTTATCCATTATTTTCCTTTTGCATCCTATGATGCATTTTATTTATTTTTTTACTATTCTTTTTTTTTTTTTTTTTGTTCCTGTTGAGTATCTTTGGAATTTTCCTATTTCTTGTTTATAATTCAGAACCAGGGTAGAGGGTTAGTTTCAAACTACCACACTTTCATGACTGTATTTTCAGTTAGTGTTGTCCAAAAACTTTGAATTCAGAGGAAGCTAAAAAATAAAAGAACAGCACTGTAGAATAAATTCATTTTTACACTATTGTTCCTAACTATTCCCACTAAACACATTAACAAACAAACAAACAAAAAATTATATATCTTTGAACAACCTGTTATGTCTTGCATGAGATAACCTGTTCTGATTATTTTTCAGCCTCTTCAAGAGACCAGGGAAAGACAAAACTATGATAAAACAGTCATTATTCACACTAGAGTGCTCAGAGTATCAACAGTTCCTGATGACCATTGATGTCAAATTTAGTAGGTCCAAATTACTTGGTAGGTCCTTACTTGGTAGGTCCAATTACAACCTAACTTACGTTTGATGTTTATTTTGAGGAAAATAATCACAGAATCACAGAATGTCAGGGGCTGGAAGTGACCTCAAAAGATTATCCAGTCCAATCTCCCCACAGAGCAGGATTATCTATACCAGATCACACAGGAACACGTCCAGGGGGGTTCTGAATATCTCCAGAGAGGGAAACTCCACAACCTCCATGAACAGCCTGTTCCTGTGTTCTGTTACACTTACAGTGAAAAAATTGCTGTTTGTGTTTACACAAAACTTCCTATGCCTCAAATTCCACCCGTTGTCCTTGTCCTGTCATTGGGCATCACCGAGTAGAACCTGGCTCCATCCTCTTGTCACTCTTTATAAACATGAATGAGGTCACACCTCAGGCTCCTCTTTTCCAAGCTAAAGAGCCTCAACTCCCTTCAGTCTCTCCTCATAAGAGAGATGTTCCATTCCCTTAATCATGCTTGTGGCTCTGTGCTGAACTCTTTCAAGCAGTTAATAACCAGTGAAGATTTCCTTGGTGAACTTAGACAAAGAGAAGTCAACAGAGAGATCCTTTTGGTAGTGTTTTATTAGCAGTCTTGCTCAGAAGTAGAAATCTTTTGCAGACGTGAGGCCTGGCAGGCAGTAAATTGGTCAGAATATTCAGGTCAATTTATTTGATTCCTTTCTAAGTTGTGCTAGAATGTCTTTAGCTAGCAGGCTTCCTCAGCATTTTTTGAGCAACATCTCTTCCTGCTGGTACCTTTACAATATTGGTCCTGTGCTCTCTATGAAAAAGAGAGGATTAGGAAGCAGAGATAATAGGCATTGAGTAACATAGACCAGACTCCTTTAAAAACAGTTCTAGTAAGTAATTCTGGTGTCTGCAACAGATAGAAGCAGAACAGATAGAAGCACCTCAGCATTTAGAAGTAGATTCATAATCAGATCAGCATCTTAAAATTCAGGCATCTAGAACTGAGAGTGAGGGAATGAAATTTAAAATCTGATAGCAGGAACACAGTAGTAATATGTTTAAAATAGTGCCATATTTTAATATATACAGAATCATAGTATCAGTCAGGGTTGGAAGGGAAGACAAAGATCATTTAGTTCCAACCCCCTGCCACAGGCAGGGACACCCTACCCTAGATCAAGCTGTCCAGAGCATCTTCCAACCTGGCCTTAAACACCTCCAGGGAAGGGGCCTCAACCACCTCCCTGGGCAACTCATCCCAGGCTCTCACCACTCTCATGGTAAAGAACTTCCTCCTCATGTCCAGTCTGAATCTCCCCACCTCCAGCTTTGCTCCTTTCTCCCTAGTCCTGTCACTACCTGGTAGCCTAAAAAGTCCCTCCTCAGCTTTTTTGTAGGCCTCTTTCAGACACTGGAAGGCCACAGAAAGGTCGCCTCAGAGCCTCCTCTTCTCCAGACTGAACAGCCCCAACTTTTTCAGTTGGTCCTCATAGCAGAGGTGCTTCAGCGCTCTGAGCATCCTTGTGGCCCTTCTCTGGACATGCTTCAGCATGTCTTATATTGATACAGCCATCTTTAAGGATTAACATTACTATTTTTATTATTACTGTTATTATTATTATTATTAACACTTATTTTAACTTTTAAAAATTATTTTATTATACAAACTTGGATGTGTATATTCCCTTAAACCTTGGAGTTCAAGTTGCATATATGACAAAACAAACTAATGCGTTATGTATGTAAATATGTGTTCTATGATAGATGTTTCTTCTTTAATATATAAGACAAAAATATGCTTTTACTTCTTTAAGTAGAAAATTCAACACAGTCTCCTGAACAGAACATCTGTTTTCCTTTGGTACATTGCTATAAGAAATGAAAAGTAATTTCACACTTCTAATACAAGTAAGTTTCATCAAAATTACAAAACCTGTTGCTGTCAGCAGCAACTTTGACTTTCTTTATAGTATACATCTTAAAAATTCCACATCATGGTATGCTTTTCCTGTGTTCTAGTGCATACAATGAAGAATGGTCATGTGGGATCCAGCAGAGGAAAGCAGAATCAAATTTAGCAGAAGTATTTTCATACTTTTTCTCATCATTGCTGACTTCAGGTCAAGTAAGTTCTGTTAACCCCACCACACAAATTAAAATTCCATGGAATAAATTAAAATCTGCCAGCAACCGCTAAGAAAAGTAAAAATCTGCACTATACAAAATACGTTAGCACTATTGTTATTTATAATAACTGCTACATATTGTACTGCTGGAGAAATTACTAATTTTAGTTATACCTAGATTAGTAATTAGGAAGGGAAGCAGAATATCTATAATTTGAAATATTTACTATGTGAGGCAGTAAAGATGAAAATATTTGCTATGTGAGTACAGATGATACTCAGATGAAGAGTAGAGAGGAACAGAAAGTTTAACATTGGTTAAGATAGGTAAATCTCCACTGAATTCCACCTTTAGTGTAAGATTAGTGCTTTTTGTTCCCATTACATTGAAAAGAAAACACCAAACTAGGAGGAACAGGGAGTGCATGTGCAGTAGAAAAGAGAAAGAGTACAGTGGAATGGGGAAGGGGAGTGTGACCAGCAGGACCAGGGAAGTTCTGCTGCCCCTGTACTCAGCGCTGGTTAGGACACACCTTGAGTACTGTGTCCAGTTCTGTGCCCTTCAATTTAAGAAAGATGTTGAGGTGCTTGAAGGTGCCCAGAGAAGGACGCCAAGGCTTGTGAGAGGGCTGGAGCACAGCCCTGTGAGGAGAGGCTGAGGGAACTGGGGTTGTTTAACTTGGAGAAGAGGAGGTTCAGGAGGGACCTTATTGCTGTCTACAAATACCTGATGGGAGGTTGTGACCAGGTGGCAGTTGGTCTCTTCTGCTAGGCAACCAGTGACAAAACAAGAGGACACAGTCTCAATCTGTACTAGGGGAGGTTTAGGAAAAAATTCTTCACAGAAAAAGTGATTGGCATTGAATTGGGCTGCTTGGGGTGGATGGTGAAGTCCCCGTCCCTGGAAGTGTTTAAAAAGGAGACTGGATGAGCACTTAGTGCCATGGTTTAGTTAATTAGAAGGTGTTAGGTGATAGGTTGGAGTTGATGATCTGAAAGGTCTTTTCCAACCTAGTTAATTCTACGGTTTTGTGATTGTATGAGTGGAGCCCTAAGAAGATGTTATCAACTGTATTTAATGTGTTAGTTATTTAAACTGAAAGTAAACTTCAAGAAATGGTAGAATTTCCACACACCAGCCTACACCTTAGGTCCATTAGTGGAAATTCATCTACAACAACATCGGTATTACATCAAACCCAGATTTCAAAGCAACATAATATGTGCACCTTCCTGCAAAACCTACTTAATTTCAAAAAGACAGAGTCTCAATGGTTATATTACTGTACCATTAAACAAAATCAGGATGCTGTTGTGCTCCAGGGAGCAGAGAAAAAATTGTATTTGCAAAAAGAAGGCATTTGAGAGTGATACAGGGAAGAGTACATACTACAAGGATTTCAGGGCAATTTTCAGTTGTACTCTGGGCAATTAGACACTCAACTTTAATTAAAAGTGGAGCCAGGTGACTAAGTATCACTCGTGAGTTTCAAAATATCATTTAACTGATAGAAGAATAAATTAAAAATGGATAGAGGAGAGACTACATTTCCACTGAAAGAAGCAGATTTCTGGGAGTCTGAAATACTTGAATTTAAAAAGCAATATTAAAATATATCTGGAAGACAGATCAAGAGAACAACATCGTAATGCAGGGTAAAACAGAAAAGAAATCAAGCAGCTGAATTGTCTGGTTGATTAGAAATCTGTCGAGACATTAATAAAGACTTTAGAAAGGATTTTGGAAAGGATTACTGTAGGTCATTCTACTTCCTTGAATATACTTCTTGTTGTAAAAAATGGCATTGCTGTAGGTCCTAGTAATCACCAAAACCAAGACTGAAAGGAACCTCAAAGCATCATTTCATCCTACCTTCTGCCCTAAAGCAAGATAAATTCTACCTAATGCTTTCCTGACAGATTTGTCAAAGGTGCTCTTCAAAACCCCCAGTAATTGAGTACCCTTTGGCAATCTGTTAATTTGACTGTTCCTTTGCTCTCCTTAATTTTAGATACATTGTGTCAATGGATTATTGGCCTATTTGCAAAGAAAATACTATACCATGCAAAATACGAATACCTCATCAATAAACAATTTGGTTATGTGTTGTTTCAATAGCAATTTCTTTTTCCACTGGAATGAATAAGGTGCAGGAGTTTTTAGAAGAGGTATAACAAAGGCTATTATTTTTATTGTTTCATAAAATGAAACAACATAATTTTACTGGAGATAGTCTGGTCCTTTCATTAACATCTGTTTAGAATCTAGAATATCAATAAAACACATATAAAGGCATTCTGTGGTCATTGATTCTGATTCTGACCGCTAATAAACTTGATCTGAAATTTTAAAAACGTGGCAAATTTGCATGTTTAATAGCAGTGTTTTAGTTTGGGGAACAAACTGTCAAATAAGGTTCAACAAGGATAAGTGCAGAGTCCTGTACCTGGGGAGGAATAGTAAACTGCACCAGTACAGGTTGGTCTGCAGGAGAGCAGTCCTGTGGAGAGGGACCTGGGAGTGCTGGTTTCTCTTTGTATCCTTTTTTCACCGGGTTTATGCACAAAACTATTTTTACTTTGCTGCCTAAATATTCTTTGCATCTTTAAGCACAGTGGGAATAGTTGGGCATGCACAGAATACTGGGATTTATGGACCAAGTTTCTCACATTTAGAGAAGAAAGCATCTTTGAACTAAAGTAATGTGGGTTTTTTTCATCATACATAGTCAAAAGCTACTTTTGAACAATAAGTTCAGTTCTGTATTTTATGGAGACAGGGCACACCAAAAACCTCCAAAGGGGAATTTAAAACAGCAGGAGATAAATGATGGAAAATAACAATGCAAATTAAAATTTGTTAGTGAAATGTAACTTAAATGAACTTCTAGGATTGAAAACATCAGCTAATTAAAGATGTGTATAGAGAATAGTAAGTTGAAATGGAATTCCATACCCTTAAACCAAAACAACAGAAGCAGCAAGGGGAAGAAAATCATAGCTAGAGTTTTTTTAATCCAAACTAATTCCAAGCTAATACCAATTAAATAAGAAGAAATATTTCCTGATCACAGGGTAAAAAATATAAAAAGAAGAATTGAAACAGTGGAGGGAGAATCTGGATAACAAATACTGTTTAGAGACACTCTAATAATGAATAAATCAGTGAGTTATATCAGGAGCAAGGAACTTGCAAGGAAATAGGAGAATTTGTGAGAGCGTAAAATCAGTGTTAGCTTTTCATGGGCCGTAGTAGTTTTGCTTGTTTCCTATATATGTTGATGAGGGTCTTTAATACATTGAATGGAAAGGTAAAAATGACATTGTCACCGTGTTATAGGTTTAGGACTAATATATTATCATAAATAAAAGTTTTCCAGGGAATTCAAGTAGAAGAGGATGGATGTCCCAAGGGCTTTGAACAGGACATCACAAAATATATTTATCCCATCCCATTTGTCATGTAAATTTCTGTATAATCTGAAGTACAACTTGTTCTTTCTGCTTCTTTTCCCCCTTTTCTCCTTTTGCACTTCACGTGCTTTCTCCTTGCCTTGTTTGGGCTATGGTAAGAACAGCTGTGGGGACAGGGAGAGATAATATCTGTTAGCTGCACAACAGTCTGGGTTTTGTGCAGGGGTGGGGCTGGGCTACTGTTGGGTTTTATGTGTGTGTGTGTATACATATATATGTGTATATGTGTGTGTGTATATATACATATATATACACACGTACATATATATGAACTTTTCATTTAGTTTACTTTTGTAATTAATTCACTGTTTTGTTTTTGGTTTGGTTGGTCTTTTGGTTGGTGGGTTTGGTTTTTTTTTTTTGTTTTTTTGGGGTTTTTTTGGGAGGAGGTTTGGAGTTTTTTGTAAAATATTATTTTCATTTAATTTCCAAATTCTGTGTTAGTGTGGTTATTTACTCCTTCGAGGGTAAATCCCAAATTCTGCATGGTGTGAAACCAACACATACTGCCAAAGAATATGTTTCAGATTTGAATATGTAACATTTCATATGGATCTGTGAATCAGTAGCATACAAATTAGTGAGTTTTGAAGGGCCTCCAGAGGCTTGCACTTAGCCTGGAAACTTGGAATTAATGACACTGGGAAAACATCTGCTTTATTAAGCAGAGCAGTCCTTAAACCTCAGACTTCGGATAGTAATTCTTACCTTGGGAAATGACTTATATAGGATTATTTATAATCATTTTACTAGGAACAATGTTGAAGATGCAATTAATGATCTAGGAAAAAAAAGACCAAACAAAAAAATCCCCCAAAACTTGACAAAATGGTGTATCACAAAACTGTACATTAGTCATGGAAATCTGAAAAGACTTCTGGAGGATTTAACGTTGAGTAAGCATGAATGGGACAGTAGACAAAATACGTTGGAGGTAAAAACCACAGCAGCACACACAACAGCACAATATATATATTGGTTATATTCAATTATCTGAATGAACTAGGGAAAAATATCAAGGTCATGGTGTCATTGGTGTAAATTGGAGACCATCAATCTTTAAGAAAGAACCAATGTTAAATTGCTTATGAAAAAAAAAAGAAGTTAACAACCACAGCATTCTAATGATGAACGCAATTACAAGAATCCGTTGATACTGCAAAGGATGAGATCAAAATTTGGTGGCAAATGTTAGAAATATGGGAGGTAACAGAGGACCCTAAAATTGGTTCACACCACTCAAAATACAAGTATGTACTAGTGAAACGGATTGCAAAATGTCTCTTATTCATTCTGCAGTTCTGACATGAGCAGTTATCCAAGGAAACAGGAAAAGAAAATGAAAAGTTATGAAAATAAACACAACTTTATGTGGTTTTTATCTCAGTGCGGCACTGAGATACAGCTTACCAGGAGATAAAACAGCACATAAACATGGATGATTAAAACATTGATAACTACTTAGATGGAGAAAATATCTAAGTATTCAAATTCTGTGATTAGGAAGATAAATTAATAAACTTTCCAAGCTAAGGAAAGCTTCATTTTAAGTTTTCTCATTGAGTTATGAGAATGATTGGGGAATTTGAGCATCTCTCCAATGGAGAAAGACTGAGAGACCTGGAACTGTTTAGTCTGGAAGATGAACTGAGAGTGGACCTGATCAATGTCTATAAATATCTGAGGGGTGAGTATCAAGTGGATGGGGCAACCTCTTTTCAGTGGTGTACAGTAATAAGACAAGGAGCAGTGAATATAAACTTGAACATAGAAGGTTTCAGCTCGACATGGGAAGAAGCTTCTTGATAGTGAGGGTGACAGAACCCTGGAACAGGCTGCCTGGAGAGGTTGTGGAGTCTCCTTCTCTGGAGACTTTCAAAACCCAACAGAATGCATTCCTGTGCAGAGTATCCTAGGGGATCCTGTTTTGGTATGGGGGCTCGGTGATCTCTGGAGAGTGCTTCCAACCTCCGATATTCTCTGATTCTCTTATTCTGTTATGTTATCTCTCATTTTTAACTCCCTTACGTTGACTGCCTTAAGAATAGGATAGGAGGAATGTTGTATCTCAGTGTCTGATCTGAAAAGATAAACACTATAGGAAATTATGAAGAAACATCATATCTTTTCTCTAGGTAATGTCTTGAAATGTAGTCTGCTTTTATTATTTAATTTTCCCTAATTTCAAAAGAGTTATGTATCTGTGATGGTTTGGGAGTTACCCACCCCCCTGCCCCCCAAAACAAAATCACCCAGACTAGACTCAGCTGGCTGGAAGTTAAGGAATGAAGCTCTGTTTACAGTTTAGCACAATATACAGACAGATATATATACACAATATACAGTTCTATACAAGTTAAAAGTAATACAAAAATCCCTCCCAAAACAATCAGATTGCCAGGAGGATCCTGACCCAAACCTCCTTCCCCCTTCCTCCTTCTTTCCCTCCCTTCAGAAATATCAAACCCTGTATATCTCACGTGATAAATCTGGAGGGATGTGAGGTGAGATGTCAAAAAGATGACAAGAAGGTTAGAGGTAATAAAGGGTTAGGTTGGATTAGAGTTAAGGCAGAAAACAAACCCAGACCACCAGAATGAAGAAGCAGAATCACAACTGAGAACTGGGGAGTGTGTGAGTGGTGAGTGTCTGATCTGTATTTTTACTAGCTGAGCTTCTCAGCAGAAGAATGAGTGATACAGGTTACTGTTGTTTTTCTTTCTTCTCACAGCTAAAGGTTTATTTTCTCTCAGTAAAATATTCCAGTTAGCCTCAAACCAGCACAACACCCCCTTATACCTTTTACAGTAATATAGAAATCAGAGTTGTTGACTTTGAATCACCTAATCATCTTCGCTTGTCTACTTGTAGGCACCACTTATTAATAGTGTACATCCTGCAGCATCCTGTTGCTTTCCAGATTTAAAAAGCAAAGTATACCATTAGAATAGTACTAAAGAGCATTGTTCCTCCTTCACTGAATGACAGGCATTTGTTTTAGAAATTGAGTCCAACCTTCCAGCCAGAGAAGGACCATAGACTCTAGCACAGGTCACACAGGAAAGCATCCAGACAGCTCTTGAAAGCCTCTAGAGAAGGAGACTACACAACCTCTCTGGGTAGCCTGTTTCAGTGCTCTGTGACCCTTACAGCAGAGTTCTTCCTCGTGTTGGGGTTTATAGTAATGTTCTAGTAGCTGTAGTAATGTCTGCATTATACGTATTTTGTGAGAGAAATATATCAACAGTATATATAAAATTTCAGACCACTTTAAACAGTCACTTTAGACCCTAATTTGTCACCTTGTTCTTGGATTGTTAAACATTAAGATCAATATCCAAATGTGTGTGATGGTGTCATCAAATTGTAATTATCAATTTTTAAATCACAGAATTAACCAGGCTGGAAATTCCTTCGAGATCAACGAGTCTGACCTATTATATATATATATATATATACGTATCTCTTAAATTATTTCAGTGGAAAATCAAGATGCAGACAGTGCAATAGCTTCTGTTCTTTATTTCTCAACGACTTTTAACTTCTTTTGAGCTGTTTATGTATTTTCAGCACTTGCAGATGAAGGTTGTCACAGTGAAAGGTAACCTGTTTATTTTCCAGTGAATAGCATATTCAATTTAAAGAACTAGTCTCATGATAAAAATGTTGTGAATTTGAGACACTGATGTGAAAAAGAACAGTGGTATTTTATTGGTAGCCTTTCTTAGTGCATGCAGTCCTATTCTGGAGGTTATATACAAAGTTCAGTGTCTGGTTTTGCCCTGAGGGACTTGCATGCAAGCTGGTGTTATAGCATAAGAGTGGTTTTGGAGCAAGGTGTTTCCATGTGGTCTGCGCACTCCACACACAGGCAGGATGACTCAGAGGACCTTGAGGCATTGTTTCTCATGCCTGATTTGTAATCAGAGGCCATATAACTGCATCATTTGTGGCAGACTCTCTTTTTTTTTTTTTTTTTTTTTTTTTTTTTTTTTTTAATGTTTCAGAAAGTGCTATAAATGCTTATTTCATTTCCTCCCATGGAACACCTTAATAATAGTATCCTTATAAGTTCTAATTGCAAAGTAAGCATACAGATGTCTGAAAAAACAAATGAGAGTGAGAAGAAATGAATACAGAGTAGGAATCAGAAGAAATTATGAATCACTTGAAGCCAAAATGTTACCTGACTGTTTTGTGAAACATGTTGTATACTCCCCACCTGGATATCAGGCATGATGCAACCTGAGTCACTTGTTATTTCTAAAATCCCTAGCCTGTATTTCTGTGTTATTATGAAGAGATCTTGAGTTTCATTTGTTTTGTGTTATTTGGTTTTTGCTTGTTTGTTTGTTTGTTTTTTCTTGGTTTTTTGTTTTTGGTTTTTTTTTTTCTTGTTGTTGTTTTTTTAGTTTTTTTAACTATTATTCCAGATGGACATTTTAGCTCTAAAAATGTAAATTGCTCCTGGCTGAGTAGAGCTAGACTGGACTGATAACAGCAAAGCTGAGAGAGGTGTAACTTTCCAATCATTCATTTTAGTAAGTTTACTGTTTAAGAGTCATGACCTTTGTTTCTTCACAAATGCAATGCATGGCCCAGTAATACTCCTGATTTCTTCCTGAAGTGATATCTGAATTCATGTTAGGCCCTGCAGGGACTAAAATCAAATTAAGTTAATAATAAAAAAATCCAAGAGTTCTTCATGTTTCTTCATTGATTTGCCTCTTTATTCTTCACATGCTCTGTTCCCAGTGCTGATGTAGCCTTGACCCCATTTATTTATTAAATATGCCTGATTGTCATGACTGAAATAATATCTGCCTGAATTTGTCCATGTCTCCCTGAAGTACTGACATTCATGCTCTACTTCCCCTATATGAGTTTCTTAAATGGGACATAAAGATTCCATTTTAACTATCAGTATCTATTACTGTTCTGCCCTTGGCATTGTAACTCACTAAGTCTTACTTAAGTTTTTTGAAAAATAGTATGAATTACTGCACACAGTGCCTCTGTGGGCATTAAAACCACACTGCAAGTGAATGGGCTACCTACCTTTCACTGAAGCAGCCTGGCTGAAATCCTCTAAAACCCTGACCAAGGGCAGTCCAGTGACTTGGCTTCAAACAAGGACTCAATGGCTCTGAAGATGATCATCTCCACAGACTTCCTTGGCATCAAGGTCAGACTGACAGGCCTGTAGTTCCTGAATCCTCCTTGCATCCCTTCCTATCACACTTAGAATCATAGAATGGTTTAGATTGCAAGTGACCTCAAAGATCATCCAGTTCCAACCCTCTGCTATAGGCAGGGACACCTCTCACTAGAACAGGTTGCTCAAGGTCTCATCCAGCCTGGCCTTGAACACTTCCAGGGACCTATGTCAGTGTCTCACTACCCTCACTGGAAAGAACTTCTTCCTAACATCTACTTTAAATATCCCATCTACCAGTTTAAAACCATAACTCCTCATCCTGTCATTACAAGACCTTGTAAATAGTCCCTCCCTAGCCCTCCTGTAGGCCCCTGCAGGAGAAGGCCACTCCAAGGTCTAGAAGCCTTCTCCTCTCTAGGCTGAAGAGCCCCAACCCTTGCATCCTGTCCTCATAGGAGGACTGACTTCTAGTCAACTGAAACCTCCTCGATGAATCAGGAGTGTTATAGAATCACAGAATCAATCAGGTTGGAAAAGACCTTTCGGATCATAAAGTCCAATATATCACCCAACATTATCTAATCAACGAAACCATGGGACCAAGCATCACATCCAGGCTCTTTTTAAACTCTTCCAGGGATGGTGACTCCACCACCTCCTTGGGCAGCCCATTCCAATACCAATCACTCTTACCATGAAGAACTTCTTTCTAACATCCAGCCTAAACCTGCCCTGGCACAGTTTGAGACTGTGTCCCCTTGTTCTGTCACTGGTTGCCTGGGAGAAAAGACCAACCCCCACCTGACCACAAGCTCCTTTCATGTAGTTGTAGAGTGAGATACGGTCCTCCCTGAGCCTCCTCTTCTCCATGTGACTTCCACCGGCTCTGTCCTTTCTTGGATTCCATCTGACCCCATAGACTTGTGCATGTCTAAGTGGTGTAGGAGATCACTGACCATTTCCTTAGTTTGTGGAGATTTCATCCTATTCCCTGTCCCTGTCTTCCAGCTCAGGGAGTTTTGTATGTGGAGAACAAGTGATCTGTCTTTTAAAAGCTGAGGTAAAGAAGAATTAAGTACCTTGGCCTTTTCCTCATCCTTTGTCACTTTATTTCCCCACCCCACAACCAATAAAGAATGGACATTCTCCTTAGGTCTCCTTTTACTGTTAATGTATTTATAGAAATACTTTTAATTGTATTTAATGCCAGTACAATTGTGAGACAACTGCATATTTCACTTTGTATTTTAATTACAGCCCTCACTTTTTAAAGAAAATCACAGAATCACAGAACTTTAGATATCTATGTTCATGAATTTCCTATCAGCTTTAGATGTGGGATTTTAACTAAATTTTTTTACCTTCAGTAACCTGCTCCCACTGGGGTTTAAGTTTGTTTTTGTTTTTCTTCAGGCCCTCCACTAGAATCTGTTTCATTTAGATCTGTAACTAACTTCCAGTTGGAGAATGGAGGAAAAAAAAACCAACATAGGTGTATTTTGATGGGCTAAAGGAATTCTACTTTCTGGTATTTAGGGCATTTAGTTTAATAGAGTAGAGAGGGTTTCCAGTGCTTACCATGATTACTTTGTGCTAGATATAAATTGCTCAAACTGGAAAGGTGGAGGTTGCAATTTCATCAACTGTATTATGAAACTAAATACTGCAAGGGACCTACATCTCAGAGGAACAATCATTTAGTGGTTAAAATAGTTCCTTGGTTATCTGGAATTAAACTTATCTCTAAACACAATAATGCATACTCTCTGACTTTTTTTATTGCTGTCTGGGGACTTTTGTCCTGACCAGCTGTGCATTGATGATTTCCATTCAGTTAAGCAGGGGAAAAAAAAAATCTAATTAGCAAACACTCTTGACAATAGTTATGAGAAAGCTGCTAAAGAGTTGGATGGAAACTATGCACCTTATGTGAATTTGTTGTCCATTTTTCTTTGTTAGAATCCCTTTAGTGCAGTCAACTGCATATCATTCACATTAGATGAGTGAGATGAATGAACACTATGCTGAGTATTTTTGTTCTGGCAGAAAATATTTATGAAGGTGAAGTCTTATTATGATATGTCACCTTTCATCCTAAATACTTCACTAACTGTATATGGAAAATGAGAATTACTGAAGGGAATAAACTCTTCCTCACTTCTGCTGTGAGTAGCACATAAAATAGCAAGCTTAAACTCTAGCAAGAGATGTGTAGGCTTTGAACTAGAGAATCACAGAATCACAGAATGTCAGGGGCTGGGAGGGACCTCAAAACCTTATCTAGTCCAAGCCCCCTGCCAGAGCAGGATCACCTAGACCAGATCACACAGGAATGCATCCAGGCAGGTTTTGAATATCTCCAGAGAGGGAGAGTCCACAACTCCCCTGGGCGGCCTGTTTCAGTGTTCTGCCACCCTCACAGGGAAAAAATACCTTCTCATATTTAAATGAGGCTTCCTACACTTCAGTTTCCACCCATTGCCCCTTGTCCTGTCATTGGGCATCACTAAGAAGAGCCTGACTCCATCCTCCTGACACTCACCCTTTAAATTTATAAACATTGATGAGGTCACCTCTCAGCCTCCTCTTCTCCAAGCTAAAAAGCCCCTGATCCCTCAGGCTCTCCCCATAAGGGATATGTTCCAGTCTCTTAATCATCTTTGTGACTCTAAAAAAAAAAACCAAAACCAAAGCCAAAACATTCGAGGTGTAAAAAGAGTTCTATACTGGAATGGATTGTCAGAAAGTTTGTGACTGTCCACCACAGTAGAATTCAGCTCCTTTTTTGCAAGCCATCTGTATGGATCTTCATTTGACACAACCACCTGCTGGCTGTAAATGACCTTGGTCTGGAAGTGTGGTAAATCAGCTTGCCTTCCTGTCACACAGCCAACTACACAGTTTCACAATATCCAGAAAATAATAAATCAGCAAGATGTAAAAGTCTTGTTTACTTGAGTTGTCTAAATAAGGCAAGGTAGGAAGATGTGCATAGATGATTTTTATGCCCTAGTCATTAAAAAAAATGGTCCCAAAAATAATGAAGCTAAGTCTGAAGCTTTGAGAAAGACACCTGTGACTGATAATTAGTTAGGTTCTGTGTTACAACATTTAGTTGTATGGCTAGGGTCTAGTTTTACTACAGAGATACTATATGTTCTTGACTCATGACCTTCCCAAAATTGCTGCAGCACTTCCTCATCTGAGCAGAGAGATCTGGAAGTAACAGTATGTTAGCCCTAGAGATTTTTTATGTTGCAGTGATAAATCAGAGTCACTGGGATAGTAAAGCCCTAGAACAACAAGCCCCAGGGAGATGTTTGTTACCTGTAATTGTACAGTTTGTTACCTGTAATTGGAGGACACAGGGCTCAGAGGAAACCCAGGGAGCCCTAGTACTCTGAGAGTATTGGAGGGGAGCGAGGGGAGGAAGCAAGCAGTTCTAGGGATTACTGCTTTCATTACGCTGGTGGGGACAGAAGGCAGCACCCCACCAGCCTTTTGATCAGAAGAGGAGGCCCAGATCACATCTGCCATGCTGTTGGTCTAACCTGACAGATCAGGAGTACTATGACACACTATGCAGTAGCAATGAGATGATAGGGAAATTAGTAGTTTACAGGCTTTGCTTTGCTTGGCAGATATGTGTCAACCTGTAGAGTAGGCAAGGTCCCAGACTACTGAATTAATAGAGAGGAGCTTTGGGAGGATGGATGAGGGAAAGATAAAATTGTCCTAGAACAACAGACACCAGGGAGATGTTTGATATCTGTAATTGGAGGACCTGTGTAACTGAAATGCTTGAGTAAGCTGTGGCAGTACTTTGCTTTTCACAATCCTGTGAGTTTCACTTTCATGGCACTCATAAACAGATATTTTTAAAACAAACAAAAAATAAATACTTCAAACCTTGGCATCCATTAATGCTCTTTTGTGAAATTTATTTCCTAGAACAAGATTGATGAGTGTTCGGATTGTGACAGGAGTATGCATCACAAGGGATTTTGCAGTGGCATCTTCATCTGGTTTGGAGGAGACTCCTCAAGCTGCTCTTTTACATAGTTCTTAGAATCCAGCGGGCCCCTGGTCATTCATGACTACTCCAGCACACGCATGCTTCATTGTGATACATTATCTGAACCAAATACAAAGCATTTCTAAAATCCCTTAATGAAATAGACCTGACCTTTACTCCATGCTCAAAGGGAGTTCAGCATTGAGATTACATGGCAAGATCATAGAATCATAGAATCAACCAGGTTCGAAAAGACCTCCAAGATCATCCAGTCCAACCTATTACCCAGCCCTAACCAATCAACTAGACCATGGCACTAAGTGCCCCATCCAGGCTTTTCTTGAACAGGGATGGCAACTCCACCACCTCCCTAGGCAACCCATTCCAATGCCAATCACTCTCTCTGTGAAGAACTTCCTAAGATCCAGCCTATACCTCCCCTGGCACAACCTGAGTCTGTGTTCCCTTGTTCTGTCACTTGTTGCCTGGGAGAAGAGACTGACCCCCACCCAGCTACAACCTCCTTTCAGGTAGTTGTGGACAGCAATGAGGTTTACTACTTTTGGTAGTAAAGGGGCTACAGGGATGGTTTTCTGGGAGAAGCTGCTAGAAGCTTCCCTTCTGTCTGATACGACCAGTGCCAGCCAGCTCCAAGATAGACTCACCACTGACCAAGGCCAAATCCATCAACAATGATGGCAGTGCCTCTCTGACAAATAGTTAAGTAGGGGAAAAAGTTGTTGTGCATCTGGGCTATTGTAGCTGAAGAGAGTAGTGAGAATATGTGAGAGAAACAGCTCTGCAGACACCAATTTCAGTGAAAAGGGCAGGCGGGAGGTGTTCCAGGTGCTGGAGAAGATATTTCTTTGCAGCCTGCAGTGAAGATCATGACAAGGCAGACTGTCACCCTGCAGCCCATGGAGTACTCTGAGGCAGAGCAGATGGATGTGACCAAAGGTGTCTGTAAGCCCATGGACCTGTGTACACATGAAGAAAGAGGATACCACACTGAAGCAGATTTGGTGGCAGGACTTGTAATCCCATGGGGCAACTATGTTGAAACAGTCTATTCCTGAAGGATTACACCCCATGGAAGGGACCCACTGGAAGGACTACTGGAGCAGTTTGTGAGGAATTATAGCCTGTGGGAAAGACTCAGATTGGAGATGTTCATGGAGAGCTGTCCTCTGTAGGAAGGACCCGATGTTGGAGCAGGAAAAGAATGTGAAGAGCTCTCCCCCTGAGGTGATAGCAGTGTCAGAAACAATGTGATGAAGCGATGCAACCCTTATTCCCTGTCTGCCTGTGCCAAAAGGAGAGGGTAGAGAAATTGAGAGGGGAAGAAGGAAGATGTTTTAAGATTTGTTTTTAATTCTCATTACTGTACTCTGGCTTGATTGGTAATAGATTAATTTCCCTGAGTCAAGTCTGTTTTGCCTGTGACAGTAATTGCTCAGTGATCTTCCCTGTCCTTATTACAACCTGAGAGCCTTTCATTGTATTTTCTCTTCCTTGTACAGCTAAGGAGTGATAGAGTGGCTTTGGTAGGCACCTGATGTCCAGCTAGGGTCAATCCACCACATTTTTATTGGTTAATTATATGGNTTTTTTTTTTTTTTTGGTCAGGAAGAAATAACGAGAATCCAGATTCTTCAGCCAGTGCTTTTAAGCATACAAACTGATACAAACTGGTCCATGAACAACAGGAAACTTGGGTCTTAAAAATTCTCATCTGAAGGGCTTCTTGAAACCATCATTGAATTAGTTCATTTTGTATTTGGCTTGAAGTCCACCTAATCACCTGGTTTCAGATTTGTGTGTTATTTCAAACCACTGCATTGCCATATCTGAGCACAAACTCATTGGGATATTCCTGGACTACCTAGAGAATTAACAACTTTATGCACTGGGTGTGCATACAGGCGCAACTCTGATACCAAGCAACACTACAGTTCCAGCTATGCAGCAGAACTGATTTTCAGCCTTAAATTTCTCTTTAAGTCACATAGCTTTTGCTACACCAAAGTTGCTGACTTTGGGAATAGAGCAATGACTCATTCCCAAGCCATATTTCATCCCTTGTCCTTACAAATGTATCTCAGAGGCATTTGACTGTGTATTGCTTAGAAATATATAGAATCACAGACTTGCAGAATCGTTTTAGCTGGAAAAGACCTTTAAGATCATTGACTCCAGCTGCCAGCTCAACACCACCATACCCACAAAGACATGTCCCGATGTGACATATCTACATTTTTAAACACTTCCAGGGGTGGTGACTCCACCATCTCTCTAGGCAGGCTGCTGCGTTGCTTGACCACTCATATAGTAAAGATATTTTTTGTTTTACCTAATATCCAATCAATCAGCACTGGTTGTAATTTTATTTGTTTTTTAAACTGGTTACTGAAAACATCACTAATGTGTTTTTGCATCCTTGGCAGGACTCAATGACATCCCTTCTGTCAACAAAGGCTCTTTTTGATCACTGTGATGTGTTCTTTTTGGTGTTGCTTGCCGATAGCCAAACACTCATTTGCTTGGACACTTGCGAATGAGATAATCGTGTGCACCTTTTTCTCAGTCTGTACATCCTTTCACAGTTCTTTGCTTTACCAGGGATGATAAGACCACAAAAAGGATACCTATCTTTGTTTCTCTTGTTCTTGTTTTGCTCTTGTTCAAGGACACGAACAAACAATACTATGATTGCCCTAAGGGATTGACACAATATGCCGTATTCAAACGGCAGAGTAAAAACATTTCAAGAAGATCACAATGAAACTAAAAATGCTGCTGAAATAGTTACATGTTGTAACTAAAGAATTCAGTAGGCAATGTTTAAGTCTTAACCTCCATCGACAGTTTAGGTAGCTGGCTTCCTTTATAAGGCAGTCTGAATACTGCTTCTGAATTCTAAATTAAGTAACCCTCAATAAGTGACTTTTCTTTGGAATGTATCATACCTAATGCGCTCTTTGCCCCCCAAAAAACCCAGCCATCCAAAACACCTTGATTTATGCTTACTTGATAGCTTTGTTAACAGACTTTGCTTTTACTATAAACTCTATAGATTTTCTTCTTATATATGAGGTAAAAATTTACTTTTCTTGGCTGTCTTGATGTTCTCATCTTTCTTCCTTCCTTTATCCAATTTTTCTTTGCTCTGCATTATTTTTCTTAGTCTTTCCATTTCTTTCTCCTTGTAGCACCACCTTGTCCATGCCCCCTCTACTTTTCTTCTTGTCTTCTAGTTTTTCATATCTGCAGTCATTTCATTTAAATTAACACAATCTTTTCTGCAACCATGCCAGTTCTATTTAATTGTAGGAGCCTGACCTATATTTGGAGGATGAAGGGAACATTTATGGTTTGTTTGTTTTGTTTTGTTTGGTTGGTTTTTAATATGGTTCAATATTGTTTTTTGTAAGAACTTTACTAAGTCTGACTTTCAAATATGTATTCAACAGTGTAAGAAAACTGACCTGAAAGAGATGTCTCTTAGAATCCAAAGCCTTTTAGCACAGCTAATGAGGCAGACGCATGATGTAATTCCTGTCACAAGGCTCTGTGCTGTCTTTCTCATATAGTCTTTTTCAGTCTGGTGCTGTTCTGTTTCATTGGTTGTCTCTTCATTACCTCCAGTTAGGAAAAAGAAAAAAAAAAAAAAAGACAAAAGACAACATGCAGGTAATACCTCTTATTTATTTCTACAAAGCAAAATTTCTTCATGCAGCAAAAAGTCCCAAAGAATCTGAGATTTTTGCAATGCATTTCTTGGCTGTAAAATAACCCCACGGAAAACCACTATCTGGTTTTGAGTATGTTTTAATTCTTAAAAAAAATGGTTTTTCTTCTTTAAGAGATATATGCAGCAGAATTTTTCATCTCTCCAAGATGCCAGATCTATTAGGTTTTAGAATCATAGTCATGGAATGGTAAAAGTTGGAAGGGACCTCAAGGATCATCTAGTTCCAAGCCACTGCCATAGTTTTGTCTAATGGTAATTTCATGGCAGTATTATCATCCAGCTATTGTTGCTGAATTTCACTATATAAATACTGATCTTAACTCTTTAGTATTTTGTTTTCCCTCCCATCTTAATTTCATTCTGTTGATCTCTATTAACACAACAATTTCCACTGGTACGTCATTCAGCAATATAGACTGCAGAAGTGTATAAACCATGAAATTATTGCAGTTATCAAGTTTTCATATCAGACACCAATATTTCAATGAAAATTACATTTCTGCCTCAGTTGCCTTTGTGAACCCATTTTTATTTTTTGTAAAGTTTGTATTAGTGACTGCTTTATCATGTTATTTTCCTGTGCTTTTAGACTGTGTATTTTACTTTGAAACATCTTTAAGTAAGTCTCTTCATTTTACTCATTAGTTAGTCTAATGATATATAATAGTTTGTCACTAAAAATAGTCTCATTTGCAACAACTCATAGGTGTTTTTCTTTCTTTTCAAAACCTGAGGAGATTTCCTTTTAAAAATTTGACTCCACAGGGGTCCTAGGCCATAGAAATTTAATAACTGGATCACTATGAAAAAGATCATGGAATCAGAGAATGTTAGAGGTTGGAAGGGACCTCCTGAGGTCATCTAGTCCAACTCCCCTGCCAAAATAGAACCCCCTAGAGTAGTTCACACAGGAGTGCATCCAGGTGGTTTTTCAAAGTCTCCAAAGAAGGAGACTCCACAACCTCTCCGGGCAACCTGTTCCAGGGCTCCATCACACTCACTGTAAAGAAGTTTCTCCTCATTTTGAGGTGAAACCTTCTTTGTTCCAGTTTGTATTAGTTGCTCCTTGTCTTATTTCTGTTGACCACTAAAAAGAGATCGGCCCCAGCCACTTGACACCCACCCATCAGATATTTGTACACTTCGATCAGATCTCCTCTGTCTTCTCTTAAGAATAAACAGCCCCAGGGCTCTCAGTCTCTCTTCATAGGGGAGATGCTCAAGCCCCACAGTCATCCTTGTGGCTCTCCACTGGACTCTCTCCAGCGAGTCCCGGTGTCTCTGGAACTGGTGAGTCTAAAATTTGACACAGTATTCCAGGTGTGGTCTCACCAGAGCAGAGCAGATGGGGAGAAGAACTTTCCCAGATATACTAGCCACACTTTCCTTGGTGCACCCCAGGATGTCATTTGCTTTCTTGGCTACAAAGACACATTGCTGGCCCATGTAGAACTTGCTGCCCACCAGCACTGCAAGGTCTTTCTTCACGGAACTCTTTTCCAGCAAGGCAACCACCTACTTGTACTGGTACCTGTTGTTATTTTTCCCCAGATGAAGGACCCTGCACTTGCCCTTATTGAACTTCATGTGGTTAGCCTTTGTCCAGCATTCCAACCTGTCCAGGTGTCATTGGGTGGCAGCACAGCCTGTCAGCCACACACCCACCACACGCATACACACAGAGTTTTGTATCATCTGCTAAGATATAGACATCTCCTATCTCTGAGTCATGTCTCTTCTTGAAGACTGAGAATTAAAACCAAGCTAGAGAACCTGGTTTTTTTGAAGGGGATACAAATGAACGATTGGGCCGTAGAGCTGTATTTTCAAATACATATTTCACTTAACTAAGATGAAAGGGCATTTAAGGACTGAGGTGTCAAGGATTTCTGTTACTTACTGGGAGATAGCAATCAGGGTTTAGTGAGGTGTTTGAAAATATGCTATAATAGTCATTAAATACTGGAAAATGTACTACTGTAAAAGATAGACAAGAAAATATGTTTCATGAATATGTTGTCTACAAGTTGGTTTACAGGCTCATACAGGAAATCACTTGGAAACTTAACTGAGGTTTAAGAAATTATGTGAAAAGTTTTTCATCCCTAAATCTAGCTGCTTCCCTTGGTTCAAGGTTGCAAAGCTTCAAAATCACATTTTTCAAAGAGCCTTTTTTTTTTTTTTGTCTTTTATACATTGTTGTAGCAGCAGTTAAAAAATCCTGAGTTCTCTATTTAGTTACAACATAACATGACAAAATGTGTCAGAGGTTACTGTAAGTTGTTGTCTTTGAAATAATTTTATTGCTGGTTTTAAGGAGGGGTGGGGTGTCTTGGAGACTGAATAGAAACAAAGGGTAAATTCAGAACCTGAGAATGAGGTGGAGACTTAGCTAACTCCCCCTATAAACCTTCATAAGGAAGCTAAGTTGAAAGAAGTGAGAAACAAAGAAGTGATATAAGAAGGGGTATCCTGCAGAAGAGGAACTGGAGGATTATAAAAATCAGAAACAGGGAAGGTGCTGGAAAAATGAATGAAAATGTCAGCTGAAGTTTGTATTATTCTTCCTGAAGTGCAGTTCTATGATGCAAAGTAAACTGGTGACCGTTCAAGACTGCAGCATGAAATATGGCTTTCTGGAGGCAGTGAGGCAACTGGAGTGCAGTGCTGCTGTTTTGAGACATACTGCACAGAAATGTGAGATACTGCAAGACAGATTCAAAACTTGAGAGACTAATTAGATCTTTGGTAGAACATCTGAAGTGCTTATTTTACAGGATCAGTATTTTACATTGAAGGAATAAAGCAATACCTTTCTTTGTTTGTTTGAAGTAGGGATACCAACATCTTTAAACCACATGGGAAGCAGAAACGCCTCCAGCTAAGGTTTCATTAATTCTACATTTAACTTTCCTCAACTGCTTTCTATTTTTACTACCAGAGAGTACAGTAAGATTGCAAAGTCAAGTGCTCAGATTTAGGAAATGTCAGAATTAAGGTTGCCTATTCAAATTTTATTTACTCACCTCTGAGCATACTTTATGATACAATCTTTAATTTTTATGATATGATCTTTAGTTTTTCCACAGGATGCCTGACTCACACAGGGTACATTAAGTGAATACTTATACCTAGACAATTTTTCAGTATTTCACAGGGTCACAGCAGAGAGCCACAAAAATGCATAAGGAAGTTGAACATCTTCCTTATGAGGAGAGACTGAAGGAGCTGGGGCTTTTTGGCTTGCAGAGGACACTAAGAGGTGACCTCATTAATGTTTATAAAGATGTAAGAGGTGAGTGCCAGGAGGATGGAGCCAGGCTCTTCTTGGTAATGCCTAGTGATAGGACAAGGGGCAATGTCTGGAAGTTGAGGCATAGGAGGTTCCATGTGAACCTAAGGAAGAATTTTTTCACTGTGAGAGTGACAGAGCACTGGAACCAGCTGCCCAGGGTAGTTATGGAGTTTCCCTCTCTGGAGATATTCAAGAACCATATGGATGTGTTCCAGTGTGATCTGCTCTGGGTGATCCTGCTCTGGCAAGGGGGTTGGACCAAATGATCTTTCAAAGTCCCACCCAGCCCCTGATATTCTATGATTCTATGTCAGGGGTTGGAAGAGACCTCCATAACTCATCGAGTCCAACCTCCCTACCAGAGCAGGACCATAGAATCCAGCACAGGTCACACAGGAACACATCCAGATGGGTCTTAAAAGTCTGCAGAGGCAGAGACTCCACAACCTCTCTGGGCAGCCTGTTCCAGTGCTCTGTAACCCTCACAGTCCTTCTTCATGTTGAGGTGGAACTTCCTGTGCTATGCAGGAGGATGTCTGTCCCCCTTCTGTGCTGCTTGCCTGTCCATACACCGAATACAACTGGGGGCTAGTCAGCCCAGGTGGCAAGTCTATGGCATATTCCATAAACCTTTTACTCCATCCTTTCACTCTGGGGTAGCTGATGTGTCTTCATACACATCCTGAGCATCCAGGCCAGGCACCTGGGCAGCTGAGGTCTGGGAATTCAGCAAAGGCAATCGGTATCTCTGTTGATTTACATCCCTTAGCATCCAGGCCAGGCACCTGGGCAACTAAAGTCTGGGGAAGGCAGTAACCGTGATATTTCCTCTTTGTTGATTTACATGAACAAGAGAGAGATAAGGTCTAGCATCTCACAACAGCTAACTTGAATGCTTGGGTTCCTAGTGCAAGGGTCATATTTTCCCTCTTACCACTCCCACAGCTTCCAGTTCAGTTTTCTTTCTGGTGCAAAGTCAGGCCCAAAAGCACATATTTTGTTGTTACTACTCCTGTAAGGTCTCTTAAGTCAACAGACTTTAGAAACAAATTTGAGTTTTAAATGGGAAAAGCCAACTTTAAATAATACAGAATCACAGAATCAGAGAAGCATCCAGGCTGGAAATGATCCTCAGGATCACCAAGCCCAGGCAAGACAATTAAATGAATGTTTTCTCTGTATTGAGTTAATCAGTGACGCACTCAATGAAGCCCTTAATCAAAAAAACTGACAGAAAACTAGCTCTGTGATATGCTAGGGATGTCTAGTTTAAGGAATGTCTGCTGTGTTTGCTGGCCCTTAGAGATAATGATGATGCCTTTTAAGTCAACAGAGTTTGAATAGAGATTTTGCCCCCAGAAGCTTAGGAACAATAGCTCAGTACTATGTTTGGCACTCTAGTGCCACATTCTCTCTACTGTCTTTTAAGGGTAGGAAACGAGGAGGCAAATGACAGCAGAAATTTCATAAAATGGTAGAGTATCACAGAGAACCACAGAATCACAGAATGTTAGAGGTTGGAAGGGACCTCCCGAGGTCATCTAGTCCAACTCCCCTGCCAAGGCAGGATCCCCTAGGGTAGCTTGCACAAGAACACATCAACTCAGGTTTTTCAAAGTCTCCAAAGAAGGAGACTCCACAACCTCTCTGGGCAGCCTGTTCCAGGGCTCCATCACACTCACTGTAAAGAAGTTTCTCCTCATTTTGAGGTAAACCCTTCTTTGTTCCAGTTTGTAGCAGCTGCTCCTTGTCTTATTGCTGCTGACCACCAAAAAGAGATTGGCCCCAGCCACTTGACACCCACCCATCAGATATTTGTACACTTTGATCAGATCTCCTCTCACTATTCTCTTATCCAGACTAAACAGCCCCAGGGCTCTCAGTCTCTATTCGTAGGGGAGATACTCAAGTCCTTCAGTCATCCTTGTGGCTCTCCATCAGACTCTTTCCAGCAGGTCCCTGTTTCTCTTGACCTGTTCAGTCCAAAACTGAACACAGTATTCCAGGTGTGGTCTCACCAGAGCAGAGCAGAGAGGGAGAAGAACCTACCTAGAACTGCTGGCCACACTTTTCCTGATGCACCCTGCGTTGCCATTGGCCACAAGGGCACATTGCTGGCCCATGCAGAACTTTCTCTCCACCAGCACTTCAAGGTCGTTCTCCACAAAGCTGCTTTCCATCAGGGCATCCCCCAACCTGCACTGGTGCCTTTTGTTATTCGTCCCCAGATGCAAAACCCTGTACTTGCCCGTGTTGAACTTCATGTGCTTAGCCTTCACCCAACACTCCAGCCTGTCCAGATCTCATTGGATGGCAGCAGAACCTGGCAGGCTATCAGTCACCCGACCCACTGTCCCCCTGGTTTTGTAGCATAAGTGAATTTGCTGAGGGTACAGTCAACGCCTTCATCCAGGTTGTTGACAAAGATATTGAACAAAACTGTTCCCCGGGGGAACATCACTGGATCAGAAGAAGCTGGTTTTTCTTCTCTTTTAACAAGACTTTATAAAGCATACTTCTCTGCAATAAAAATTCTAACTCCCATATTCATGCTTCAAATATTTTAATAGTAAGAGAAGAAAAAAAAAATGTAACTTTGAATTTAAATGGGAGATTTTCCTATTAAAATTTTGCAACTTTACTACTCAATATATTAAGGATTAAGAGTATTAAAGATTGTAACAACACAGTTTAACATCACATTTAAGTAATACACTGAAATAAATCTTCTGTTTACCAGTTAAACATAGTTAATCAATGGTCTACTTAATGAAACCTTTTAATTTGAAAACCTAATGGAGAAATAAATTTACTATACGCTAATACTGTGTGATTTAAGAGATCTCAACTGTATTTGCTAACCCTTTAGCATAATTCTAAGAAAAACTTCCAAGCATTACCCTCTTCCAATATTTCGCTAATTAACTCTGAACAGAGCAACTGACACCAAGATCAGAAGAGAATAAGTAAGCAGCTCTTAAAACTTGGTGATGCCTTATGGAACAAGAACACCATTTCAACCAACTCAGATCCTCAAGGTTACCTTGAAGAGGCTGAGCAGCAGGAACAAAACATGGAAGCCCAACTTTTAACATGCAAAGTATAATTATAAAACAACACTCTTCAGGAAATTTGAAGTTCCCTGCCTTTGTCATTTGCTTCATAATATCATACTTAGGTTCCTCACATAGTCTTATAATACAAGGACATCTTGTTAGCCAGAGCAGTATTTTCTCCAATTTTCTTTGTCAGCCCAAATTTGGTCTGATTTGGAAACCTCTTAAAAAAAATAATTTATGAAGATTTGTTTCTAGTTTTCTGTATCAATGACAGATTTAACAATGTAACATTTCACAGAATTGCAGAATGTCATGGGCTGGAAGGGATCTGGAAAGATCATCCAAACCAATGCCCCTGCCAGAGCAGGATCACCTATACAGATCACACAGGAACATATCCAGGTGGGTCTTGAATATCTCCAGAGGAGGAGACTCCACAACCTGTTTGGGCAGCCTGTTCCAGTGTTCTGTCACACTCACAGGGAAAAAAAAAAAAAATTCTTATGTTTCCATGGGACTTCCTATGCCTCCACTTCCACCCATTGCCCCTTGTCCTGTCATTGGGCATCACCCATCAGAGCTTGGTTCCAGCCTCTTGGCACTTACCCTTTACATATTTATAGAATAGTAAGGTTGGAAGGGACCTCAAGGATCATCTAGTTCCAACCCCCTGCCATAGGCAGGGACACCTCCCACTAGTACAGGTTACTCAAGGC
>VWZE01025074.1:33840-44359 GCA_013396675.1 Eubucco bourcierii | reverse complement strand
ATTCTATGATTCTATGATCCAAACTTACAGTAAGAATTTAATTGTCATCAGGACATTGTTTCGTTGCTTAGAATGAGTAAGCATGTCTCCATTAGTTTTTTTGCTAGCTAGGTGAGGAAAATCATGAGATTTAGTCAATGAATTATGTCAGCAAGGATCAGCTCTCAGAGCACTACTCTATAAACGCTGAGCAAATTGGATTGTGCAATAAAAGAGAACCAAAAAACCTTCTGTTTGAATGTATTTCATGTAGCAGTGTTTCAGGAACATAGTTACAGAGAAGGATTTTCACATTGATTTTTTTGGCAATTTGCAGTCCAAGTGTTTATGGAAAAGCAGGATTTATGTTTCAGATGTGAAAATCCTCATGCATTTACATTCTTCAAATAAAGAAAAGAAAAAATAAGATACATTTCTTCATGGCTACATTGATGCAAGGCAAGAAGTACTTTACATTACTCATAGAATTCAACAACACTGCAAAGACTGTGTAGATTTAGGCAACAGCAGAAGTATCAATCAGTATCATTTCTTTTAAATCTGTTCATAAGGAAAAAAACATCCCAAAATATATTGCTTTAGCACTAACAGCAGATGTTACAAGGCACATTAAAAACACTTCAAGAAGGATAAGGGAGAGCAGACAAGAAAAAAAAATCCCACCCAAATCCACAGAACACTTATCTGCTAAATATTTCTTCACCTGTCACAAATGAAAATATATTCTTAAAAAGGAAAATATGGAAAGATGAGAACACTATTCTTATAAACTTAATCAGGATCACAGGATCACAGAATGTCAGGCATTGGAAGGCACCTCCATAGGCCATTGAGTCTAACCCCCCTGCCAGAACAGGATCATAGAATCTAGCTCAGGTCACACAGGAACACATCCAAACAGGACTGGAAAGTCTGCAGAGAAAGAGACTCCACAACCTCTCTGGGCAGCCTGTTCAGTGCTCTGTAACCTTTACAGTAAAAAAGTTCTTCCTCATGTTCAGGTGAAACTTCCTGTGCTATGGTTTACATCCATTGCCCCTTGTCCTATCACAGGGTGCAGCTGAGAAGAGTTTGTCTCTTCCCCCTTGACCCCCAGCCCTCAATGATTAAATCCCCTCTAAGTCTTCACCAGACCAAAGAGCCCCAGGTCCTTCAGCCTCTCATCATAGGGCAGTGTTCCAGCCCCTTCATCATCTTTTTAGCCATTTCTCCTTTAATGTATAATTTTGTTGGTGACAACATCAACTATGTTACTGCAATCAGAAGGATGGTGGCTGCATGTAGAACTACACCAGCAAGTGTAGGGCATGTTATACTTTCCCACACTAAATATTCCTGACATTTTTTCCTCCTAAAGGAATGATGCTCTTTCTTGTCTTCTCCTCCTTACTGTCACCAGTAGTAATAATAATTAACAGAAGTCTTTTGAACTGACATCTGTCACACTTGGTGTACAGACGTTCCTCTGAGTTTTCTGTTAGGATTGGATTTGAACAATTTCCTTAAGCTTTTTGTTTCCCTTTCAACATTCTTAAGATTGCATAGCTTCCTATATTTGAATTTATATCTTATATATGTAGAGGGAGTATACATACAAAGACTAAATGAGAAAAAAATAAATAAATATTGATTTGGATAGGTATAGAGGGGCTAATGGTGCTAAGAACACAGATCCTCAGAAATACCTGTTCTATTAACAAGAGGACAACTGTTCATTGGGTATTAATGGCATGTTACTCACAAAGTATCTTGCCAGGACCTCCTAACCTGTGTTTCTTAAATCCCAGACACTGAACCACTCTCCTACCAAGCATGAGAGGCCTGTGAGTGTATAGTTTTCAAACTACATGACACCTAGAGAACACACCCAGCATGGTTTTAGGCAACATCAGAGATTTCTGTGCCAATGAAAGAGAACAGTTATTGACTCGACCCTGTAATACTTTGTTATCCCTTAAAATTTAGTTGTCTTAATTGTCTTTTTGTTTGGTTGTTTTTTTTTGGATAGTTTTTTCTTGTTTGGTTGGTTGGTTTTGTGTATTTTTAGTTTGGTTTGGTTTTACAGGTTTTTCTTTGATTTTGTGTCATTTTTGGTTTGAGTTTGATTTCTAGTTTCTTTATTTGCTGGTTTTGTTTGGTTTAGTGTGATTTTTGATTTGAGTTCTGTTTCTAGTTTCATTTATTTGCTGATTTAGTTTGGTTCTGTGTGGTTTTTAGTTTGGGTTTTAGTTTCATTTGTTTGTGGGTTTGGTTTTGTCCATTTTTGTTTGGTTTTCATTTAGATTTTTTTGTATATATCTGATTTTGTGTGGTTTTGGTTTGGTCTTTAGTTTTGTTTGTTTCTTGGTTTGGTTTTTTGCATTTTTGTTTGGTTTGGGGGCTTTTGTTTGGTTTCGTGTGGTTTGGGGGTTGGGTTTGGTTTTTAGTTTTGTTTGCTTCTTACGTTTTTGTTTCGGGTGTGGGTTTTGGTTTGTATATTTAGTTTTGTGTGTTTTGGGTTGGGTTGAGTTTTGGGGTTTTTTTTTTGTTCTGTTGGGATTGTTTTATTTGTTCATTTGTTTTGTTTGGGGTTGTTTTTTTTTTTTTTAGTTTTGGGTGTTGGGGGGGTTTTGTGGGAGAAGGAGGTGAAGAGGTCTCCTGTGGACAAACTAGCTGCTAGTTTACACAGACAAGTTCCTGGTAGAATAAATCCAATTTTCTATTTGAGAAAAAAAATAGTTGTCAGTCAGCTGCATATTTCCTCCATTTTCTTTTTTTTTTTTCCTCTGTTACAGCTTAGATGATACATCAGGTAAAGGTAATTTGTTCTCATTTTAAAAATTGGATAATAGTTGTAATATATGTTAGCAAAAATAATTATATATATGGGATTAAAAAGATTTGTGCATGAGAAAAATTTATGAAAGCCAAGAGAACAGTAAAAGGCAGCAAAAACACAACCTTTAGCTTAGGGATGCAGAGAAACTATTGTAAGTATTCTGTCCCAAAGAAAAACAGAAGCATGTAAAAAAACAAAATAAAACCATGCCCATTTTCCCCTAACAATGCTGCAGGCTCATAGCTTGCCTTAAACAAGACCTAAGCAGATTTCATTTGTCTAAATTTGACATGATAGTTCAAATACAACACTAAATACAAATGACATATAAATTTTTCCAGCACAGTGCAGAAAACATTGGCCTACAGATTGTGTTCTGCATTCCCTAACTCTAGTCCACTAACCAAAGCAGTTAAATCAAGAAGTTAGTAGCTCTAGGCTCCGTTACACTCCAGACAGATGGAGACAGACTTTTCTGGGACAAACGGCAACGCAGGCAGATAATTGTTTTCTACAGCAGATTGTCTGTATCAGTCCATTTCAGAGGAATTTCAGATTTATACCCATCAGGTGGATGTGGGTCACACTGCTGCTTACAGATTCTTATTTCAGTTTCCAACACAACTGCTCTGCAATGCTGCTGCATAGGTTGACCTTACGGAGGAGGAAGGAACTTGCGTAGATATAGGATTGAGTTCTAAGGGCTTTCTACTGGCTAACTTCTGGGTTGGGTTTTTTTGTTTTTGTTTTGTTTTGTTTTTGTTTGTTTTAGGGTTTTTGTTGGTTTTTGTTTGTTTGTTTTTGTTTTGTTTGGGGTTTTTTTTTCGGAGGGGTGGGGAAGGGGGGTTTGCTGGTTTGTTTTTTTTTTGCTTTCTCCTTTCTGAGGTACCTAATACTTTCCACTATCTGGAAAGTCTGTGAGACCTTATTGTTCTCTACAACTACTCAACAACCTGAAAGGAGGTTGCAGCCATGCGGGGGCTTGTCTCTTCTCCCAGGCAACCAGTCACAGAACAAGGAGATATAGTCTCAAGCTGCACCAGGACAGGTTCAGGCTGGATGTTAGGAAGAAGTTCTCCACAGAAAGAGTTAAATGGCATTGGAATGGGCTACCCAGAGAGACAGTGGAGTCACCATCCCTGGAGGTGTTTAAGAGGAGGCTGGATGAGGCACTTAGTGCTATGGCTTAGTTAATTAGAAGGGTTAGGTGATAGGTTGGACACGATGATCCCAGAGGTCTTTTCCATCCAGGCTGATTCTGAGTTTGTATTTAACAATGCCTGGAGGCCAATCCCTGGGAGTGAAATATTCCAGCATCTTTCGGTGTTCTTGTTTCCAATCAACATCATTGTATGCCAGGGTGTATGTTAATGAAAGTTGAACCACTGGAATGATCTTTTTTATTTCTGAGAAAATTAACATATTTTAATGAGGCAATGAAAGCATGGAAACACTCTGGTATTCAATGTGGTAGCATGCCCAGTCAGTCAGTCTTGGATGGGTTTTGGCTTGGTTGTTTTTTGTGTTTGTTTGTTTTGGATTGGGAAAGGGGAGAACAGACTCCTCTCACTTGCTCCCTGTGATAGGACAAGGAGCAATGGATGTAAGCTGCAGCACAGGACGTTCCACCTTAATACAAGGGGGAACTTCTTTATTGTAAGGGTCTCCTTCTCTGGAGACTTTCAAGGCCTGTCTGAATGTGTTCCTCTGTGACCTGAGCTAGATTATGGTACAACTCTGGCAGGGGGTTTGGAATCAATGATCTCTTTGAGTCCCTTCTAACCCCTAACATTCTGTGATTCTGTGACCCTGGTGCTGTCATTTAAAGTCTTCTAGAATCTTCCTGTTAAAAGTACTGTGTGCAGTTCTGGAGCCCTTAGCACAGGAAGGACATGGCTCTTCAGAGTTGGGGCTCTGCAGCCTGGAGAAGAGAAGGCTTTGAGGAGACCTGATAGTAGCCTTCCAGTATCTGAAGGGGGCCTACAGGAAGGCTGGGGAAGGATTATTTACAAGGTCTTGCAATGACAGGACAAGGGGCAATGGGTTTAAACTGGCAGAGGGGAGATTTAGACTACATGTTAGGAGGAAGTTCTTTCCACTGAGGGTGGTGAGACACTGGCACAGGTTGCCCAGGGAGGTTGTGGATGCTCCCTCAAAGGAGGTGTTCAAGGTCAGTTTGGACAAGTCCTTGAGTAACCTGTACTAGTGGGAGGTGTCCCTGCCTATGTCAGGGGGTTGGAACTAGATGATCCTTGAGGTCCCTTCCAACCTTACCATTCTATGATTCTATGATTTATTTATCATCAGTTTCTGTCTTCTTAATAAATATTGTCTGTGAATCAATAATACAACCTACAATGTTTCAAAACGTCTCATTTTTTTAAGTTATGCAGTTTATTTTTTTGGTAGACCACAAAAGGAAAATATTATTGTTGTCATTGAAAAAAAAATAATTAATCAGATAAAGTAATTCTCACCTGATTTTGTTGGGTTTATCTGAATGCAAAAATAAAATTGCATTTCCTGTGAATTGTTTATTAAAATGCATTTGCATTTTATTCAGAAGGACAAAAACTATTAAAAAGAAGAAGAAAAAAGCAATTTATCAAATCATTCACAGAACAGATGCCCCTTTTATATGCTGCCTAATAATAAGTTGGGAAACAAAAATAGGTTGACCTATTAACCTGTAAATCAATCTGTGTCTTTGGGAGGGAAAAATGAACATGAAGCATTGTGCCTAGAAATCTGATTGAAATCAAACTTTTGGCATGTCCTGAGACTTATTAAACCACTATTTTTCTTCCATAATGAAACTCACCTATATGCAAGTTATCAGGAACTGATTAGCATCAATTATTCCTTCAAATATCCAAGAAAGACAAGCCACAGTACAGATAAAGTTCCTCAGAGTTTGCATATTCATAATACCTCAGTGAATCACCAGGAATGACAATACTGCTCTGAATGCTAATGTAGAGCCAACAGATGAGTTGAAGGGCAAACCGACATAGAAATAAACCAGATCTTCCCACCTGAATTAGCTACTCCACTGTAAACACTTTTTGTGCTTTTCTTTTTCCACTCTCATCACTTCATCTCTTACCATGTTTCTAAGAGAAAGAGAAAGAGAAAGGGAGAAATGGAAAGAAAAGAAAAGAAAAGAGAAAAGAAAAGAAAAGAAAAGAAAAGAAAAGAAAAGAAAAGAAAAGAAAAAAAAAAAAAAAAAAAAAAAGAAAAGAAAAGAAAAAGAAAAGAAAAGAAAAGAAAAGAAAAGAAAAGAAAAGAAAAGAAAAGAAAAGAAAAGAAAAGAAAAGAAAAGAAAAGAAAAGAAAAAAGAAAAGAAAAGAAAAGAAAAGAAAAGAAAAGAAAAGAAAAGAAAAGAAAAGAAAAGAAAAGAAAAGAAAAGAAAAGAAAAGAAAAGAGAAAAGAAGAAAGGAAAACTTCTAATGGGTTCATCTACAACAGACATGTACAATAAAAAGTAAAACAAACCCAATCAAAAATAACACTTTATTCACTTTTCTTTATGTCTGCCTGCAGCTGTCATTGTGATGATAGTAGTGAGAGATGAATATGTAAATTCAGGGTCATACTCTTTGCAATTCACTCCCTCATATAACTTTGCAAATTGCTAAGGTGTACTTGGAAGATTGATTTGGAAATGTACTGAGTATCTCAGAAGAACACATGTGATGAGTGATGTTAAAGCTACGCTGGGCACTAATTGTGCCATTACAACCCAGGAAGTAGCTGTCTCAGCCCCTGTGTAGATATGAGGAGCTCAGACAGCACCTGTCTTAAAGAGAAAATAAAATTAATATATAACTCAGTCTAGAAAGCTGTTAACCAAAAAGATTGTGCTGATGAGAAGTCACTAAGAGCTGTATCATGGTGAAGAACTTCAGTGTGCATATAAGATTTCATTTTCCACCTGTGGAGCACATAGAGCTCTATAGTTCAATGGTGAAAAACTTCAGTGTGCATATAAGGTCTCATTTGCCACCTGTGGAGCATGAGCCTCTCCAAACCACAGCAAAACGTCCCATGAGGCCTTTTCACATCCAGATTCTCACACCCTGATTTCCCCAGTGGCATTATAAAAATTAATAACCAGCACTCCCATCACACGAAACTGTGGAATGCTTTAGCCAGGCTACTTACTAAAGTGATTAATATGATCCTTTGAGGTGCTGAGAGTCTCCCTGGACATTTCATTAGCACTGTTGTCAGGCAGAACTAAATTAATCTGTTCTGGTGTTTCGTATCCAGAGGCTTAGTCATCTGAAACTCCTCCTGCTGCCTATCTTAGAGCTGCTTCAAACTGGACTAGTCTGTACCTTGAATTGTGCTTCTTCCCATCAGCAATGAAATCATCAGAGCACTTTGTATGAGTACGAGTTTATGTCTGTTAAGTGTCCCACCATGCTGAGTCAGTGGGCACTTGAGTCCTGGGTTGTCAAAGCCTCTGGCAACAGCTGAAGGAGAAGATGTGTAGTAAGAGCATATGTTCCTGGATGTGTCTGCAATCCATTTCTCACTGTGTTTCCCAACATCTAGAGTAGTTTTAGGCATTGTATTGTGCAGATCCCTGTTTAGACTCTAGTATCTGTTTCTTACCCTGTCTCCCAAAGAATTTATTCCCTTTCTTTTGCAGCAGATGATAATGTTTGTCTTTGCAGCAGCTCACAGTATCAAATAACACATACTACGAAAAGAAATACTTTCTTTTATATGTCTGAACCTGAAGTAAGCACTAAGTACCTTTTCCTTGTTCAAGCTGAGGTATATATATATTTTTTTTCCCCTAGTAAAGGAAAAGGAACATCTGTCTTATGAGGAAAGGTTGAGAGACCTGGAGTTGTTTCATCTGGAAAAGAGAAGAGTGAGAGGGGATCTTAATATCTATGAATATCTGAAGGGTGGGTGTCTAGAAGGAGGTGCTAGTCTGTTTTCAGTGGTGTCCTGCAAGAGGACGAGGAGCAATGGATACAAATTAGAACACAGAAAGTTCCACTTCAACATGAGTAAAAACTTCCTTACTGTAGCAGTGATGAAGCATTGGACCAGGGTCCCCAAAGAGGTTGTGGAGTTTTCTCTAGAGACATTAAAGACCCATTCAGGTGTATTCCTGTGTGGCCTGCCCTAGGTGATCCTGCTTTGACAGGCAGGTTGGACTCAATGATCTTCAGAGTTTCCTTCCAACCCCTACCCTTCCATGAATTGCTACCAGTTTCAGTGAGTGCCTTCAGTTCAAGTATTGTGGAGCTTGATGAATGTCCTGCATGAGTTTGCTAAACCTTCATCAATTTGCTTTTTGTTTTTCTCCTGTATAAACTGAACACTTGCATCCCTTACTGGCTCACTTTGTAAGGCAGCTGCTCCATCCATGTGGCATTTTACTTACCACTTTCTGTACTTTATTTAGTTTTGATTTAGTTGCTACTTTGCTGCAAGCAGTAGTGTTAGCAGAGTATCATTTTTGGGAAACCAAGACACATCTTGGAAATCCCAGATTATACTTTGAATTTTGTTTAGCTTTATGTATTTGCAAATTCCAAAGTAGATTTACTGTTTCTACCACTCAAAGAATTCTTGACTCAGCTTACTCCTGGATAAAATGTCAGTTTAGGACAAATTAAACTTTATCCATGACTTTGTGTGTTACAACTGTGCCAGTCATGAAACCAAACTCACTCCTCAGCCTTTTACCTACATTCTGAAGGCAGAAACCATTCTGTGTGGGACTCACTGCCGTTAATGTTAGATATCTATAGTTTAGTCGTCTAGATCTGAATTAGTCACTTTGGATTCCTTTTATAGTCTCAAGAGAGAAAAGGCCCTTTCAGAGCATGATTCATCTGACCTATTTAGATATCTACTTAAGAATACGATGAATCATGTTCTGTAACTTTTTTCTTCTCCCTTGACTACCAAGGGAACTAAAATGTTGACTTTTATTGCACAGATTCTTCTCTGTGTTATTTTGACACCATTTTCCAGCAGAATGTTAGACTGGGTATTATGGGATGACGCACTAGTCACAGCAAATTCTTCAAATGAATTCCCATGAAACTGATAAAGAGGTTGTGGCAGGTACTATACACATCATGAAAATAGACCTGCTAGGCATCACCAGCTGAGTAGCTGTTGGTAGTCAGAAGTCCAACTAGAATATACTTTTCCAATCAGTGTTAATACACACCTTTTTCTCTAGAAGAGAATAGAATTTTTTATGGTGTCAGTAAGACTTCTTTTCACAGTTTCTTCTCTCCACAGTCACTGGCCCCAGCAGCTTCAACAGAAAAGCTGCTTTTCACAAGTGTTCATAAGATATCACTTAATATTGTCTTAATTTGTCTCTCTCTCGTGGAAGATAATGGGATGTGTTTAAAAACTGTACTATCAATACTTATTCTTCCAAGTTTTCAATTTACTCATCTATTTTGTTTCACACAAATGCTCAGTGAAGATAATTCACCAAAATAAACTTCAGAGTCTATATATAGATTGTTTCCTAATTCTCCTTTTGGCATGAGTGTGTTTGTCTCTAGCACAATGGAGCCTTGAGTGACCTGTTCTAGTGGGAGGTGTCCCTGCCTATGGTGGGGGATTGGAACTAGATGATCTTTGAGGTGCCTTTCAAACTAAACCATTCTATGATTATATTGGTCTGCATTGTACATCTTAAAACTAAGTTCCATGCACATCACAAATTAAGTAATTGAGGAGCTCCCTAAAATGCATCAATAACAACTGCTTTCTCCAACTGATAGAATCACAAAATTACTAAGGCTGGGAAAGACCTTTAAAATCATCGAGTTCAACCATAACCCAACTACCATGTCCACTAAAGCATGTCCTGAAGCACAACATCTACATGCTTCTTGAACACCTACAGGAATGGTGACTCCATCACCTCCCTGGGCAGCCTGTTCCAACACCTGACCACTCTAGAGTTCCCTTCAACTTCAACCATTCTGTAATTTTTTGACTCTGTGAAGTAGAAATACAAATCAGTTGGTTTTCTTTCCTTCAGTGAGAATCAATTAACACCCAACTGTGATGAGTTCAATGAGTTCTCTAAAGAATCTTCAGAGTTAGTAGTGATATTGCAGTCTGGTACTACTGGTGTCTACAAAGTGGTTTAGCATGGTATAATTCTTGCATCTTTTTGCCAAACACTAGATTTTCTCTACTCTTGTGATGTTGTGGAAACACATAGTGCAGGACAGGTCCTGACATTGCTGTTCAAGACATCTACTTTTAACACATTTTAGACTCTTCAGTTAGAATCATAGAATGGCAGAATGGTTTAGTTTGGAAGGTAACTCAAAGATCATCTAGTTCCAAACCCCTGCCATAGGCAGGGACACGTCCCACTACAACAAGGCCTCATCCAACCTGGCCTTGAACACCTCCAGGTAGGGAGCAGCCACAACCTCCCTGGGCAATCTGCACCAGTGTCTCACCAGCACTATGAGGCAAGACAAATGGACACTGCCCATCCTTAGCGTGTTCCGATATGTTGTGTCTTTGCTTGTTGAATTCTAGTAGTAAGCCTCAATTTCTGGATAATGTGCAGGGTTTACTTTAATCATTACCTAAATGATGTTATGTCCAAATCTTGAAGGGCTTAGAACAACTCTAAGTTTTCCTCGTTCTTTCTCTTTTTGTACAATGGTATTGGGTATTTTTACT
>VWZE01025074.1:21639-33813 GCA_013396675.1 Eubucco bourcierii | reverse complement strand
TTTTTTTTCTTTTTTTTTTTTTTTTTTAAATATGACCTTAATATTTTCATCTTTCTGTGATGGAAGTTTCATGGATAGTTTCCTCTGCCTGAGTTAACTGAAAGCTGTTTAAAAAGTGTCAAGGGCTTCAGAGACAGCTGTTGTCAGGACTAAAGCTTGCTGCTGACTACATTCTCCTTTACTTTCATTTAGTTACAAGATTAAAATCTGTTTAAATCTTCTGTACCTGTGTTCACATTTTCAGAGTTATAGAACTGGCTCCATTCTATTCTTTCAGAACAATATTGCTAATAAATTTAGTCATAGTTAGAATTACCATTCCCATAATTTCTGCTCAGATGATCCCACCTGTAAGGTAACCCTTGGTTCTGCACTGTGACCCATAGACTCTGTAGTAGCCTATGGCACCTTTGTGTTACCTTTAAAAATCAGTTATGCCCTCTCTTCTTTCTGTGCTAGCTCATTCCTTTTCTATTTCTCTCTTCTTCAGAAACAAAGGTGACAGAATTTGGGCCTAAATCTCTACTGAGGACTTCCTCTCCTTTTTTTTTTTTTTTTTCCTCACATTAAAATCAGTAATCTGAACAAAGCTGCTGTTAAGTAGTCTCATAATACACTTTCCTTGTTCCTTCTCGTTTGAGCTTTTCTGCTTTCATTTCTTCTTATTGTACCTTTAAAAATGGATTTTTTATTACTTAGGAAAAAAATTACTTTGCATTTCTTCTTATTTTTGTAATGAACTAAAAGACCTTTCACTATCCTTTAAGTTCTCTAATAAAAAGGGATATATTTTCAATCTATGCATATAGCACCTATCACAATGATTTCCTGTTTGATGTCGATGTTTCTTAAGTGCAAAACAACTAATGCCATAATAATCTGACCTGGTTTGAGCTAGAACAGAACAAACTCTATCCAGTGGTTTTATTTTTTCATCTCAGTTTCTTCTAAGTCACTGCACTTTCTGAAGTCAAGGGCATGGTTTCACAGATGATGTCTGCTTGTCGAAGTCACCATACTCAATGTTTCTGGTTAGTATCAAGGCCTGGTATGCAGCCTAAAGTCACTGCAAAATCTTGTCTACCACACTGGGAGTGCAAAGTAAAAAACCGCACCTGCAGGGAGCAGCAAACAGTTCAGGTGACCCTAAAACGGCCAGACAGATATTCCATATATTTCATATATCTCTTTCTCTGGAGACTTTCTGTAAACATTCCTGTACATACTCACCTAGGCGATCCTCTCTTGGCAGGAAGGTTGGACTTGATAATGTCTGGAGGTCTCTTTCAACCTCTAAAGTTGTGTGGTGTTCAGTGTAAGCCTGAAAGATTGCGAGGGTCAAGCTTTCTTCTCTAATGGTTAGCATCTAAGGAAGACTCAGTACATTCTGCCCTCAATCCCCATCCATGAGCTCCTGAATCTTGTTCCAGAATCTAACTTCTGAATTTGGTCCCCATTTCCCCATGAGTCACGTCTGAGACAACATCATATTGACAGTGGCATAAATGTCATCAAAGAGGTTGAGTTCAATATTAATTTTGTGGAGATTTCATTTCACTGTAATTATTTTAATTAAAGTGATTTTCATTTTCTTTACCAATTCATAAGCCTCTCCCCCTTTTCCCCTTTCTTTTACCCTTTGGGAAGGAAAAAGAGTTAATGGAGATCATCTATTACTTATTTAGTGGCCGGCCCAGCCCTAACCCTTGACATAATAATTTCACATTAAAAAAAATAATGAATTCTGCAGATTCCCCTATTACCCTAGTATTGAACCATCAATATTTTACAGCAATAATAATGTTATCACCTCTATTACAGGGTTTTATGCAATGTATTGTTTCTTAGCTACTATTTTTATGACTAGTTGCTAATATGCAGCCAGATTTACAGCCTTTGGAGCTAAACAGACTTTTTTTCCCCTATCCTTCATGGAAGCTGGGTCTGTTATTAAGTAGAATTAATAAATACCAATTGACTCACATTCCCTATGGAATCACTGTACAAATTAAGTGCAAAGAAAGATACAAACTACCCCTCTTCAAAGAAATTAAATGGATCTAGCGCATTAGCATAGTCGTGTAGCAGAATAAGATGGTTCCAATCTGTGAAATACTGTTCCTATAGAAGTAATATCATGTTCCACTGAGTTGTCATTACTAGACATGTTAAAATCACCGCTAGCAATTCTACCTCACTTGTTACTGTCATCCATTGCCCATGGCACTTCTTTCTCTGTGTGCCTTCTTTGGGAATTTTTGCAGGTTGACTCTGATGTCAATATTTAGACTTTTACATGCTTGCGTGAATGAATTTAAGGTAATGCAATGAAACACAATGGGGTCAAGTAGAAATTACCATTTCAGTCAAGTGTTTCTTAATGCATAAAGAGATTTAACTTGGGTTAGACGAAGTGTCATCTCTTAACAGCCAAAAGCATCCTCTTACAGTTATTTTATGTGGCTTTGAAGAACTAAATATTTTTATGCAGCTTCCTCATCTTTGGCCAGTCAGCCAGTCACAAACAAACTGAATGAATTCCTGGTGTGAATGCCTGTTTCCAGCAATTGGGAGATATGATCTGAATAGCTGCTCTGCACACTTGGCCAAGTTGTTCAGCGTTTCAGCAGCTTTTGGTATTTGAAATCTGCTAAACCTCAGAGGAATAGAAGAAAAGACACCAGGTCAACCAGCAGTCATGCTATCTGCTGCTTTATTTCCTACTATCTAACTGGAAACCTGTCTCGGATTAGTCTATATTCAGGTAAAAAACTACTTTGTTGCAAGTCCCAGAAAAGTCAGAATATTTTGACAACCTTTGTTTAATAGTCACAAATATATTCCTGTATATGCACAGTCAAAAGAGTTCAGGAAAGCATTCTGAGGAGATCTTTTTATGTCTTGCTCCTCTGTTTCAGGGAGGTACCTTGTGGACAATGCTGTCTGTGTTTTCTCAGTCACCTCAAAGCTAATCCCAGTAAGAGATTTTCCTTGCCTTGGCTCCAGTAATTAACACTTATTTACATAGGTTTGTCAATCAAAAGTCATTGTCCAATTTTCAGTGGCAATTAAATTATGCCATCATCAGATTAGTTGGATTCTACTCTCAAAAGAGCCATATGATATCTTGGGAGATCCTACTAACGTGTCAAGGAACTCTGTGGAAGTTTGGCAGACTAATTTGATGTCATTCTGATAGTTCCAAATGTGTTTGCTATATTACTGAAGAGAAATGCAGTTTAATAACAGTATCTGCCTAATCTTCTGTACCAGTGGTGCCTTCTGATGCTCATATGGACAAGATCTTCAGGTTTAGTGAAATGCCTAGTGGAAAATAGACCTGAAAAAGTTTCATCATTAACATTGTGGAAATACTATTATGATTCCCTTGAAAAGTAGCAGATGATCTGGGATTTTATCTTCAGAGTAGATTATTTTTGTGTTTTGGTGTTTTTTTTCTTTCCAGTTTAACCACAATGAAACAATCCCTGAAAAAGAAAGCATGGGATATAGGGCAAGAAGAGCTACCACCAAAAAAACATCAATTACCACCAGCTTGTACAAACTTGATAAAACTCATGCAGATGCTGGACATGTGCACTCTCTCAGATTTTGGGCTTGTTGCAACATATTGAGGCAAAGCCTTTGACCAAAAGTCTTAGGTAAGACCCCAACATCCTATATTCTAGTTCTGAAATGTCTATTTTCCCAGTTATTTTCTGCTTTTTCTTCATACTCCCACACTGAAACTGTGGATCTTTCCTGTTGCTTCATCTTTCCTTCCGTCTTGTTTCCTCATAAGAGTGGAGCTAAAAGAGTCACAGGCAGGCTATTAACAGAAAACAAAGTTTATCAGTATGTGCTTGGGGATAAAAATAGCTCAGGGTTTTATCAGGTTTATCAGAGCTCTTGTGGTTCCCCTGTAGCTATGGGGGTAGTGCCATGTTAATTCCATATGAGAGAGGGTTTTTCAAATTTCTGCTTCCTGAAGCTCCCAACCTACTTTCAGGTGAATTTCCATATCAACCTCCAGCCCCTTGTGCTCAGAAATAAGCTCATCTGTGAGAAAGTTCTGTCAGGATTTTTCAGCTCCTAACTCACTGTGACAGGATACTTCTGTTTGAATTGGACGTTCTCCAGTCTAATAAACTGTGTTGTGCAATGGTAGCCATCTGCTCACATCCCTTGGGGTCCCAGTCCAAGGTGGAGGTTAAAAGACAACAAACAGTGGATACCATGCAAAGTAACTTGCACTCAAAATGGTAAGCAGAGAAGAAACTGGTGAACAGTATCTGATTAAGACATCCATGGATATGCACTGGTTTTTCACAAGTCTCTTGGCATCTTTTGAGTGACATTGTAGCTATAATTAAAGTTTTCTAGCACTTTTCATTAACTTACACTGTTTTCAGGTTTTTTTCACATTTACCAAAGTTTAACCAGTGAGGGGAAAAAAAAAAAAAAAAAAAAAAAAAAAAAAAAAGAGCAAGAGAGCAAGAAATTGACCTCAGAAATTGGAAGAAAGATACTTAGAATAACCCAAACCACAAAATCGAAAGTCTGTAGGATCCTCATATATATATATATATGACCAGTGATCTCAAAGTTCTGTATTTCACCACAGTCAGCAAATAAATTGGTCTTATGGGTAAAATAAATAAATTTCTAGTTAAAACTTAATTAGAATTATCCATATTTATTGCTCCTAGTCAGTTTTTTAATGAGAATAATAAAGATGGCTATGTGAGTATGGAACCAATCTGAAGTGTACTAATTACTCATATAAATAAGATACCATTCGTCCATGTCTTTTTAGTTTCTTTTTCTTTCATAAAGTCACACCTTCCCAATTTTCTGAGCAGTCAGCATATGACATACTTGAGCAATTGACCAATTTACTGTTACAGTGGAAGTCATGTAGAAACCTGTTTTCAGCATGACATAGTGCTGAAAAGCGAGGATTTAAAAAAAAAAAGTTATTATTTTAACTCAGAGTATGTTTTAAACAGTGGATGGTAAATAAGAATCATAGAATCATAGAATCATAGAATGTCAGTGGATGGAATGGACCTTGAAAGATCGTCCAGCCCAGCCCCCGCTGCCAGAGCAGGAGCACCTAAATCACACTGGAATGTATCCAGGTGGTTCTTAAATATCTCACAGAATCACAGAAATATCCAGGTTGGAAAAGCCCCTCAGGATCACCAAGTCCAACCTATAACTCTACAAGATTCACCTTAAAACGTATCCCTAAGCACCACATCCAAATGACCCTTAAACACATCCAGGATCAGTGACTCAATCACCTCCCTGGAAAGCACATTCCAGTCCCTGACCACTCTGTCCATGAAAAACGCTTTCCTAATATCCAATCTAAACATCCTCTGCCTCAGCCTGAGGCCATTCCTCCTTTTTCNAATAAGAATCATAGAATCATAGAATCATAGAATGTCAGTGGATGGAATGGACCTTGAAAGATCGTCCAGCCCAGCCCCCCCTGCCAGAGCAGGAGCACCTAAATCACACTGGAATGTATCCAGGTGGTTCTTAAATATCTCACAGAATCACAGAAATATCCAGGTTGGAAAAGCCCCTCAGGATCACCAAGTCCAACCTATAACTCTACAAGATTCACCTTAAAACGTATCCCTAAGCACCACATCCAAATGACCCTTAAACACATCCAGGATCAGTGACTCAATCACCTCCCTGGAAAGCACATTCCAGTCCCTGACCACTCTCTCCATGAAAAACGCTTTCCTAATATCCAATCTAAACGTCCTCTGCCTCGGCCTGAGGCCATTCCTCCTTTTTTTGTCTCCAACTACCCTTCAGCAGAGCTCAGCACCAGCCTCTCCACAGAGCTCAGCACCAGCCTCTCCACAGTGTCCCTTCAGGTAGTTGCAGACAGCAGAGAGGAAGACTCCACAACCTCCCTGGACAGCTGGTTCCAGTGCTCCGTAACCCTCATAGTAAAAAAAATTCTTCCTCAGAATTAAGAGGAAGTCAATAGATCAAGAGACATAGACCAGAGTGGGACAGATTATTCACATCTTGTTTTTTTATCCGTTTCAGCAAAGCAATGAATTATATAGACTTCATCTCTATTTTCTTTTCACAACCAATGATTTAGTTTCTGTCATTAAAATATTCCAACTAACCTCAAATCAGCACACCTGTGGAATTGAAATGGGAACTGATGAAAGAAAGAAATTGCATCTTTTTCTTTTCTCCCTCTTCTCAGGGAGTGTCATAAAAAGAAACAGAACCAGAGAATTCATAATCCCTCCAAGTAAAATTTGTCATTGCCATTTACTTGTTCATGAAAAACTTCAGATATACTGGTTACACATGACAGCAGAAAAGCTCAGGCCAGAATGACTGATAGGCAGCTACTCCAGAATCCCTGACTGAGTCAGCAAGAATTCTGGCACTCGGAGATGTGGAATTTTTCCACATGACATTTTCGTGGCTACTACCCAAAAAAATAATATCCTTTTAAAGAATATAAGAACCTCTCAGTATATATTCTATTCCTTGATATTCAAGAGACAACAGAGAAACTGGCTGAATTGTAAAGAAAATAACATGGCATTTTTTCTAGCACTAATACACTTATCACATATATAACCAAGTCTACATATTTATAAAGTGGGTCCTTAATTTGAGAAATGTGTTTCAGTGCATCACCATCCTCACCTTAATTTCTTAGAGCCATAGGATCATAGAATCAGCCAGGGTTGGAAAGGACCACAAGGATCATCTAGTTCCAACCCCTCTGCCATGGGCAGGGACACACTATCCTAGATCAGGCTGTCCGGAGCCTTATCCAGCCTGGCTTTAAACACCTCCAGGGATGGGGCCTCAACCACCTCCCTGGGCAACTCATTCCAGGCTCTCACCGCTCTCATGCTGAAGAACTTCCTCCTCACCTCCAGCCTGAATCTCCCCACCTCCAGCTTTGCTAAATTCCCCCTAGTCCTGTCACTCCCTGATGCGCTAAAAAGCTCCCCAGCTTGCTTGTAGGCCCCCTTAAATACTGGAAGGCCACAATAAGGTCACCTGGGAGCCTCCTCTTCTCTAGACTGAACAGCCCCAAGTCCTTCAGTCTGTCCTCGTAGGAGAGGTGCTCCAGCCCTCTGATCATCCTCATGACTCTTCTCTGGACACACTCCACCATGTTTATATCTTTCTTGTAATAGGGGCTTCAGAACTGGATGCAGTACTCCAGGTGGGGTCTCACCACAGCAGAGTAGAGGGGGGAGAATCACCTCCCTCAACCTGCTGGCCACACTTCTCCTGGTGTGTTCCAGGCTCTGGCTGGCTTTCTGGTCTGCAAGTGGACACTGATGGTTCATGTTGAGCTTCTCATCCACCAGCACCCCCAAGTTCCTCTCCTCAAGGCTGCTCTCCAGCCAGTCACTGCCCAGCCTGTAGTTGTGCTTGGGATTACCTCAACCCAGATGCAAGACCTTGCACTTGGTCTTAGTCTTCCTTGTATACAATGTACCCTCTTTTAGTTTAAAACCATTGTCCCTGCCCTATCACTATGGGTCTTGGTAAACACCATAAAGATGATGAAGGGAATGGAACATTTCTCTTATGAGGAGAGACTGAGGGAGCTGGGGCTCCTCTTTAGCTTGGAGAAGAGGAAACAGAGAAGTGACCTCATCAATGTTTATAAATAAGTAAAGGGTGAGTGCCAGGATGGAGCCAGGCTCTTCTTGGTGATGCCCGCTGACAGGACAAAGGGTAATGGGTGGAAGCTGAGGCATAGTTTCATTTAAACATTGGGAGGATTTTTTTTTCCCTGTGAGGGTGACAGAACACTGGAACAGGCTGCTCACAGGAGTTGCAGAGTCTCCCTCTCTGGAGATATTCAAAACCCGCCTGGACATATTCCTGTGTGATCTAGTATAGGTGTCCCTGCTCTGGCAGGGGAGTTGGACTGGATGAGCTTTCAGGGTCCCTTCCAACCCCTGACATTCTATGACTCTATGATTTGTATGATTTTTTCTTGTTAGCCTCCTTTATATGCTGAAAATCTGCAATATTGTCTATCCAGAGCCTCTTCCGGAGTGAACAATCTGAACTCACTCAGAGTTTTTTTCCTAGCAGAGACATTTACTCTCTCTGATTATTTCCATGGCCCTCTTCTGGACCCGTTCCATCAGGTCCATGTCTTTCTTGTACTAAAGACAGACCTGGATGCATTGCTGCATTCTGTGATTCTATCATTCTATGTTCTGGGCAGGCTCTTATCAGGACCCAAATCACCTCTCTCAACTTGCTGCGCATACTTCCCTTTATTCAGCTCAGGATACTGGGGGTCTTCTGGGCCAAACTTCACGATGATGGTGCATGGGTCATTTTTCATCCACCAGTACTCTCAAGTTCTTCTCCACAGGGCTCATCTCAGTCAATTTATGTCCCAATCTGTACTGATATCGAGGATTGTCCTCCCCCAGAAGTAGTATCTCTCACTTGGATTTCTTGATAAGATCCAGACTGAATGAGGTCCAAGACTAGTTGAGAGGTGTGGCAGGCTCATGGCAGGAGGGTTGGAGCAGATGATCTCTGAGGTCCCTTCCAACCAAAGCCATTCTATGATCTGTATACATCAGAAACTGGATTTTAGTTTAGAGTCTCTCTTATCAATATCATACTGATTTCTGTCCATGCTGAAGAAAGAAGTGTGTGTACAACAAAGATATTTCACACTTGGAACAATACTTGAGGGGGTGCATCATTTTTGTCTAGAACTTCAGCTGTATTACCTTCATCAGTAATCTTATGGAAGGCCATCACCTTTTTAGACTAGAAAAATTATTCAGTATATTACAACAAAATGAGTAAAAAATACTGAGTATTGCTGCATCATCCAAATATAGAGTCTTTGATATTGTTCAAGTCGCACTCACAGACCTTTACCCATCTAATATATTTTTCTGCAGTTAATGTTTGCTGACAATGAACTCAAAGTCTATATTTTCTGCCTACAGTTCTACCTCTTATTAGATTTTGCTTTCTTTCTATTTAGGTTTTTTAACAGCTCTAGTGCCAAAACAGTTAGAAAGATGAATTTTGACCATTGCTGAGAAGTGCTTTTGTTCCACTGGAAACTGGTTTTGCTTTTAACCAGTTAAGAGATTCTGAAAATTGCACTTCTGAGCAGTGAACAGTTCTTTGTGTGCAAAACAAGTAAGTTATTTTTTCAGACATTTGTTATTAAAGAATTTAATGGCAGTTATGACACAGAGCTATGCAAGCTAAAACAGTGAACGCCTTCTCTTTTCCATCCTGGGGTACAACTGATCCAACTGACAGTTCTCTTCTTACTTTCTCCTATCAGAGAGTCATTTCTGTTCCTTTATAACAGCAATATAACATGAGGAAGCAGTTTCTCTCACCTTTGATGTACAGATTGCAAGTCCTGAAGGAATTTTAGATCTGAGGTCCACCACAGAAGTTCAGTGAAGTTTTGAGTTTCAAAGAGAGGTGCAAATATATAAACAAGTGACTGAGGGAGCTGGAGCTGTTTAGTTTGAAATAGAGGAGGCTGAGGGGAGACCTCATTGGTGCCTACAACTACCTGAAGGGACATCGTGGAGATGCTGCTGCTGGTCTCTTCTTCAACAGGTAGTTGAAGATAGAACATGGGGGAATGTCCTCAAACTGAGACTGCATAGGATTAGATATTAGGAAAAGGTTTTTCATGGAGACAGTGGTCAGGCACTGGAATGAGTTGCCCAGGGATGTGGTGGAGTCAACAGTCCTGGATGTGTTTAAGGGTTGTTTGGATGTGATACTTAAGGCTACAGATAAGGTGAATCTTGTAGAGTAGGGTTATAGGTTGGATTTGGTGATCCTGAGGGGTTTTTTCCAATCTGGATGCTTCTGTGATTCTGTGATTCTGTGAACTTAACCTGAGAGTACAAATGTACAGCATAAAAAATATTGTTTTACTTAAATTGCGTAATTTAAAAATAAAACAAATTGTCTTGTAACCAATCCAAATCCTTACCTCTCTTGTGTAACAAACACAAATAAGGACACACACAAAAAAAAGGTGCCTTCTGATCTTCTTTTCTTTCATATGTGTATAATTCTCATATTAATGTGGGGGTTTAGAGCTAACCTCTAACCTGATTTTAAATTATAAACAAGAAATAAGAACTTTCTGGACATATTTGAATAAAAGAAACAAACCAAACCAAACCAAAACAACAACAAAAACAAAAACAAACAAACAAAAAACCCCAAACAAACAAAAAAAACCCCAAACAAACAAACCCCAGGGGATTGAATGCAAAAGGAAAATAATAGCTAAGTCTATGTCACCCTATTCTCTTTCTTCCTTTCCTCTGCTCTGACTGGTGTGGCTTTGTTACAGACCTTGGCTGAGTCTCTTGTTATTGCTGAATACTAACAGCAGGCCCTTTTCTCTGTTTTCTCTGAGGGGAGAGGTATTCCCTTGTTCCTTTACCCAGAGGGGTGGGGGAACAATTTGAGTGGGTCTTGTGTTACTTCTGAATTGTAAATAATTGTAAATATATGTAAATACATTTTGTACATATACATTGCATTTTATGCTTTTAGTTTTCAACTTGCTTGTAAAATACAGGTTCATTTTGCTTACAAACTGTCTGACCTAGTCTGGTGATTGTATTTTAGAGATAATTGCAACCCACCACAATTAATAGGGTAATGAGTGCAAAAGACAACATAGCCCTTTCTGGGTCTAAAGTAGTATTTGTATTTTCATTGATCAATTTTATATTGAACACTGATATAGAGAAGATGTCTGTAAGAAAAATAACACTATATTTTAGTGGGGAAAAACACAACATGGTCAGCAGAAATATGAAATTACAGAATCACAGAACTTTAGAGGTTGGAAGGGACCTCCAGAGATCACCAAGTCCAACTCCTTCGCCAAGACAGGATCCCCTAGGGTAGTTCACTCAGGAATGCATCCAGGTGGGTTTGGAAAGTCTCCATAAAAGGAGTCTTCACAACTTCTTTGGGCAGCCTATTCCAAGTCTTTCTCACCTTCACTGTAAAGAAGTTTCTCCTCACGTACAGCTGGAACTTTCTATGTTCCAGTTTGTAGCCATTGCTCCTTATCTTACTGCTGCTGATCACTGAAAAGAGCTTGGCCCCATCCACTTGACACCCATCCCTCAGATATTTTTACACATTGATCAGATCTCTTCTCAGTCTTTTCTTCTCCAGACTAAACAGCCCCAGGGCTCTCAGTCTCTCTTTGCAGGGGAAATGCGCAAGTCCCCAAGTCATCCTCATGATTCTCTGTCACATTCTTTCCAGGAGGTCCCTGTCTCTCTTGAACTGGGGAACCCAAAGTTGGGCACTTTGTCCTCCCACCCACTGGGTGATGGGAACTGGAACATTGAAATAGACTGAGCATTTAGCAAGACCAACATTTTTTTTTTAATGCTACTTAAAGAAGCAAAAAGAAAGAAAAAGAGACAAATAGATGAAAAGTGTATTTTGATAAGTAATTTTAATAAATCCAGGCTTCACCCTTTAGTTCAGGTTCTCATTCAGTGAGAGGTTTTGATTTTGTAAATAACTATAGATTTTAATTTACTGGAAGCAAGTCAGCTCAAGATCCCAAGCACTAAGCATGGTGAGGTTTGAACAGCAGGGATTTGGACTAGGTTAAAGGAAAAAAACTTAAAGTGGAAATAGTGTTACTGCAATTCAGTTGCCTCAGTCATATCATCCAAGAGGAACATGGAGTAAAATCTTGGTAATTTCAGTATGTATAAACTGTAGAAGTGTCGTGGAGCTATCAACAATGGTTATTAATTATGATTATTAATAGCTATATGAATATTAATTTTATTATTAATAGTCACGATTTCTGGAAAATTCCCTCAGATTCTTTGGGTTTTTGGTCAACAGGAAATATTTGCACAAAGGATATTTATTAACATAGAATTAAACAGTTTAAACAATCAGAATTTGGAAAAATAGGAACGCGAAACAGGGAAAAATCTAACTGTGCTGCAGAGGTTTGGCATTAACCCTAGCATATGGTACTCACGATGCCTTGGATCCCTGAGTATATTTCCCATATAAGAACGCTTCCAAAACTCACAATAATGATCCCACAGTAAAATACAAAATATTCCAGGCAGAGGGGAGGGT
>VWZE01025074.1:218-14800 GCA_013396675.1 Eubucco bourcierii | reverse complement strand
ATACATGTGGAATAATATATGTTGTCTAAGCATGCATACAGTTCTTTATCAGGCTTGCTATAAATCATTTTTAAGCCACATCTCTACATACAAATATGGAGTTTACTTATATAATTTTTGTCTACCATATGTTTCATCTTGACAGTCTTGTTATTTAATCTCAGAGCATGCAGCCTCACAATGACTGACAAGAAACTATGCACATAACTCTATTTCACTATTTCCTTTCCAAACATGTATATATACAGTAGAAGAACTGGCAATCAAACAATAGTTTGCATTATCTAGATGTTATGTTTGACAGATACTAATTTGAGTTAACTATAGTGCAGGTTTAATACACATGGTACTATCACATTTTAGTAGTCAGCATTTTGTGAGGACAGCAGTATGCCTCAGTGAAGTAACAAACACATTCCAAGCTGGCTTTTTCTTGATGTGCTACACCTTACTATTGCAGAATCATAAAATCATTGAGGCTGGAAAAGACCTCTGAGATCATCAAGTCCAGCCTAAAGCCTAACACATCAGCTAAATCATGCCACCAAGTGCCACATCCAATCTTTTCTTAAAGACCTTCAGGGATGGTAACTCCACCATCTCCCTGGGCAGTCCATTCCAGTGCCTAATCACTATTTCCATGAGGAAGTGCCTCCTAAAATCCAGCCTAAACCTGCCCTGGCACAGCTTCAGGCCATGTCCCCTTGTCCTGTCACAAACTACCTGGGAGAAGAGCCTGACCCCCACCTTGCTACAACTTCCTTTTAAGGAGTTGCAGAGAGTGATAAGGTCCCTTTTAAATCTCCTCCAGGCTGAACAATCCCATCTCCCTCAGCACATCTCAGATGAAATAAAACAGGGTGTGATGCCTTTAACTTCTATCAATAATGGGTCACATACCAAAAATGCCTAACGTCTGTACCTATATTTCACTGATGTCAAAATCTTTTTACCTACAACAACTTGACACTTACTAAAACCATGCAAAACTAGGCAATAGTCCTTAAAATAAAATATGTTGTAAATAACCTGGTGAAACTAGGAAATAATAGTGATAGTTAAGGAAAAGTTGAGAAAAATGGAAATGAAACTTTTGTTTTGAGAACTTCTCTGTGGTATGATTTGATAGAGAACTACAAGAGTTTAGCAGTAAACAAACAAATAAAATATGTCTTTGCAATTTCATATATTCCTTCATGTTCTCCAGCTAACTCAGTTTTATGCTGACTTCTCACAGAAACTATTTCTTCAACCACCTGCCTGTCTAGGTTCAGGAACATTGTCTTTACCTTTAAGTTTTACTCAGAAAGTACGGTACAGATGAGATGTCCATAATGTTAGATTTTCATTAAGCAATATACAATAGAAAAACTGTTTTGAAACCCTCCAGAAAGCAAAATTCAAAGAAATTATCTCAACAGTGGAGCATTTAAAACCACTAGACTGAAAACTGTATGATTTTCACTCAATCCCCTAATTCAGATCATTGACAAAGATATTAATAAGACTGGCCCCAAAACTGGGTAAAACACCACTTGTGGCCAGACAAAAACTAGACTTAACTCCATTTACCACCACTTTTTGGATCCAGCCATCCAGTCATTTTTTTCAACCCAGTGGAGTGATCACCCTTTCAAGCCATGACCATTCAATTTCTTTAGGAGGATGCTTTGGGAGCAAAAGTCTTGACCTGGATCAATATTGCTTTCTGGTGACTATCTGTTTGTCAATGTTCATTTCACTGATGAGTTCTCAGGCCCATCTTGCTGTGAAAGCATAGAAACCACAGAATTTAAACCACCTTTGACACTCCAGGAGGTTGTTTCAGTTTAAAGCTAGACGAAAGCATATGTAATGCTATAAAACCAGTTAAAAAACACTGCATTTGTCAGAGTTTAGTGTCTGTAGCTTAAAACAGTTGCTGTAGCTGTATCACATTGATTCTTTTTATCAACATGCACATCAGAGTTCATTCTACTACCTTAGTGTGGTAAAAGGTCTGTCTTACAGCAAGTTCTATAAGCGCTTGAATAGACAATGGAACTATTTTCACTCTAATGTATGTTGACAGAAAGGTTATGCTCTGAGAACTGCCTAGAATCCATTCCTGTGCCAGAACTATTCAGAAAAGAATGTTGAGAATTAACTAGAGAATAATTCTCATTAAAATAATAACAATTTACTCTTGGGCAAATGTCTCCATTGTATTTAACAGACTTGTTCCAAATAAGCAGTTCGAGATCAGAGGTTTGTATCTGCATGTTAAAAGTCTCCTCTAAAGCTTGTGATTAATTTTTAAATTATTTTTGTGTGTGTGTGCAAAAACACAGCACAGTCAACAGACATAAAATGGAAGCAAACAGATTAAGAAAACCAGCATTATCTCATATGCATTTATCTTAACTATTCAGTGAGCTTGTATGAATAATGAATGTGTTTTTTAAATCAAAATGGGCAATCTGGTATCCAAAACCAAAACAAAACAGAACAAATCAAATTGCATACCAGGAACATTAGGAGTGTAATCCTCTGGAGTTTTAGTGTGTTCCAGAGTACTTTATACTTTATTACCTTTTCTCTTTCCTGTCAAAGATCAGTCTGATCTCTGACACCAACAGCTGCTCAAAACTTTTTGAGCTCATTATTTACCAATTTAATCAGTAACAGCAGTGCACTGTTGGACCCTGTACTGTCCCACATCTCATGATCCTGCCTTTGCCCTACCACAAGGCTTTCCAAATACTGCTTTCATCTGCTCAGCATAATTTTACCACAGAGCTCAACAGATACAGAGGTCCTCACACTGGCCTCTATACCACAGATGAATACTGTCTTGAGGTTTAACATACTTTTCATAGCAGACAGTTAAGCATTGTCATTCTTTAACCTTCAGACTCTTTGTGCTTACTCTTTAACTTTTTAGAGCAGTAGGTCATTTTTTAAAAAAAGAAAAATGCTTTAAGCTGAAATACTGCCTTAAGCTGTTTAATTGTGATTTCAATGGGTCACTGTGTTTTCAAATTTGCCATGAACAAAGACTAACAAAGAAGAAAGAACAAAAATATCTCTAAAAGAACCCTACTTTTTTGAGAAAAAGTGACAGGTAGGAATGCTTTGGTTAACACAAAGGGTGCCTCCAGGATAGAGAACATAAGTGGCTTATGCTGAGTTCCTTCCAGGTGAAGAAGAATACTGCTCTTGTCCTAAGAAAAAAAGAATATTGATATAATTCTATCGAGAATAACAGAATCACAGAACGTAAGTGTTGGAAGAGATCTCTAGAGATTATCTAGTCCAACCTTCCTGGTAATGCAAGTAGACCTAGATCAGGTTGCACAGGAATGCATCCAGATGGGTTTTGAATGTCTCCAGGGAAGGACACTCCACAACCTTTCTGGGCAGCAAGTTACAGTGGTCTGTCACCCTCAAAGTAAACTCTTCTTAAGTTCAAATAAAACCTCCTGTGTTCTAGTTTGTTCCCATTGCCCCTTGTCATATCACTGGGCATCACTGAAAAGTGTCCAGTCCCATCCTCATGACCTGCACTTGTTAGATGTTTATATGAATGTATAAGATTCCCTCTCAGGCTTCTTTGTTACAAGCTAAAGAGTCCCAGGTCTCTCAACCACTCCTAAGAGAGATGCTCTGTTCCCCTAATCATGCTCACACCCCTCTGCTGAACCCTCTCCAGTACTTCTCTGCCCCTCTTGAACTGGGGAGCACAGAACTGGAAACGATACTCCAGATGTGGCCTCATACTCTAGATTTGGCCTCATCAGGGCAGTTTAGAGAGGGAGGAAGATGTCCCTCAAGCTGCTGAGCAGGTTGAGGCCAAGTTGCTTATATTCTGCTAAGTCTCTGCTATTTATACTGAATCAAATATATTCCAAAGCAAAGAAAGGTGTCCCTTAGTGCTGTTACATACTTTGAGTTTGCTTATTTAACCTGTTCAAAGGAAGTCTTGAGAATCACTTGCATGAAATCACGTCTTTCCATTTTACTATTTCCATCTTTCCATAGAAAGGAATTCTATGGATTCTATGAATTCTACGGATTAGTTCTGGTGCTTCAGAACTCACTCGAAATCGTTATTCTAAGTTGAGTTGCATAACAAAAGAAATATTTATTTGCTTGTAAGTAATGAGTTCTTTTCCAAGAATTTACACATTTGTCCTAAGAATCAATATTTGTGTTTACATATTTTTCATTAAGAATATCCAATTAACTGTAACTCCCTCCCTGGAGGTGTTCAAGGCCAGGTAGGATGAGGCCTTGAGTAACCTGTACTAGTGGGAGGTGTCCCTGTCTATGGCAGGGGGTTGGAACTAGATGATCCTTGAGGTCCCTTCCAACCTTACCATTCTATGATTCTATGATTCTATGAACATTAAAATTTCCTTTTTTTTTTTTTCCTTCAGCTCTAAATTATTAAATATGTCTGTCTCCATACTTTCTGTGCATGTCAATTGTTTTAATATCATCCCACTGAGGTGCTTGTGTAATGGCAGTACAGCAAGGAAATTATAGGAAAAGAGAAAAAAAAAAAAAGTAAAAAAGAAAAGGTTGAGTTTCCCTTTTTCAGATCAATTTATCACCCATTCCAAAGAACAGGTGTTTGGCAGAAAGCCTCGATTTCTGCAGAGTAGCACTGGCTTTCGCATTTTGCCATGCTTATGCAAAAAGATTTCATTATTCCATATATATGAAAATAATCCTCTTTCCAGAAAGAGCAAGGTTTTAATTTCAAGGCCAAAAAATGCTACTAGTTTTTATTTAGAGTGAGGTGAACATTTCATATTCACCATCAGTAACAAATCACTTATATTCCTCACAGATTTGGGTTTTTTTCCTCTTCCTGAAATAAAATTTAACATGGATTGCAACAAAGCCCCTTGTCTTATACAACGGAGTGATATTGTAAATTGAGGATGAGCATAATTGCAAAGGAGAGTGTGCATCTTAACCAGGAATCAAAATTTGCCGTTTTGGCATTCACAGATGGATGTATCTCAAAAAGCTTTGCACAGCTGACTGAATTCAAGGGCATCCTAACATACACAAACATCACTTTTTTTTTGTTGTTTTTTCTTGGTTTTTTGTTTTTTGGTTTTTTTTTTTTTTGTTCAATAAAGATGCTTACTAACTAATCTTCTAGCTTCAATTACAGAGGAAATTTTCTCACACGTGGCAAATCTCCCTCTACTGGATGCTCACTATGTGACTCTGCATAATGACCCCGGTGCTCTTTTGCCTTTGCTTTTTGAATGAAAATAAGAAACAGCTTTTGGTAGTAGTCATTTCTCTCTCCCTCTCTCTCTCTCTCTCTCTTTCTCCCTCTCTCCCTGTCCCTCATTCCTTGTCTTATTTTCTATCCTTCCTTCTTTTTTTCCCGTGTGATCAGGCTTCTGATGAAAAGGGTCCCTCTGAACACCTTCCATGTTTTGTTAGAATTCTCTTGGTAATATTAAACTCCTTTCTCTGTAAGGATTTCTTAGTTTCCAAAAGTCTTCACACCCTTAGATGTAGTCAAATTATTTAACAGATTTTTTTTTTTTTTTCCTTCTGGCCAATGTGCCACATCACATACCAAATCATACCAAATGCAAAATAGATTTTTCTTTATTAATTTGTTTCTATACAGATATAGATAGATAAATATAGATATAGATATAGATATAGATATAGATATAGATATAGATATAGGTATAGGTATAGATATAGACATAGATATAGATATAGATATAGATATAGATATAGATATAGATATAGATATAGATATAGATATAGGTATAGATATAGACATAGATATAGATATAGATATAGATATAGATATAGGTATAGATATAGACATAGATATAGACACAAAGGTAAACACTTAAGTCATATATTTTCTTCAAAAGAAAGAAATAATCAAATGTCAGTAATTTTTGCATAACCATTCTCCTTCTTTTGGATTCTAATCTCTCCAAATTTAGTTGGAACTAGCATATAAATATAATCAGCTCTCCATACTAGATGTCAGGTCACTGTAGAAAATCGTCTTTATACACCATCAACTCAGAAGAGACAGTGAAAAAAGTTTCCAGTTCTTGTAAAGAGGTAAAATTTAGAAAACAGTGAATGGAAATCAGTTATTAAAGAACTTAAAGAAATTGGCTTGTATAGGAGTGACTGTGTATAATAACAGGTTGCTCAGAAATGTGTTCGAAATTTTCCCTGGAGACATTCAAAATCAGACTTCATGGGGTCCTGGGCAGCCTGATCTGATTGAAAGTGCCTGACTCACTGCACAGGGGTTGGACAAGATTACCTTTGAGGGTTCCTTCCAACCTGATGGCAATCTGTGAATCTGTGAGTACTAAGCAGGCCCATTAACTGAAATTATTGACAATCCACAAATAAGAAAGAGCAGTAGAAATGCTTCAGGATGTTACCACAAGAACTGCTTCAGTAAGAATTTGTACTTTCATATGCCAAAACTAAAACAAAAATTTAAAAGTTATAGGACAAACCATATGCTAGTTAAGTTGCAATACACAACACATTATAAGCCTTACAAAAGTCCCTTGAATGGATTTAGAGTTGCCATGAGTGTGTATTCTGGTGACAGGTTTAGTTAAGGATTAATTAGACTTAAATTTTATTAATCTGCTGACCACAATTTTGTTAGGAATCCTTTTTTTGGTGATGATGGTTTTTGATTGGTTAGTTGTTTTGGTTTCTTTTTACCGTCCCACAATATTGCTTCTGTCTTCCAAACTTCTTGCTTTCCACAACAAACTCTCACACTGTCTCTTCTGATCAGGTTTGTTTTCAACACATCCAGCTCCTCCTTTTCTCCTGCAGCCAGGCCTGCCCATCTGAATGTTCACTACCTTTATTTTGTGTCTTTTTTTGATCCTTTGCCTGACATGTTTAACTCTGACTAAAGTGTAACCTCCAGGTCACTCCAGCTGAATCCATTGAAGGTCAGAACTGCAAACTGGTGGATAGAAAATTGCACTGGTCCTGTAATACAGCCAACCACAAGTCCATTAAAAAAAAAAAGACTTCAAGAGCTAACAATTAGAGTAGGTGAGAAAGCACAAGTGTCTGAACTGAAGGCAAATCCAGCCTTCATATGGGAACAATAACTCTCTCATCAGTGTTTCTGTGATACATGCAAGAAATTATCCAAGTAAGAATGGTTTAGTGGAGAAACTGCAAGAAAATGTCTGATAGCAATAAATATAAACAAGTTGTAAAAAGAATATAAATAGCTCACCGAGTTTTTCTTTCTTGAGGCAGTATGGAAAGAGGTTGGGATCAGAAATGGTATTTTCTGTTGTCTGTGGATGGAGCTCCATAATACAGTGAGAATAATGGACATAGCAAGAACAGAAGTGTTAATAAACAACAAACCTCAAGTCAGAGAGAATTGCAGTGAGCGAGTGCCTGGTAGAAGGAAAGCTGTGATTACAGCTATCATGGTTTTTCTCCTGATTACCATTAGAGGAAATAAAAATTACATCAAAGAAGCCTTGGTCAGTCTGAGAACTTCTGTGAAGACAGGCTGAGAGAATTGGGGCTGTTTAGTTTGGAGAAGAGTCTTCCAGTATCTGAAGGGGGTCTACATGAAAGCTCATAAGGGACTTTTTAGGGTATTGGACAAGGAGGAATGGAACAAAACTAGAAGTGGGTAGATTCAGATTGAATGTCAGGAAGAAGTTCTTCACCATCAGGGTGGTGAGGCACTGGAAGAGGTTTCCCAGGAGAGTGGAGGAAGCCTCATCCCTGGAGGTCTTTAAAGCCATGCTGCATGTGGCTCTGAACAACTCGATCTAGTGTGAGGTGTCCCTGCCCATGGCTAGATGATCCTTGAGGTCCTTTCCAGCCCAGACAATCCTCTGATTCTGTGTTCCACCAGCCTTGTTTTAGCCAATTATTTAACAACTTTGCTGATGAACCATTGTACCACTGGAGTTCAGTGGTGCTTACCATGAACCAGGTAATAGATCACAACAGGATCCTTGTAGTACAGGTGTAGTAGTAGAAGTACTTCATTTACCTTTGTCTTGTAAAATGTATGGTACATGAGGATGTAATTTGTTTGCCAGCAACTCTCTATTGTACAACTATTTGCAAAGTGTTTCTCTGGAGATATTTTTTTTTTCTTTTTTTCCTGTTTGAGTAGGTAAAGTCAATTCAGTAAGCATGTAAACCTCATCCTGATGAGGGCAAGCATCTTCTTATAGCCCTCTGCAGATATGTGAGAAATTGTATATGAGGTAACGAACAGTACAGGGATGAATGGAAGAAAACAAATTTTACTCTAGTAACTCAGTGTTATCTGAATGTTTACCAGGATGTTACTTTATTTACTGTCAAACAGAATTTGTCTATGTATGCCTGGGAACACCACTCACTGAGTTAATATATCCAGACTGCCAATTTTTGCCATGATAGTACTCCTGAAAGTATCTTTTCATTTAACACTATACGAAGTTTTGAAGTAAGTAGGGTGATAATACAAGGGATTTTTAAAAAATGTTTTTACTACAGAGATACCACTCCTTGATTACTGCAAACCCACTGTTTTTCTTATTGTCACTCCTGTGTTCCCTCTTAATAGTAATAAGATTTCTTGACATTTATTTTCTACACTTCTATATTTCTTCCTTCATCACCATCTGTATAATTGAAGCTGCTTACCTTAATTATAGCCAAACCATACTTTGCAGTCAATACCTTACTGGATGTCATTACCAAGATGTGTATGGATCTGCTAACCTTAAAAACAGTAAATGATTTATTTTTTAGGGTTTTGGATTGTTTTGGTTTCGTTTTTTTTTTATTGTGGGGGGAGTTGTGGTTATTGGGTTTTTGGTGGGTATTTTTGTTTCTTTGGGGTTTTTTTTGTGAGGGGAGTGCTTGTTTATTTGTTTTGATGTTGTGTTTGTTGTTATTTTGTCTCTTCTTATTGTTGTTTGGGCTTTGTTTTGTTTTGTTTTTCCCCAGGGCCTTTCACTGTGGAATTCATTTTGCAAGAAACATTATGATGCACAATTAAAATTACTTATTACACAGATCATGACTTTGCATGATATGGTAAAACCCTCTAAAATGCTATAATACTTGGAAGGAACTGAAATTATACAGCTACATTACACTGGCATTTGCATGTCTATGAAGTAGAAGGTAAAAAAATTACATACTTATTTTTGAACAAATCAGAGTCCCCCTGAATTATTTGCTTAACTGCTGAGTCATCACCAATATGCTGCATACAGCTTCACAGTGTTTCACGTTTTTCACATTTCACAATACCTATTTTTTAAACTTTTGGAGGAAACTTTGAAATTTCCTAAGAATCTTCTAATATTCCTTTTTTTGGCAAAGATGGGCTATGAAAAGAGTCTCATGTTAGAAAGTAGACACGGGAAGAATCTTAAAAAGCCTTCCAAGACCAAAGAGTATCCCACTCCACAACTCTTCCAACTATTGGAGCTTTCTATATGAGAGTATTTTCTGTATTACCTTTTTTTTTTTTTTTTCTGTCTAATAAACCCTTTCAAAAATGAGGTAAGTCCTGTAAGATCAGAGTGATACTTGCACAAAATCCCAACTCTCTTTTTTTCTCTCTAAAACATCTGTGCATCATGGACAAGTTGATCTGCTTAGTCACAGAAATATTTCACAATTACTTTTAAGTTAACTATAATCGTGCTTGCTGTTATTGGTGTTTACACTGAATAGGGATACAGGTAGAGAAAAAACAACCCATTTTAATGTTAATATTTTCCTCACTACATGTCAATTGATTGATATTTAGAATCCAGTTCCAAGCTTTCAGTGCAGCTGCAGTTTAGTAAATTTTATGAAAACCGTTAGCAATTTTTATTGCCTAAATGACTACATTCTGGTAAAAGCCACTGGGAAAATGTCAGTTCATACTCATTCCAAATTGTGACATTGTTTAATTTTCTGCTAGGAAGAACAGAACAACAACAACAAAAAAAAAAAGGTCTTCTGTTTGCTCCACTAGTAATCACAAAATAAATTCAATGGGGAACTTGTCTACTGATGCAGCAAGCACACTACAAACTCCTCATAAAAATGCATTTCACTAGGTCAATATCTTTAGCACAAACAGGTAAAGATATTCAGTTTCTATCAGGGAATAGTTTCTAATGGATCATTAAAACATTGGTATGTAACACCTTCAGATCCTTAAAACTCTTAAATAGAATCAGAATCACAGAATCATAGAATGTCAGGGGCTGGAAATGACTTCAAAGGATCATCCAGTCCAACCCCCCTGCCAGAGCAGGAGCACCTAGACCAGATCACACTGGAACGTGTCCAGGAAGGTTTTGAATTATCTCCAGACAGGGAGAATCCACAACACCCATGGGCAGCCTGTTCCAGTGTTCTGCCACCCTCACAGTGAAAAAAATCCCCCCTCATGTTTCCATGGAACTGCCTATGCCTCAACTTCCACCCATCTGACATTTGGCAAACATTTGGCAGCAAGTCATTCCCNTTAACTTGAAGCTGAGAATGAAAACTTCCCTCATTCTACTTGTTTGTCCAAAAAAAAAAAAAAAAAAAAATGCTTTATTCTTTCCTTCCTACTTTCATGCTTAGGCATTTTGAACAATGAAAGCCTATGTAACAATGATGCAAGGGGTTAAAGTTCAACATATAATGTTATTATTAACATTGTAGATTCTTACATACTTTTTTACCATTTTGCAGCATAAATGCTACAAGAAATAAGCATACATTTTGATAGATGTCCCAGTTTCAGGCCATGAGCTACCCGGGACTGGGGAACAAAAGCAATACTTACTCCTTTTGGAGAGTAAGAATGAAGACACTGCACAGTGACTGGAAGTTTAAAGTGGGGTCCAAATTATATATGTATATATCTGATCAATGTACACAAATATCTGAGAGGTAGGGGTTAAGTAGATGGGGCCAAGCTCTTTTTTTGCTAGTCAGCAGCAATAAGACAAGGAACAATGGCTACAAATTGGAACATGGAAAGTTTCACCTTAACGTGAGGAGAGAGTTATTTACAGTGAGAGTGACAGAGCCCTGGTACAGGCTGCCCAGAGAGGTTGTGGAGTCTCCTTCTCTGGAAACTTTCAAAACCTGCACAGATGCATTCCCAAGTGAACTACCCTAGGGGATCCTGCCTCGGTAGGGAGGTTGGACTCAATGTCTTTGGAGGTCCCTTCCAACCTTTAACATTCTGTGATTCTGTGATATGCAAAAGGCAATCAGGTAGAATGAATACATCCACAAACTAGGCCAAGTCTATCAGACTAAAACCTTCTACAACCCTCCACCCCTTCCACCTTCAGCAGGCCTGACGGTAACCTAGAACTGCCCTCCCCACCTCAGACCTGCAAGGGCTCAGCAGGCTGCATGAGGCAGCTCACAATTCCCTGCCAGCTAGAAGCCTTCTCCCACACACAGACCATGAAATGAGTATGGACCCTGCTCTTCCTGGGGAGAGAAGTGAGGGGAGGAGAGGCAGGGAGCAGAAGAAAGCGGTATCAGCCAGGCACTGCCTCATAAGCTGTGATACCAGCAAGTGGAACAGAATAACAATGTTGCAATACCCTGGACGCCCAGGTGCGTCCTCTGGGATGGGACATCGTCCCTGTAGTTTTCTTAAGGCAAACTAGGCCCCCTCCCCAAGCTGCCACAAAAGAACATTGTAAGGATGATGATGTTAAAATGCGCTTCTCTTTGATCAGAGTGTTCTAAATAAGAACCTAAAATCTGTACTCTTCAATAGATTATGGGACACCTTAATGAGAAGAGGACAGTAGACAGGCAGTGTTTTTCTGTGTATTCTGAGATCATCTCTATAAAGGCTCTGTTAAGACAGGAAAAATCTGCTAGGCTGTCTATTTTTCCCACCTTGCAAGGTGTGCTTGAGATGCCTACTGCTTTGTACACATAGAAGAGAAATGCTTAAGAAATTGTTTGAGAGTATTTGTTACCCACTGCAGCAATCTGAGATACAAATAATTATTTGGCAAGGTGACAGATAGTAAATTCGCCTTCTTTGAATGGATGCTGGCAGCAAAACACTACTGTGCTCCTTATTTTTTAGCTTTTATTTCTACTGCCTCCAATTATGGCAAACTGGTGTCATAGAAAAAAAATAGTAATTACTTGTAAAATCGATGCTGCAGAAAATGGATTTTGAAGGACAATCCAAATGCAGAGCTAGATGCAGCTGACATTCAAATGTTGAATTTTCATTGCTAATTGTGAGAAAAGTGTATTACCACACAATATCTTCCATATTATTAGACCAGAAATTGTATAAACAGACTGTTGCTGAGTCTTCTCCATATTCTTTAAGCCATTGCTCTTTAAGTATAATCAGTACTTGGCAATTCTTTGAGTGCTAAAGTATTCCTATAGTTCTGGTTTTGTTTTCTATATACCTTCCTCTAAAGGGCTACGTGTGGCTATGCCTATGACAAAGCAGGACATCTCCTGTCTTCAATACCTGATAATCCAAGTGTCCAATTTCATTTTGGTGTTGAACTGCTTTGCAGACCTTCTTATAGTCTCCACATGGAGCCAGTTGGTTCGTCACCGCAGGTCATGTGCTAGATATTTCACAGGCAAGGTTGCTAAGAAGTTATGTTAGAGGACATTGCCTTTTCACTTTGTTTTCAGGGGGTTTTTTTGTAGAATTATAGAATCAGCCATGTTGAGAGAGACCTCCAAGATCGATCATCCAGTCCAACCTATCACCCAGCTCTATCCAATCAACTAGATCATAGCACTAATTGCCTCACCGAGCCTCCTCTTAAACACCTCCAGGGATGGTGACTCCACCACCTCCCTGGGAAGCCCATTCCAATAGCAAATCACTCTTTCTGTGAAGAATTTCTTCCTAATGTCCAGTCTAAACCTACCCTGTCACAACTTAAGAATGTGTCCCCTTGTTCAGTTGCTGGTTGCCTGGGAGAAGAGCCCAACCCCACCTGGCTACAACCTCCTTTCAGGTAGTTATAGGCAGCAATGAGGCCTGCCCTGAACCTCATCTTCTCCAGGCTGCATAACTCCAGCTCCCTCAGCCTCTCCTGACAGGGTTGTGCTCCAGGTCCCTCATCAGCTTTGTTGCCCTTCTCTGGACACGTTCCAGTACCTCAACATCTCTCCTGAATTGAGTGGCCCAGAACTGGACAGTGTTCAAGGTGTGGCCTGACCAATGCTGAGTACAGGCGCAGAGTAACTTCCCTAGTCCTGCTGGCCACACTATTCCTGATACTGGCCAGAATGCCATTGGACTTCTTGGCCACCTGGGCACACTGCCACCTCATGATTCAGCTACTATCTACCTGTACCTCCAGGTCCCTTTCTGCCTGGCTGCTCTTCAGTCGCTCCCAACCTGTAGCGCTGCTTGAGGTTGTTGTGGCCAAAGTGTAGAACTCTGCACTTAGTCTTGTTAAATCTCATCCCATTGGATGATGTAATTTGCAACAAAACTATTGGAAGTACTTCAGGATTGTTGATAATTCATCAAGTCTAATATTCACTCATGTTTACATCAAGCAAAGAGTCAATATTAGAAGGAATTTTCTGTGTGGTTATGTAAGGATCAAGTATTTTAAGTATTTAAATATTTTAAGTACTTAAATATTTAAGTAATCTGTTAAAAATAGAGCATTTCTACTTATCTGTAAACCAAGACCAAGCACATATTAGCTCTGAGAAATCACAGATTTCAGGTTTAGGAAAAGGACAGTCACAGATAGCATTATCACATCTTGATTTGAGTTCCCATTTGCTTGCTCAAGCCTGAAATGTTGTTATCTTTAGTCAATGAGGTGATATCTGTATAGCATCTTAAACCGCTTCTCAGGCATGACTAAGAGCAAATTGAGAATAAGGATATATGGTAATTGAGGTGGGTTGACCCTAGCTGGGTGACAGTCACCCTCCAGGATGCTTCTCTTCTTGATGGACAGGGCAGACAAAATACAACAAAAGGATTATGTGTGCAGATAAGGACAGGGACATCACTCACCATTTACCTTCACAAGAAAAACAAACTCAGCTTGGGAAAATTATCTTAATTTGTTACCAGTCAAATCACAAAATCACAGAACTTTAGAGGTTGGAAGGGACCTCCAGAAATCATCGAGTCCAACCTCCCTGCCAAGGCAGGATCAGCTAGGGTAGTTCACACAGGAACACATCCAGTCAGGTTTTGAAAGCCTCCAAAGTCTGATAATGAGAAAAATCAAACAAACCAAAAACAAAGCTAACATGAAAAACAACAAAACCAAATCAAACCAAACTAAAAATACCCAACCCAAAATAACCAAACACAGAAACCAAATCAGAACAAATAAACCCTCAAAATAATCAAACACGCAAAGCAAATAAAAAAACCTCAAAATAACCAAACACAGAAACCAAATCAAAACAAACAAAAGACCCCCAAAAAATAACCAAACACAGAAAAAAACCCCAGCAAAAATGAATTTTAAACCTTCTTCCCTTTACTCTGTTTCTCCCCCCCTCAGCCCCAGCCTTATCTTCAATCCTGATTTCTCTGCTTT
>VWZE01025073.1:92210-109762 GCA_013396675.1 Eubucco bourcierii | reverse complement strand
GTTGGAACTAGATGATCTTTGAGGTCCCTTCTAACCTTACCATTCTATGGTTCTATGGACATCTAGATTCCCTGCTTGCATTAAGCAGAAAGGAAGCATGGATATTGTATCATGTGTATTTAGACACCAGTCTCATTCCATGGAAGTGCACTTGGGAAGAGTATTAAGACATATTTAGGGTAAGGTATAAATAAGGCCTGTTACATTGACAGGTCTTAATCCTTGGTTTAACATGATCTGAAACTTTATTCTCTGAGCATATGATTTTCTAAGAAATAATGATAAGGTCAGAGAATAGCTTGTCTGGCTAATGAGTTCAATGACAATTTAACAAGGTGTCATCCAAGTATTACTGAATATGTGCATAGATCTCTCTTTTCTTTAAAAAAGAAACATAATTTATTGTCTTCTAGCCTTAAAAAAAAATAAAAAATTATTCAGCAGTCAATGAATTTCACAAAAATTGTTATGTGTCTTTCCTCACTGAAAACCATCTCACTACAGTCATTGCTACTATGTCCATGAGGCCACATTTTGGCAAAATGTCTCTCCTTAGCTATTTAGGTTTAATCTTCATTAATATTTATTATGATTACCAGGCTTCAAACAATTGCTCAAATTATTAAAAATAAATATTTCCTTGAGTAAGACTAAGAACTAATACGGGATCTGCTGATTTTATAACACCATTTTATATTTTGTTTTACTGCTTGCTCTTACAACTACACAGTTCAGAAGAAGAATATAATGTAACATTGCCCTACTGATGTGCAAATCTACCACTGCTTCTGACTGAAATTATTTAGTGTACCCAAAAGAAAAGGATTAATATTTGGGCTGTATGTATCTTGCTGTAGTGACTAGATATTTAAAGACCTATTTGTCAGATTGTCAGGATTGAATGAGCCAGTTTTTCCCTTCCCAGCCACACACCTTTCTTTTTGGTTGCAATTTCCATCATGTACATGTGAAAGTAGGTCTTGTTAGGTTTAAGTAAAGACTACATACCAGTAATGAATATATCCTGTTGCCTGTTAGGCAAATTTCATGAGCTGTGAAGCTTCTTGAGACTCCTTAGGAAAGAGTTTGGTATCACTTGCCTGAGGGAAGATAGATGTGAATGAGCAAGACAGCTGCTTCCCTTCTCTCTGGTGCCCCTAACTTGCCTAGGGGCAGTTATTGCTGTCAGAGCTTTGCCTTTGTCCTGTTTGATGCATGTTCACGAGGCACAAGAAGAATGAGGATTTCCTTCACAAAAGAAGTCAAATCTTTTGAGTCAAATCTTATATTGCTCCTGATAACATATGTAACAAAGTAATCATTTGAAGGAAGGATGCAGAAAGGGTGGGGAAAGGGATGGGCTGTGACACAGCTCAGCAACAGAAACAAATTCAGATTGTGTAAGATGTGCTACTTTGAGACGGATTTGCCTGGTTCAGGAAAAAATAAAAAACATTTACTGCATGAAGTGTACTTGTGAACGGCCTAAATAATTTTAGAATCCAGTTGCAGTTCAGTTACATCTACCTCAGCTTGCTTGCATGCTTTCTGATGCCTGTCAGGCACTCAGGACCATACTGCTTATCACACAAATAGAAAGCTGTTTCCATTTAGCACCTTACCAAACTGCACACCCTGAAACCTCGCAAAAACTGTTCTGCTAAGGTGGGAAAGATCTGGGTCTGTCACACTGCCATTCTGTTGCCTTTTTTGTTTGTCTCCTTTTCCTCACTACTTCTTTCACTTTCTTTAGTTTTCCTGTCTGGGATTGTGAGGTGGAGATAGTGACAATTGGATATCTGCAGTAACGCAGATGATCATGGAATAGTCTCTTGTGGCAGGTTGCTATTCATAAGTTTCCGATGATACTGTTTCTGATGTGTGTTTTGCTATACCTGCTTCTTGTATCTGATTAAAGGTATTGCTTTGGATCTAACAGGCCAGAACCAGTGCTGTGGACAAAGGATGGTGGAGAACTGCCAGATCCAGAGAGAATGGTTGTCAATGGCAGGGTCCTAAGCATCAGTTTCCTAAATAAAACGGACAATGGCACATACCGATGCGAAGCAAAAAATCCTATTGGCCGAAACAGCACAGAGTATGTCCTGATAGTACATGGTGAGTGTGCTCTTGTTAGCTTTTCAGTGCATGTTCTGCATATGCAGCATTTCAACAGAGTACAAGCAGTTGCTTATCATCATTGCCAAAAGAGTAACTGGAAAATAAAGCAAATATAATCACACTTCTATTGATGCTATCACCCAGTTGTAGGGAGTGCGTTTTACTTCCTTTTATTGGCATGCCTCTCTTCATACTTCAGTTGATACTATCACCCAGCTGTGGGGAGTGTGTTTTGCTTCCTTTTATTGGCATGCCTCTCTTCATACAGTTTAAGCAAAATATATTCACTTACTGTGTGAACTTTTTGCAAAGTAAGTACCTGTAAAATTGTTCTGTAGTACACTGGTACTGTTTTATAAGTACTTACCTCAGGCACATGGCGCTCAGATAAAGCTGGTTACAAAGGGCTATATGAAGAGAAATGTGGAAACACTAACCAGAAGAGTGCTTGAAGGGTTTTTGTTTAGTTTATAGACCACCAAAGGCAGGACATTGGATACTTTTCCTTAGCACAAGTTATAGTCTGCAACTGAGGAAATTCAGCTCATACAAGTTAGCTGGGATGGCGTTAGTCAAGCCTCAAAAATATGACATGTCCTAACGTCAAGACACTTCTAATAAAATCTTCTTGTCATAAAATAGGGAGGTTCATGCTAAATTCCAGTTGGTTTGTTTTCCTTAACTGGGCAACAATATGCCACATGAGAGAAACAGCTGCCTTTTACATGGATCAGGAAATAGATTGATGTAACTGAAGTATGGGAGAAACTGTAATACAGAGTTAGCGTTTCCCTTCAACCCAGTCTTGTAATATGGATCTAGCATTTTGAAAACATAATGTTCTCTAACCACAGGTATCTGTATGGTAATTCCCAGAAGACTCAGTTCTGTGATTTGAATTTTAACCTAAGTGAATGTAGAGGCAAACCTTCCTGTGTCATTCATGATGGTACTTCATTTTTTCTCTAGTTTTTTTCTTTCTTTGTTTGTTTGTTTTAAGTACAACTTCTGCTGATGATTGTAAATACTTACAATTACAAAATAATTACAAAATAATGCAACAATCTAATAGAAATTAGGTGAATAGACATCCAAACTATATATATTTTATTTGCTCTTGATGAATTCAGATATAATAAACATGTTTGGTGTTTGTAAGGTCTCAAGCAATTTTTTTTGCTAAAGATTTCACTTGCCTTTAGGTATTTGGGAGACAACTTCTAATAAGTGCTGCTTTTAACTTTCAGTAATGATCTACTTTTTTGACACTGTTGATGAAATGTCACCTATCAAAAGAAACCTGTAGTTTATTTTTCATTTTTCTTAAAATTCACTGTTAGCTTATGTGGGATTAGTGGCAGAAGTAAAGAGGAGGTCTTTGCATGAGGAACACAGAGCCTGTGCTTCTGCTTGTGTATTTCTGTATTAAAGACAAACAGAAGAGCTAAACCCTCTAACCTCTACTTAGATTGATAACTACAAAAAGAGAAGAAGAAAGAAAATGTGTTTTACATCCCAGAAGTGGTGCTGCATTGGTTGTTGGCTGCAGGCACCAAGTGCGCTGCTTTTGATGAGGCAGTGGCTTCTGCACTCACCAAATATTGAAACTTCTGTCAGTTGTGGTGTTCAACCAATTTATTTATGTGTTTATTCTGACAATGTGGCCTTTCATAGTGGGAGACTTTTCTGTTGGAGGTGGCTTTGCAACACAACTCTATCAAAGAGCGCTTCACAATCTCCTATGTGTGTTTCACCTAGTGGCATGTCCTCTGTTGATCTGATTATCTTGCAACAACTTTATGGCAGCCTGTAAAATCATTCATTATCAGGAAGGTGTTCTGTTGTGTTTGGCAGCACATTAGACACGTTATCAGGTTTGGCTTGCACATTGCTGACCTTTTCTGTTATGAGTACCAGAGTTTTTCGAATCGCATTTCTGTAATTCCAGTGTTGGAACTAGAGAAGTTAAATGTCAGGTGCTTTTTCAGGTTTCTGAAACAATGATAGCAGTGACAGACTGTGTAATGATGTTTAGTGCTGAACGATTTACTGCATTTCAGAGTTTTTAAGCATAGAAGAGATGGACACAATTATTTTATCAAGTGTAGCACAATCACTTGTACAGATCGATTTAAGTGCGGTCTTAACCCCTCTTCAGCTCGTTATATTTACAAATGTCTCTAGTGAAACATCATTCTCCCCAAATTATACAATATGCTCTGTCTCTCTGGGGGCTAGAAAACTTACTTTTTATCGTTTTATGAGATGTATTCTCCCAGCACAGGAAGGACATTGAACTGTTGGAGCAAGTCCAGAGGAGAGCCAGAAAGATGCTCAGAGGGCTGCAGCAGCTCTCCTATGAGGACAGGCTGAGAGAGTTGGGGTTCTGCAGCCTGGAGAAGAGAAGGCTTCCAGGAGACCTGATAGTAGCCTTCCAGTATCTGAAGGGGGCCTACAGGAAGGCTGGGGAGGGACTATTGACAAGGTGTTGCAATGACAGCACAAGGGGCAATGGGTTTAAACTGGCATAGGGGAGATGTAGACTGGATGTTAGGAGGAAGCTCTTTGCAGTGAGGGTGGTGAGACACTGGCACAGGTTGCCCAGGGAGATTGTGGCTGCTCCCTCCCTGAAGGTGTCCAAGGCCATGTTGGACAAGGCCTTGAGTGAGCTGTCCTAGTGGGAGATGTCCCTGCCTATGGCAGGGGGTTGGAACTAAATGATCTTTGAGGTCACCTTCCAACCTAAACCATTCTATGATTCCATAGAGGATATATTCTTTTGCTAAGTATCTTCCTAAATATATATGGTTACCTGGGACCATCCTTTGATTTCTGACCCCTTCCCCTGTGTTTAATGTGTCCATTTAGGTTTTTTTTGTCCTACTCCTTTGTTGGAGCTGATTTATCATAGAAGTATGCCTTCTTATCACGATTCCTATGTTTTTTATACAAGCAATAAAGAGAGTAAGGAGAGGTACATTCACAAAGATATGGAGGAGGAGAGAGGAGGAAGCTGCATAAGGACAGAATTTATTTACAGGAGGTTATTTTAAATTGCAGGTCAGGCAAGTAAGATGTGGGATAAGTGACTTACCAGGTCTGTAAGGAATAAGTCATAAGTGCTCCAAGTGCTGGTAGCCACTGCCTTAGTGGAGCTTCTGGAAGTCCAGCTCCAGATCTGTTAAACAACTAGTAATACTCTCTGCCCAAAGGAGTTGGAGTGATGATTATGTTTTTCCAGGCAAGCCTGTGTGAAAATACAGAGAACATCAATGGAAGGTGTCCTCTGGAAGTACATGGGAGTGTGACCTAATTCACAGTACTTCTCACCTATACTGTCATTTTCTGTACACTTTTTTTTTTCTTTTCTTTTTTTTTTTTTTTTTTTTTTCACTTCAACATAGTTTGTTTTGTTAAGGTTGTAAAATTTCACCTGCCTTCTGTTCCTATTTCTCCTTATGAAATCCCTCTCAGTGGGACTCAGTTTACTAATTCTCTCTGTTTCTGAAGTTATCTTCCTAACTCAGAGGAGATTTAAGCAGCTGTAGTGTAGAGAGAAGCTAACCTAAAAATGGAAAGTATAGTTTATCATAATTAGAGATTAAAGGTAAGGAAAATGTTTACGTGCATTAATTATACAAACCAAGCAAAGAGTTTCTCATGGTTTTAGCTGGACCAACTTAGAGAAAATTATAAAGAGGTAGTATTTTTCCACTGTGAATGATGATGAGGCAATACAGTTTTGATGTTAAGAGATGCCACTGGAAACAAATATGGCTATAAGCAGATGAATGTCAATCTGTCTAATATAATTAGTACCTGATAGCATAAAAAGTCTTTTTAGATTTGTAGTATAATTAAAGAAATCAGACTTCAGGAAACAGAATATATTTGAATCAGTTAAAAGGCATGGGCTATTAAATACACTTGTGCTGTTTTACAGAATCAACCTAGCGGCAACTTTCTGTTTTATTCACTTCTATTATTAGTAGTTGTAGTGGAGGGGTAATTAATTACTGTGAGATGATATTGGGGTAATTAATTACTGTGAGATGATATTTCTAAAAATATTAATATTGTTTATTAATGTTCAATATTCAGAACTCTCGCCATCCTCGATCACTAATTTTAATAATACTCAGTTCTTTGCATCACTCCTGGAAATTTTACATACAGGTAATAACAGGCTCTAGCAGTATCTAGTAAATATAGACATTAATTGAACTCAATTGAACTGGCAGAGAAAGTTCCTGCAGTCAGTGTACCACTTGCGGTTAATACTCCGCTTCCCCACTAGATGGACTCAAGGAGCTCCTTTCTGCTTATGGCAGAAGGCAATTAATGATTACAAGAAGCTTTAAGTATTTACTCACAAAATATTATCTGACAGTACCCAAAGCTCATGGCAGGGTTGCTGCCAGTGGTCTCAAAGCCCTTAGAAGCTTTGGCATTTCCTTAGGTTTCTAGGTGCTGGGGAAAGGAGGCAGAAAATCTCTGACCTGGTCCTGCTCTCCTCTGGATGATCTGTGTTATCTCCAGGACTTCCTGTCTTGGCAGGAGGCTTTCAGGTGCAGGCAGGATGTCTGTGATGTGCAGTCAGATCACGGTGGTTGTGCAGGCTGATTGCGTGGAGGCTTTAGAGCCTAATCCTGGTCACTGGAGTTCCACACAGCTCAGGATGCAATAAAGTAGTAGGAGGACGGATAAAGAGCAGATGTAATGTCGGAGCACACATATAATAACAGAACACACCTCGTAATGGCAGAGCACATTGTGCTCCCTGCTCATCTCCTTTTAGCCACACAGCCTCAGACTAATGGGCCTTTGGACACAGAATAGCCAATCAGAATGGCAGTTAGCCATACTTGACCATATTAGGTGAAGCCATAGGCTTGCTTTATGTGCTGGTTTGAGGCTAATTGGAATATTTTAATGGACAAAGTTGCACTATAGGCTGTGAAAGGAAAACATCATGATGTCTACTTCACTCATACGCTTGCTGGAGAATTGTTTGGGAACACTAACCAAAACAATAGATAAGTCAGTCTGTCTGTCGCTTACTGGGACAGGAGCTGCTGGTGGGATCTAGCAGTTTCTGGGCTCTGGCTCCTCTGCTGATTAATCCTCACTAACCACTTTTCTTCTAACCCCCCTGACTGATCCTCCTAATTTACCTTGCACGTAAGGCAAACCTTGGGGTAAGGTACAGGGGTGGGGAGAAGGTGGAAGGGTGGTTGGGAACCCCTCCTGGGGTCTCTGATTTCTGGGAGGGCTGTTGTGTTGCTGTATTACCTTTTACTTGTATATTTCTGTAAATATTCTGTATATAGTGTAAATATCTGCTGTACATTGTGCAAAGCTGTAAATATAGCTTCATCATTTAACTTCCAGCCGACTGAGTGCTAGTCTGGGTCATTTTACAAAGTGTGGGGGAGTGGGGAACTCCCAAACCTTCACAAACCTGCCCAAATACGGGCAGAGCACAGTCTTGCACAAGGCAACCCTGTGTAGCTTGTTTACCCCAGGGTTCAAAACAAGTCTGGGCAGGCCACAGTCCTCAGACTCAGTGGCTCCAGGTTTTTTGGCCTCTTTCCCACAGTTGTTTCTCCCCAAAACAGAAGGAGGGGGAGCAGAAAAACGTGTCTGGGCAAGCCAGGACATGGATAAGCCTATTTTGGCCTGCTTAGGCCTACCGTGACAGTACCGTATTGAGTTGGCCTGAGATGGAGTTAGTTCTCTCCACAGCATCTTATTTAATGCTACATTTTATAGTGGTAACTGGAAAGGTGTTGATAACACAACAGTGTTTTGGCTGCTGCTGGGCAGTGCTCACAGGGCACCGAGTCTGTGTTTTTCCAGCATTCCTCCCTCAAAGGTAGGCTGAGGAATGGGCAAGAGCTTGGGAGGGGACATGGCCCAAACTGACCAAAGGAGTATTCAATACCATATGATGCCAACTCAGAAAGAAAAACTAGGGGAAAGAAGGAAGTGGGGGGCATTTGTTGATGGCATTTGTCCTCTAGAGCAACCACGGATCCATGTTTCCTGGGGAGTGGCCAGACATTATCTGCTTCTGTGAAGTAGAAAATAATACTTTTGTTTGCTCTTACTTCTTTGTGCAGCCTTCGCTTTCATATTTTCCCTATGAAACTGTTTCTATTTTGACCCACGGGCCTCTAATATTTTCCCTCTTCCCTGTCCATCTAAGAAGAGGAATAATAGAGCACCTTTGATGAGCATCAAGTGCCCAGCCAGGGCCAAACCACTGGAAGCACTGTCAAGAAAGCACTTCAAGAAGCAGGAAGGTGAGCACAAAGAGTTTATAGGCAGCAGTACAAAGGCAAGACATAGTTTGCTCAAATATCTGTCTCGTGCAGTTACAAAGACACACACAGGCTTTAATGCCTTTAGTTGTCATTTCTCTATACTAATTGGTGAGCTCAGTGCTTCAGAAGTGCTCATTCTGGCTACATCCTTGTTCTGATAATGGGCGCCTCAGGCAATTTTCACTCTCCTCTGTTAAGAATTTTTATTTACCTTTGTCCAAATGCTAGTCAGTAATAACCAGTAAATGGAGCTAACTGCCAAACTTACAGTGCTCAACTGAAAAACAGGTTTTCCACTTGCAAAACTTAGCTAATAACTGCATTGATCCAGCTGGAGTTGAGAAAGGAGCTGGTCCATCATAATCAAACTGAAGACACAACTGTTAGGTAAGCAGCAGTGGTTCAGCTTCTGGACATCAGGTGAAGACTTAGTTCAACATCACACTGAGCCTGTGACAGACATCTGTGTCATTGAGAAATCTGAATGGAAACAGAAACATCTGATAATGTGCAGACCTATTTAAGATAACACACCTTGGTGAAATATCCATCCTGATTTGTCAATCTGAAGACACACATAAAAGTAATTGAAATATTCAGAGCTACGAAGTGTCACATACTAATTATCTATCAAAGCAACATGGAAATTAACATGAATCAGCCTCTGTGGATGGTCAAGACAATTCTTACTGCCACAATTATGCATACAGCAGAAAGTGACCAAGCCAGTAACTCAGTATCTGGAGAATAAAAAGTGGTGAAACATACTCCTTTGACTTGAACCTCTTAATTATGTTGTCACTTTTTTCTTCCTTTTTTTTTTTCCTTGTTTTCCCCCTTTTTTCCCTTGTTTTCCCCCTTTTCTTTTTTTGTTCTTTTTTTTCTTTTTTTTTCTTTTTCTTTTTTTGTTCTTTTTTTCTTTTCCTTGAGTGTACTTTTTTTTTTTTTTTCAAATAAAAGGCAACTGAAAACCAAGTTACATACTCATTAAGAGTTTGAAATGCATGCTCAAACAGAATATCTTCTAAAATGTCTCAGACCAAAGGTTCCACTGCAGCTTTTCTTTGGACAGTAATGTGTTTATCTTCCACTTGCTTGTCCACAGAATCACAGAATTAACCAGATCTTGGGAAAGATCTAAGATCATCAAGTCCAACCTATCACCTAAGTCTTCTGATTAACTAAACCATAGCACTAAGTGCCTCATCCAGCCTCCTCTTAAACACTTCCAGGGATGGTGACTCCATCATCTCCCCAGGCAACCCGTTCCAATGCCAATCACTCTTTCTGTGAAGAACTTCATCCTAACATCCAACCTAAACCTGCCCTGGCACAGTTTGAGTCTGTCTGTGTCCTCTTGTTCTGTCATTGGTTTCCTGAGAGAACAGACCAATCCCACCTAACTACAACTTCCTTTCAGGTAGTTGTAGACAGCAATAAGGTCTTACCTGAGCCTTCTCTTCTCCAGGCTGCACACCCCCAGCTCCCTCAGCTGCTCCTTGTAGGACTGTGCTCCAGCCCCCTCACCAGCCTTGATGCCCTTCTCTGGACACCTTCAAGCAATACAACATGTCCAGTCTCATTTAAAAACATTTATCATCTTAGGTTTCACAGTAAGCTGTGGCAGTAAGTTTTTGAATTGAATTATTTACTTTTGAGGAAAAAGCATTCTCTTTTGTGTAAGTGAACAAAACTTGGGCTTTTTACAAAGAGAATTGAGTAGATCTGTGGTGATGTGGAGCAATGATAACATGTACAGCTACAACAGAGGGTGTTTTTAGTGAAAAAACAAGCAAGCACAAGAAAACAAAAACCCCTTGCCCTTGCAAAAATCAAGGCATATCAAGAGTATGAGGCTCAGAAGACTTTTGAGGACTTCAGTTAAAAATCTCTGCATGTCAATACCTCTGCCTTTTAGTTTTGAGATTTAACTTTTGAGTATCTGTATAAATTAAAAAAAAAAAAAATAGTCCCACCTCTGAGCCTGTAAAACAGAGGTGAAATGTCTCTGCTGTTCCCATCTTAAGAACAGTTAAAATGACAATAAAAAAATACTGAAGATGACTCACAGAGAGAGGAGCCTAAGCTTTCAGCTGGAAAATAAACAAAAGAATGCTCTTGAACGTTCTCCTTCTCCAAAGTCTTCCTTGCATCCAAACCATCTCAATTTTTTCCTGTTCTTCTCATTCCCTTCACCACTGTGAATACACGGGCACAGACACACACACAAAACCCCAACCAATGAAACAAAAAAACCTAACCCAAACCAAATCAAAACCCAACCAACAAAGGAACAGATATCAAGTAATTTATCCAGGAAGAGATATGATGTTTGTTTGTGGTGCCTTTTTTTTTTTCTTTAATCTTCATAGAATCATAGAATGGTAAGGTTGGAAGTGACCTCAAGGATCATCTAGTTCCAACCCCCTGCCATAGGCAGGGACATCTCCCACTAGAACAGCTCACTCAAGGCCTCGTCCAACGTGGCCTTGAACACCTCCAGGGAGGGAGCAGCCACAATCTTCCTGGGCAACCTGTGCCATTGCCTCACCACCCACAATGTAAAGAACTTCCTCCTGACATCCAGTCTAAATCTTCCCTCTGCCACTTTAAACCCATTGCCCCTTGTCCTGGCATTGCAAGACCTTGTCAATAGTCCCTCCCCAGCCTTCCTGTAGGGCCCCCTTCAGATACTGGAAGGCTACTCTAATGTGTCCTGGAAGCCTTCTCTTCTCCAGGCTGCAGAGCCCCAACTCTCTCAGCCTGTCCTCATAGCAGAACTGCTGCAGCCCTCTCAGCATCTTCATGGCCCTCCTCTGGACCCCCTCCAACAGTTCCATGTCCTTCCTGTGCTGAGGGCTTCAGAACAGCACACAGTACTCCAAGTGGGGTCTGATGAGAGCAGAGCAAAGGGGCAGAATCCCCTCCCTTGCCCTGCTGCCCACACTGCTCTTGCTGCAACCCAGCACTCAGTTGGCTGTCTGGGCTGCATGCACACACTGCACACTTCCATATCTTTTGAAGTCTTCAGCAACTAGATGGTTTTCTTGCAAAAACAGAGGCACAGGGGATTGATGTTTCATTGTGGCAAGCCTAAGAAAGTGACTCATTATAAACGTGTGTTAAAGGTAGCGTTGTAAAGGTAGAGAATTGTGGATCAGGTGTTTAATAACACATGACCCTTGAAAATATCTAATTTTCTGTGTACATATGTAATTGGCTACTATGATTTGAATTCCCAGTGTGGTATAGGAAAAGGAAAAGACTGCATGTTAGTTTTGAATTAATGCTGGGGTTTGTTTTTTTTCTCCATGTTCAATAACAAATTAAAGTTAATAGTTTGGATGCTTGTATATAGGTAGTGTACCCTCAACAAAATTCCTCCTGAGCTATGTGTACTTGATACATTGCTGTTACTTTTTTGTACTGTTGAGTTCATTATCACTAATTTGATGTAGCAGCACAGCTTGCTCTGTAGTTTTTTCCTAACCTTCAAGCTTTGCTGTTGCTTATGTACCTAACATTCTTGAACTTTACTTTAGTCATGCCTTTTTGTTGGAGGGGTCAGTATGTAAAATTAATGTGTCTATGAACAGTATATTCAGTCTTCATGGACAAAGTATAACTGCTAGCAGAATAATTTCACTTGGGACTGACAACAAAGTTGTAGTATATTGGTTTGTCATGGTTGACCTAAACAGGCCAAAATAGGCTTATACATGTCCTGGCTTGCCCAAACATGTTTTTCTACTCTCCCTCCTTCTGTTTGGACGTGGGGAGGCCTGTGGATGTGGTCTGCCTGCACTTCAGCAGGGCCTTTGACACTGTCCCCCACAGCAAACTGCTGGCTAAGCTGTCAGCTCGTGGCTTGGATGCCAACACTCTGCAATGGGTTAGGAACTGGCTGGAGGGCCGAGCCCAGAGAGTGGTGGTGAATGGTGCCACATGCAGCTGGAGGCCGGGCACTAGCAGTGTGCCCCAGGGATCAGTGCTGGGCCCCATCCTCTTTAACATCTTCATTGATAATCTGGATGAGGGCATCGAGTCACTCACCAGCAAATTTGCAGCTGACACCAAGCTGGGGGCTGATGTTGCTGGGTTGGAGGGCAGAAGAGCTCTGCAGCGGGACCTCGACCATCTGCACAGATGGGCAGAGTCCAAGGGGATGGAGCTCAACAAATCCAAGTGCCAGGTGCTGCACTTTGGCCACAACAACCCCATGCAGAGCTACAGGCTGGGGTCGGAGTGGCTGGAGAGCAGCCAAACAGAGAGAGATCTGGGGGTGCTGATTGACACCCGCCTGAACATGAGCCAGCAGTGTGCCCAGGTGGCCAAGAAGGCCAATGGCATCCTGGCCTGCATCAGCAATAGTGTGGCCAGCAGGAGCAGGGAGCTCATTCTCCCCCTGGACTCTGCACTGCTTAGGCCACACCTTGAGTCCTGTGTCCAGTTCTGGGCCCCTCAATTTAAGAAGGACATTGAGGTGCTTGAGCGTGTCCAGAGAAGGGCAACGAGGCTGGGGAGAGGCCTGGAGCACAGCCCTATGGAGAGAGGCTGAGGGAGCTGGGATTGGTTAGCCTGCAGAAGAGGAGGCTCAGGGGAGACCTTCTTGCTGTCTCCAACTACCTGAAGGGTGGTTGTAGCCAGGAGGAGGTTGCTTTCTTCTCTCAGGCAAGCAGCACCAGAACAAGAGGACACAGTCTCAAGCTGTGCCAGGGGAAGTTTAGGCTGGAGGTGAGGAGAAAGTTCTTGCCTGAGAGAGTCATTGAGTGCTGGAATGGGCTGCCCAGGGAGGTGGTGGAGTCAGCGTCCCTGGAGGTGTTCAAGGCGGGTTTGGACGTGGCACTTGGTGCCATGGTCTGGTCTTGAAGTCTGTGGTAACGGGTTGGATTTGATGATCTTTGAGGTCTCTTCCAACCTTTGTGATACTGTGGTAATGTGATACTGTGATGCTGTTTTGGGGAGAAGCAACTGTGGGAACAAGGGCAAAACCTGAAGCCACTGAGTCTGAGGACTGTGGCTTGCCCAGTCCAGGTGTTTTGCATCCTGTGGTAAACAAGATATACAGGGTAGCCTTGTGCAAGGCCTGTGCTCTGCCCACATTTGGGTAAAGCAAGTCCTGACTTCACCTAATATGACCAGGCTTGGCAAAATGCCATCCTGATTGGCTAATCTATTTCCAAAGGCCTTTTACTCTTGGACTGTAATGATAAAAAGGGATGAGCACAAAGTGTGCTCTGCAATTGTATTCATGGTGCTTCTGCTACTTCCTCATTGCATCCTGAACTGTGTGAAACTCCACAACCAGGAACAAACTCTAAATGCCTACAGGCACTCATCCTGCACAGCCAACCTGACATTGTGCCAAGCCTGCACATGGCGTTGCATCCTGTCTGCCCCTCTGCAAGGCTCCTGATGAATGGGGAGTCAAGAGGAACCAGGTCAGAGCCTGTGCCAGACTCCAACTGCCTGAGAAAAGAGTCTGGGAAAACTCCAAAGCCTTTAAGGGCTTTGAGACCACTGACAGCAACCCCTCCATGTGCTTTGGGTACTGTCTGATAATATTTTGTGAGTAGATACTTCAAACCTCTTGTAATCACTAATTACCTTCTGCCATAAGCAGAAAGGAGCTCCCTGAGTCCATCTAGTCGGCAAGCAGAGTATTGACCACAATCAGTGCACTAACCACAGCAACCCTCTCTCCCAGTTTGAGTTCAATTATGTTTTATATTATTGCTGGATCCTGTTATGACCTGCATAAAGTTTCCTTGACCAATGCAAAAGAACCAAGTATTATTAAAATTAGTGATGGGGATGGTGAGAGTTCTGAATATTGAATATTAATAAAATCGTTCTGAATATTGAATATTAATTTTAAAAATATTAAATTTTGAAAAATATCATCTTGCATTAATTAACTACCCCTCCACTATATGGTTGCTAATGGTCTACTGTTTTGACCTAGCTCATTTTATTATTCACAAAATCCAAACCATCAAGAAATTATTGGAAGTGACTCAGTAATTGTCTATGCTGAAATCTCTCCTGCACCATTAGGTGCTATGTGTATTGTAGGTGTTTGTGTCCTGTCTCTGTCTTTCTCATATGGTACTTCTGTATCTCACCTTTTTTTCTTTTTCTTTTTTGAGAATAGGTTGTTCAGTTTTTCACCCAAGAAAGCTAAATTATGGGTTATAGAGTGATATTGCTTAAGATGTCAACTGCTGGATGCTAGCCTGGTGATTCATCAGTGCTGTGTGTTGCTCCAACTGAGATTACAAACCTTGGGAAGGCAAGCACAAAACATTGGTTCTGTGCAAACAGAGATAGATATAAATGCTCTGAGAAGATTGCAAGCAGCACCCTGAGTCTGTGAGAAGGAGAGAAAGCTTCTGTAAAAATTAGGTATCTTATAGAGTTTCTGTGTCTAAGGTCTGATCATGTGTGAAGACGAGTGGAGAGGTTAAGAGAAACAGACACATAGAGATTTGATCATATCTAACCATTAATATTCTCACATCTATAATTCGATGTTAATTATTAGCTCTAATTCTTTTATCCGGGTTTAGTTTTAATGATTAATGACTTCTGAACTTTCTCTGAAGTTTATCATAGCCTGTATTTCTATACTGTATGGAGGAAATACATTCAACAAAATATTTGTTACAGAATCATAGAATGGTAAGGTTGGAAGGGACCTCAAAGATCATCCAGTTCCAATCCCCTGCTATAGGCAGAGACACCTCCCACTAGCACAGGTCACTCAAGGCCTCATCCAGCCTGACCTTGAACACCTCCAGGATGGGAGCATCCACAACCTCCCTGGGCAACCTGTGCCAGTGTTTCACCACCCTTCCTGCAAAGAACTTCCTCCTTTACAGTGAGGGTGGTGAGACACTGGAACAGGTTGCCCAGGGGGGTTGTTGTTACAGTATTCTATTAGTATTTTACTTACAGCAAATAAGGTTCCACCTACCTTGTTTTCAGTATTCTTCCAACTAATAACCAGGTAAAACTGAGATTTCATTGAACAAAATTTTAAAATCTTCCTAATATCTTTCTTCAAAGCATAGATTCAGTCTTAATTCACCGTAAGACTCAAAACTTATCTTTAGCTCCTCCTCCAAAAGCATAATGTATAAACTGTAATCTGAAAACAATGTGATTTTTCTCTGGGTCTTACTGCTTGAATTCTTGACCCAAAACAGAAATATTCTCTTTGCTTCGTAATTAAATTCTCCATTTCTTTTATTACTGGATCTGTCTTGCTATAGTTACTCTGAATGACTTTCCCTCTGATTCGGAACAGTTTTAACAGCTTTTGAGAAAGCTCAGTGCGTTAATCTTTCTGTGTGACTGTCATGGAACGGGGAAGAGCACTAAGAAAGCAGTAACTCCTTTTGCATAATCTTCCTTATCCGTTATCTGTGAACAGCTCTTCAGCTATCTGCAATGACTGATGGAATTCATGTTATGCTATGAGGTGATGTGTCATTTGTGAGAAGAGTGCTTTAAACAAATTTCTGTATTGCTTTTCTTTTGTTGGAAGACCTGAAGAGAGAAGAATTAAGTATTTTCCTTCTCTTTCTTTCTTTCTTTCTTTCTTTCTTTCTTTCTTTCTTTCTTTCTTTCTTTCTTTCTTTCTTTCTTTCTTTCTTTCTTTCTTTCTTTCTTTTTTCTTTCTTTCTTTCTTTCTTTCTTTCTTTCTTTCTTTCTTTCTTTCTTTCTTTCTTTCTTTCTTTCTTTCTTTTTTTTTTTTTTTTTTTTTTTTCTTTTTTTTTTTTTTTTTTTTTTTTTTCTTTCTTTCTTTCTTTCTTTCTTTCTTTCTTTCTTTCTTTCTTTCTTTCTTTCTTTCTTTCTTTCTTTCTTTCTTTCTTTCTTTCTTTCTTTCTTTCTTTCTTCCTTTCTTTCTTTCTTTCTTTCTTTCTTTCTTCCTTTCTTCCTTTCTTTCTTTCTTTCTTTCTTCCTTTCTTTCTTTCTTTCTTTCTTTCTTTCTTTCTTCCTTTCTTTCTTTCTCTCTTTCTTTCTTCCTTTCTTTCTTTCTTTCTCTTTTCTTTCTTCCTTTCTTTCTTTCTTTCTTCCTTACTTTTTCTTTCTAATCAGCTTTATACTGACATGCATTTCCTTTATTTATTCCTTTACTAATATCCAGACAGCTTGTATACTCCCCATATATGCACTTGAAAAGCTTGGGTTTGCATGGTAATTTCATACCCAAGGAGGTCATATCTTTCAACTGAAACAAATGGCAAGCAAATTAAGAAATGCACCAAGGGAAAGAAGGAAGGACAGAAAACTGTTTGGCAGGGTAAAACGGTAGGAATAGGTAAAGTGTTTTCTTCTTAGGATATTGCTGTTGGTCATTGCAGCAGTGAATTTGCTGCTACTTCTGTGATTTCTATGTCATTTTTTTCCACAGGTTTCCTAAACCTTGATTGTTAGGAGACAGGGAGTAGTTGAAGGAGGCTGACATGTTGAAGTGCTAGTTTGCTGCTTGATTAAGGAAAGCTCTGGGTGACTTTCATCATTCAAAAGCATGAACTGAAATCTTAGTGCACTGTGTTATATATGATTTTGTTTTAAATAAATGAGCAGATATAACCAAGCATTCTTTATAACAAATAGTGCAATATTCCATCAATGAACTGTCCTGTTTGATGGGTTAGTAAGTTAAGGTACCAAAAGTCTGCCAACCTGAAGGGAAGTTGGGAAGTTTTAATGAAATTAAAATGACTGTATGGCTTATAGAATCATAGAATGGTAAGGTTGAAAGGGCCCTCAAGGATCATCCAGTTCCAACCCCCTGCCATGCAGGGACACCTCCCACTGGCACAGCTCACTCAAGGCCTCATCCAACCTGGCCTTGAACACCTCCAGGCAGGGAGCAGCCACAACCTCCCTGGGCGACCTCTGCTAGTGTCTCACCACCCTCACTGCAAACAAGTTCTTCCTAACATCCAGTTTCAGTCTCCCCTCTGCCAGTTCAAACCCATTGCCCCTTGTACTGTCATTGCAAGACCTTGTCAATAAACCCTCCCCAGCCTTCCTGTAGGCCCCCTTCAGATACTGGAAGGCTACTCTCAGGTCTCCTGGAAGCCTTCTCTT
>VWZE01025073.1:64270-91957 GCA_013396675.1 Eubucco bourcierii | reverse complement strand
TTTGACTGTGCCACACAGCTTGGTGCCATCTGCAAACTTGCTGAGGGTGCACTGATTTCCTCTGTCCATGGCACTGACAAAGATGTTGAACAAGACTGGTCCCAGCACTGTCACATCATTCACAGTACTGTGTTAAACAAAGCCAGAGAGCTATGGAGGGAATTCAGCTGCATGTACAGAACCCATTTGCAATTTAAAAGAAAAAACAACAAACCAAAAATGAAAAAAAAAAAGAAAACCCAAACCCCACGAGCTAAAAAGACAAGGTCTTGTTTTTCTAAGTTAATGTATTATATTGACAAGAATTTGTGAATTCAGAGTGTTACTCAAAAACAATCAAAAGAAGTGCAATAAAGGGTGTTTTATGTTTCATGCCCAAGATCATTTTCAATAGCATAAAGCTATCCCACTGTGATAAAACATTTCAAATCAGTGTTGGAAGCCTTTGATTTAATTTTGAAATAAAGTCATTCGAAATAAGTAACATTCTCTGCTATTTCTTCTTGCTAACCTTGAAATTCTTGCAGTGAGTTTGGAGTTGTTTAAGCAGCTTCAGTGATTGGTTCTGAATTTCTCAGACAGATGAAAGTACCAACCTTAATAATACAGAGATCAGGAATACTGTTTACCTTCATTTAGTTTCAACAGGTGTTTCCTTAACAGGGAGAATTTAGAACATTCTTGGCCTCTTTTTTCTTCCTAGTGCAGTTCTGGCTGAACTTTTTGAGGTTTTTTTTTGCAGGGAAAGAGTCAAGTGTCATCCTGAGAAACTCTCTTCTTTGTTCAAACCTGCTGGTGTCTGAATTTGTCTTGTACATTAACTGTTGCTTCTAGGTATTCAAGGGCCATCTGCTGGAGCTTTGTTTCATTTAATTGTGAATAGTCCTGTTTTGTGGCTTGGAGAAACAAGGAAATATGACTTGTCTGTTTACTTTAAAAGAATACAAATGAACATCAGAGCCATAATGTGAGTTTTAAGCAGTGGCAATGGACCTAGAACACCACATTAATGATAATAGGATGCTGCATTTCTGGGGCAAATCATGCAGATTTCAGTCATAGATGTTTGCTGGATTTAGTGGTAGCATTTTGTCTTGCTCTGCAGCCTGGAGAAGAGAAGGCTTCCAGGAGACCTAAGAGTAGCCTTCCAGTATCTGAAGGGGGCCTACAGGAAGGCTGGGGAGGGACTGTTGGCAAGGTCCTGCAATGTCAGGACAAGGGGCAATGGGTTTGAACTGGCAGAGGGGAGATTGAAAGTGGATGTCAGGAGGAAGTTCTTTCCAGTGAGGGTGGTGAGACACTGGCACAGGTTGCCCAGGGAGGTTGTGGCTGCTCCCTCCCTGGAGGTGTTCAAGGCCAGATTGGATGAGGCCTTGAGTGACCTGTTCTAGTGGGAGGTGTCCCTGCCTATGGCAGGGGGTTGGAACTGGATGATCCTTGAGGTCCCTTCCAACCTTACCATTCTATGATTCTGTGATTCTATATTGACACAGCAGGTATAAGAACAACTGCTTTTTAAAATGCCATTTTAACAGACGAGGAGGTTTTGATATCTCTGTGTCATTGGTTTTTGGATTTTGGGTTTTGTTTTATTTTTTAGTACAGAATTAAAATGGGACTCAGGAGATCTGTTATGAGCTGCCTGTCTGGTTTAGAAGTCTGTAAAATATCAGACATTATGCTTCATTTTTCTGTGCTCATTTCCCCAGCTGTGAAATGAGAATAATGCTACCTCCTTTTTCCTCAACGTTTGGTCTGTGTTGCCTAAATAATCATCTTCCAAAACCTTAAGGCAGAGATCCGTTCTTTGTTGCATATATATATTTGTTAACATAAAGTCATGAAGAACATCAAGACACGTATGCATACCCTTTTTCATCAGTAAAGCTAACTCTCTTGAAGCTGCACTCTCAAATATTTTTTCTAAAACTTTACCTATCTTATTTAAAAGGTTAAATTTCAATTTGCAAAGGGCAAATTGTGTAGGCACAATCCCAAGCACAAATCCAGACTGGGTGGGGAATGGCTGGAGAGCAGCCCTGAGGAAAAGGACCTTGGGGTCTGAGTTGATGAAAAACTCAAAATGAGGCTGCAGTGTGAGTGCAGCCCAGACAGCAACTGTGTGCTGGGCTGCAGCAAGAGCAGTGTGGGCAGCAGGGCAAGGGAGGGGATTCTGCCCCTTTGCTCTTTTCTCCTCAGACCCCACCTGGAGTCCTGTGTGCAGTTCTGGAGCCCTCAGCACAGGAAGGACATGGAAGTGTTGGAGCAGGTCCAGAGGAGGCCACAAAGATGCTCAGGGGGCTGCAGCAGCTCTGCTATGAGGACAAACTGAGAGAGTTGGGGCTCTGCAGCCTGGAGAAGACTTCCAGGAGACCTGAGAGTAGCCTTTCAGTATCTGAAGAGGGCTACAGAAAGGCTGGGGAGGGTTTATTGAGAAGGTCTTGCAATNGATGATGCTTGAGGTCCCTTCCAACCTTACCATGTCCCACCACCCTCACTGCAAAGAACTTCCTCCTAACATCCAGTTTCAATCTCCTCTCTGCCAGTTCAAACCCATTGCCCCTTGTCCTGTCATTGCAAGACCTTGTCAATAGTCCCTCCCCAGCCTTACTGTAGGCCCCCTTCAGATCCTGGAAGGCTACTCTAAGGTCTCCTGGAAACCTTCTCTTCTCCAGGCTGCAGAGCCCCAACTCTCTCAGCCTGTCCTCATAGCAGAGCTGCTGCAGCTCTCTGAACATCTTTGTGGCCTCCTCTGTACCCGCTCCAACAGTTTAATGTCCTTCCTGTGCTGGAGGCTCCAAAACTGCACTCAGGACTCCAGGTGGATTCTGAGGAGAGCAGAGTAAAGGGGGAGAATCACTTCCCTCTCCCTGCTGGCCACGCTACTCTTGCTGCAGCCCAGGAGAATTTAGATTTTTCTTGTCCTAAGGTAACCTTTAATACTTGTCAGACCAAGTTATTATCTTACCAGATTTACTGATTTATGATTTCTGTCTGTCACCTGTTTTTAACACAACTAGAAATTGTAAAATGCATGACAGCCTCTTTCTTTTTCGCAGTACAAGCTTAGCAATTCATGTAATCTGCCCCACCAAAACCCAGCAGCGATCTGTAAAGGTATTGTGAGATACTGCATTGTGTCACCTTTCACCTTCACTGAGAGGAAGAATGGTGAACTTTTTAAATGACTAGACTGGTGACAAACAGTGAGTGTGATGGACAATGAAATGGGAGCGTGTTCCTGCATTCATTGCAAACTTCTCTTTCTGTTCCAAGGGAGCTGCAGCTGGAGTGCTTTTGCTGATCACACATTCAGTGGAGTGGTGTGGGGAGAAAAACGATCCCTAAAGTAAGCACTAAGGGATTCAAAGGTCAAACCCTACATTTTGAAAGTTATCAGCCAAGAGTGCAATACCTAAATGTCCACGTTAGGTTCTTTCCTGTGAAAAATTACTCTTTTTTTTTTGGGGGGGGGGGGGGGGGAGGGATNGTGGGGGGGGGGGGGGGGGGGTTGTTTGCTGCTAGTCTTTTAATTTTGGTGCATCTTCTGGGCATTCTAAAACACACAGACTCGGTGCCCGCTAAATTCTGCTCTGTTCAAGGACAGTAGTTAAAGAGGAAGGATGAAGGTTACCTCCACTCAGTGTGTTTTGCTTGTTAGAGGCCACAGGGAAGGTGATAGAGGTGGGTTGCCTGCCATGGGCTCTGCTGCACTGTAAGAAAGCTGGCCTGAGCAGCTGCACCAGGGACATAGAGAGGAAAGTGACAGATCTGGTCACTAATTTCAGCCCTGAGAACTTGTCCTCCTTACTACATGAAGGCACTTCATTCTCATCTCCTGCCTAAGAGCAACAGCTACTTGTTTTCTGACAACCTGCACAGCTGTCCTGAGCCTGGCATGGCCCTACTGGTGGAAAATCAACCTTTTGCAACTACAGGCATTCTGAGTATTGCTCTTGCTCCAGCACACAAACTAAGTGCTATTCAGTAGAGAAATTGTTTCAAGACAGTCAAGGGCAGCTAACTTTTTCATAGAATCATAGAATGGTAAGGTTGGAAGGGACCTCAAGGATCATCCAGTTCCAACCCCCTGCCATAGGCAGGGACACCTCCCACTAGCACAGCTCACTCAAGGCCTCATCCAACCTGGCCTTGAACACCTCCAGGCAGGGAGCAGCCACAACCTCCCTGGGCAACCTGTGCCAGTGTCTCACCACCCTCACTGCAAACAACTCCTAACATCCAGTCTAAATCTTCCCTCTGCCAGTTCAAACCCATTGCCCCTTGTCCTGTCATTGCAAGACCTTATCAATAGTCCCTCCCCAGCCTTCCTGTAGGCCCCCTTCAGATACTGGAAGGCTACTATCAGGTCTCCTGGAAACCTTCTCTTCTCCAGGCTGCAGAGCCCCAACTCTCTCAGCCTGTCCTCACAGCAGAGCNCAAGACTCGGTTGCTGTCTGGGCTGCATGTGCACACTGCAGGCTCATGTTGAGCTTTTCACCACCCCAGACCCCCAGGGCCTTTTCCTCAGGGCTGCTCTTAGCCATTCCCCACGCAGCCTGGAGTTGTGCTTGGCATTGTGCCTACCCAGGTGCAGGACCTTACACTTGGCCTTGTTGAATGTCATGAGGTTGGCCTGGGCACAGCTCTGCAGCCTGTCCAGGTCCCTCTGGATGGATCCCTGCCCTCTAACAAGTCGACTGTGCCACACAGCTTAGTGTCATCTGCACACTGGCTGAGGGTGCACTGATTTCCTCTGTCCATGTCAATGACAAAGATGTTAAACAGCACTGGTCCCAGCACTGACCCCATATTTTCTTCGTATTTCAGTATCAAATGAGATGGTATGGTCAGAAACAACTTTCTGCTGCACTTTGTTGGTTTTTTTTTCCTATTTCTCAACATTTTTATTTTGTCATAAGCAGTCCTGGTGGAAGCATGTGTTGTGGAGTGCATCATAATGCAATTTCATGTCGTCCTTTTAAAGGATAAGCTTCTAAGTGATTTAGGATGACACCAAACAGCTAATACTGAGTACTAATATTGAAATGCAGTTTGCTCTTTAAACTCAAATTCTTTACTTTCTAGAGAGGGCCTCTGATGTGTAGATAGCTTTTTTTTTTTCTTTTTTGGCTTGGTTCTTTGAAAACAGGAGTCAGTGCCTTTTTTTTTGCTATAAATTTGAAATGCTTAGACCTTCTTCGTTTGCTGTTGAAAATTTTTGTTTCCAAAATAGAAACAGGCAAACAAAACCCCCAAAACCTGATACTAAATTATTAAAACTTCTTTAGGAAGAGAGAGATATTACTCTGCCCAGTTCTTAACTTAAGAATAAACAGCAAGTCCTGGTATCTAGGAACACATTGTTTGGTTTTGGGTTTCTTCTTTCACAGAATCATAGAATGGTAAGGTTGGAAGGGACCTCAAGGATCATCTAGTTCCAACCCCCTGCCATAGGCAGGGACACCTCCCACTAGTACAGGTCACTCAAGACCTCATCCAACCTGGCCTTCAACACCTCCAGGGAGGGAGCAGCCACAACCTCCCTGGGCAACCTGTGCCAGTGTCTCACCACCCTCACTGCAAACAACTTCCTCCTAACATCCAATCTAAATCTCCCCTCTGCCAGTTCAAACCCATTGCCCCTTGTCCTGTCATTACAAGACCTTGTCAATAGTCCCTCCCCAGCCTTCCTGTAGGCCCCCTTCAGATACTGGCATTTAATCAAGCTTTTAATGAGCTGTCCCACATCTTCTAGCATTTGATACAATCTACAGCTCTGTGAAACACCTTAGCATTGTGGCACTATTATAAATTCTTCTTTTCTGCCTAGGCTGCCTAGCTATTTTAGCCTAGTTGTATGTCTTGCATTATGATCTCATCACCAGAATTCTGTAATGTTAGCTAGGGATCTAGATCTCCATGACACTTCTCTCAGAAGTGTTTGAATATGTTTTCATGCAATCTGATATGAGAGCAGCCCTGAGGAAAAGGCCCTGGGGGTCTGGGATGATGAAAAGCTCAACATGAGCCTGCAGTGTGAGTGCAGCCCAGACTGCAACTGAGTGCTGGGCTGCAGCAAGAGCAGTGTGGGCAGCAGGGCAAGGGAGGGGATTCTGCCCCTTTACTCTACTCTCCTCAGATCCCACCTGGAGTCCTGTTTACAGTTCTGGAGCCCCCACACAAGAAGTGTTGAGTCCAGAGCAGGCCACAAAGATACTCAGAGGGCTGGAGCACCTCTAATATGAGGACAGACTGAAAGAGTTTGGGCTCTGCAACCTGGAGAAGAGAAGGCTTCCAGAAGACCTGACAGTAGCCTTCCAGTATCTGAAGGGGGCTACAGGAAGGCTGGGGCGTGACTATTGACAAGGTCTTGCAATGACAGGGCAAGGGGCAGTGGGTTTAAACTGGCAGTGGGGAGATTTAGAGTAGATTTTAGGAAGTTGTTTGCAGTGAGGGTGGTGAGACACTGGCACAGGTTGCCCAGGGAGGTTGTGACTGCTCCCTCCCTGGAGGTGTTGAAGGCCAGGTTGGATGAGGCCTTGAGTGAGCTGTGCTAGTGGGAGGTGTCCCTGCCTATGGCAGGGGGTTGGAACTAGATGATCCTTGAGGTCCCTTCCAACCTTACCATTCTATGATTCTATGAGAATACAATGCATGATTACTTTAACTTAACCTATCTGCAGAAGCAGCAACGTGAAATACAAGGGGGAAAACAACAACAACAACGAACCAAACAAACCAAATAGCAACAAAATTAAAAAAACAACATAAACCAGAAAACCAAAACCTGCAGCTGGCCAACTCCCAGACATCTTGTCACCATCCCTGCAGAAGAAAACCAACACCCAAGAACCCAGAAGCAGCAAATGAAACACAAAACCTTATGTGTTGCATTCTGATCTTTAAGCCCCATAACACTTTGCTGTAGTTGGCACTTCCATTTTTGAAGCTGACATGACAGCAGCATGGTATGAATAACAGCAGCAGGTTCAACTCAATCCATGGCACGAGCAAAAATGTCAAGCACATAATTGCCATTTCAGAGTTTCACAAATCTGAATCAATTAGCAAAAAGAACCCCTTGACCTCATGTCCATGAGTCTTCATGATCATTCTAAGTGCTGAGGAGCTATTGGCACACGCTATTCAAGCTGAATGATCCTTTTGTTCAATTCCACTTTCTCTGAGCGAGGCTAAATGCAACTGCCTTTGAATTTAAAACCTTTCTAAATTATTTAGTGCTACATACCACAGACTGATTAAATTTTGCAGAGTAGTGAGATTGTTTCCCAGGTAGGTCATCACTCAGTTCAGTTTACCACTTAAAATTTCTTTCATTCTCAGTCAAAATACAGCAAGGGCCATCCATCATTATCACTTTGTCCTTTAATTTTTCTGTCAGCCTTTGTCAGGCTTAAAACAAAAACCTTTACATTTTTATCAACTGCAGCTATTGTCTGAGTTCTGCTCAGTCATTTCAGCATATCTGTTGTGTTTTTACCAAACAAGTCAAGTATTTTCAGTAGGTCAGATCTATCTTTCACATAAGCCTGCTAAACCAAATAGAACTATTTCTTATTTCTTTGGAAATGGAAAGTAAAAATGCTTTGGGCCAAATCAGCAGTGAGAGTAAATTGTCCAGGCTCCCTGCACTTAAATGTATGGATGTCTTCTGACAATGTATGGATGTCTTCTGACTTAGTAAGAAGAATGCAACATCCATTTCAGAAAGAAAGAGAGGCAAACAGGAAACTTTGTTCAGTCAGGGCTTGGCAGTGTTTTGAGCCAATCTTAGAATCATGGAATCATAGAATGGTAAGGTTGGAAGGGACCTCAAGGATCATCTAGTTCCAACCCCCTGCCATAGGCAGGGACACCTCCCACTAGTACAGGTTACTCAAGGCCTCATCCAATCTGGCCTTGAACACATCCAGGGAGGGAGCATCCACAACCTCCCTGGGCAACCTGTTCCAGTGCCTCACCACCCTTACTGTAAAGAACTTCCTCCTAACATCTAGTCTAAATCTCCCCTCTGCCAGTTTAAGCCCATTGCCCCTTGTCCTGTCATTGCAGGACCTTGTAAATAATCCTTCCCCAGCCTTCCTGTAGGCCCCCTTCAGATACTGGAAGGCTACTATCAGGTCCCCTCGAAGCCTTCTCTTCTCCAGGCTGAAGAGCCCCAACTCCCTCAGCCTGTCCTCATAGGAGAGCTGCTCCAGCCCTCTGATCATCTTTGTGGCCCTCCTCTGGACCCGCTCCAACACTTCCATGTCCTTCCTGTGCTGAGGGTTCCAGAACTGCACACAGTACTCCAGGTGGGGTCTGACGAGAGCAGAGTAAAGGGGCAGAATCACCTCCCTTGCTCTGCTGGCCACGCTTCTCTTGATGCAGCCTAGGACTCGGTTGGCTGTCTGGGCTGCATGTGCACACTGCAGGCTCATGTTGAGCTTTTCATCAACCCAGACTCCAAGGTCCCTTTCCTCAGGGCTGCTCTCCAGCCATTCACCACCCAGCCTGTATTTGTGCTTGGGATTGTGCCTACCCAGGTGCAGGACCTTACACTTGGCCTTATTGAATTTCATGAGGTTGGCCTGGGCCCAACTCTCCAGCCTGTCCAGGTCCCTCTGGATGGCATCCCTGCCCTCTAGCAAGTCGACTGTGCCACACAGCTTGGTGTCATCTGCAAACTTGCTGAGGGTGCACTGATTCCTCTGTCCATGGCACTGACAAAGATGTTGAACAAGACTGGTCCCAGCACTGACCCCTGAGGGACACCACTTGGCACTGGTCTCCAGGTGGACATTGTGCCCTTGATCACCATTCTCTGTGTGCCACCATCCAGCCAATTCCTTATCCAGCAGTACTCCACCCATCCAGTCCATGTTTTTCCAGTTTGGTGCCCAGGATGTCATGTGGGACAGAGTCAAATGCCTTACTCAGGTCCAGGTAGATGACATCAGTTGCCCTTCCCTTGTCCACTGTCGCCGTAACTTCATCATACAAAGCCACTAAATTTGTCAGGCAAGATCTGGCCTTGGTGCAGCCATTGCTGGTTCTACCAATCACCTCTGCTTTGTACAGTGGTATTCTGCCACTCCTAAGTGGATCACTGTGTGCCTCTGCTAAAGAGCCACCTGCAGACCAAGCCAAGAGTTGTACACGCCTCCTTTTTCCGCTGTCCACTCATAGCTGACAATCAGATTATCTGCTCTCTGCCTTTGCCTTAGCAGTGCTTGTGCAGCATAATGGCATGCTGACAGACACAAGTGACCATGAAGAATGGTTTTCTATAACCTTCCTGATACTTTTCTCTGCATCCGCTGAGCTGTGACATTACACAGGACCTCCCTGAAAACAGAGTTCTTGGCTGAGCATTTGCAGCTCAGCTCAAATTCCTGCTGTGTCACTAGAGAAGGGTTGAGATCCTGTAATGCACTGTACTGGTTTGAGGCTAATTGGAATATTTTAAAGAAAAAAAAATTAGATTATAGGCTGTGAAAAGGAAACAATGGTGATATCTGCTTCACTCATAGGCTTGCTGGGATGTATAAGAACAAGAACACAAACACAGATAACACTCACAAAGATTCTCGGTCTCTCTAGCTGTGGGTTTTTGTCTGATGGCCTCTCTGCTAACCTAACTAACCAATCTGCTTCTAATTCCCCTGGCCAATCCTCCAAACTGNTCCAACTGGAAGTTTAAATCCTGAAGGAACCTCTTGTTTATTTAAAGTCTTCATCTGATGAGTCATATTTGAATCAGATGGCTTGGGAGCATTTCATCCATCTAAAAACATCACTACCCACAGCCACTAGCCTTCCACAAAAGGCTTGGAGAGATGCATTGTATTTTATGAGATAAGAATGCTGTGGTTTTGTGTTACTCCCAAACTGTCCTACCTTTCACTTAAAATCCAGTGTGAGAACACACATGAAAAAGAGGTGGGACTAGAGTCAGAACTGTCCTTGTCATAAAGTCTAACTCCTTCTCTGTTTCCAGCAATATTTATGGAACCAATTAGTTGTCTGTGAAACGTTTGCACTACAGAGATAGCAAGGTGATTAAACAAATACCAACTTAAATACATTATTAATCTTTGGCTAAGCATCTGTCTGCCAACAAACACTCATTTCAGGAATGAGTGACATTTCAAAATTAATGGTGATGATTATTGCTTGGCTTCTAGATCTCTGAGCGTGGCTTTTCTATCATCTTGGGTTCTCCATCTGCAAAATATAGCTATTTTCTGCTTCACAGGAGGCTAGGGATTGATACCTTAGTGTTATTGAAGTAGTGATCTGGTGCATTGATTTGGGTATGGATACTAGAATTAAAAAATTCTGCTCTACAAGGTCTCTTGGTTGTAATGATCCTGGATATTTAAGGATGTGAGAGTTATAAACAAAAAACTCTTTTCATCACGCAGTATCACAGTATCACCAAGGTTGGAAGAGACCTCAAAGATCATCAAATCCAACCCCATACCACAGCCCTCAAGACTAGACCATGGCACCAAGTGCCACATCCAAACCTGCCTTGAACACCTCCAGGGACGCTGACTCCACCACCTCCCTGGGCAGCCCATTCCAGCACTCAATGACTCTCTCAGGCAAGAACTTTCTCCTCACCTCCAGCCTAAACTTCCCCTGGCACAGCTTGAGACTGTGTCCTCTTGTTCTGGTGCTGCTTGCCTGAGAGAAGAAAGCAACCTCCTCCTGGCTACAAGCACCCTTCAGGTAGTTGTAGACAGCAAGAAGGTCTCCCCTGAGCCTCCTCTTCTCCAGGCTAACCAATCCCAGCTCCCTCAGCCTCTTTTCATAGGACTGTATTCGAGGCCTCTCCCCAGCATCATTGCCCTTCTCTGGACATGCTCAAGCACCTCAATGTCCTTCTTCAATTGAGGGGCCCAGAACTGGACACAGGACTCAAGGTGTGGCCTAAGCAGTGCAGAGTCCAGGGGGAGAATGACCTCCCTGCTCTTGCTGGCAACACTATTCCTGATGCATCTGGAAATTGCTACTAGATTCAGAAATTGCAACGCCAGAAAATGGAATTTCACTTAACCACAGGTTGTTTGGGCAGAAATCTGTAAATCTGTTCTGTTGAGATTCCTCTTAACAGACAGCTCTAGAGAGCAAATCCGAGCAGTCCTTTTGATAGCATGGTTCTGAGCAGCTGCCTACAAGGAGCTCTGAATAGTGTAATGTGTGAAAACAAAAAAATCAACCAGTCCAACAAGACTAGTCCTTTTCTGGCATGCAAATGACCCTTTTCTGGCATGCAAATGAAAGAGCACAGCCTCTTTAAAACAGTGTTTCATATGTCTTAAATGGAAGCCTGCACTGTTGAACACCAGTTAATAGTTGTAGTCAGTTTGATTTTGGAAACTACCAAAGGCTCTTACCTCCTACACCTATAATACATGAGAAGAGGGACACTGCACATTACTTTTTTTTTTTTTTCCTTTCTTCTTGAGGGGCATAGTCTGCATTCTCATATGCAAAAACAACTTCAAGGCAAATAAAGATTTCCCAGGAATCCATACATACTGATATGGAGCTTTTTTGTCAGATTTAATAGGACTGCAGGGCACCATATACATAAGTCTTTAGACTGTGGGGTTTGAGTGCTTTCCTGAATGCTAATCTATGTTTGGACTTGGGCCATCCAAAATGGGAGTTAAAGAGAGAAAACGGTTATTAAAGAGTTCCAAAATATGTTGTCTGGGGAGCTGTGAGATATTCTGTTACTGCACACATACATTCCTGTCGCACACTCTATCTAGTGTCACAGAATCATAGAATGACTTAGATTGGAAGGGACCTTAGAGATCATAGAATCATAGAATTGTAAGGTTGGAAGGGACCTCAAGGATCATCTAGTTCCAACCCCCTGACATAGGCAGGGACACCTCCCACTAGTACAGGTTACTCAAGGCCTCATCCAATCTGGCCTTGAACCCCTCCAGGGAGGGAGCAGCCACAACCTCCCTGGGCAACCTGTGCCAGTGTCTCACCACCCTCACTGGAAAGAACTTCCTCCTGACATCCACTTTCAATCTCCCCTCTGCCAGTTCAAACCCATTGCCCCTTGTCCTGACATTGCAGGACCTTGCCAATAGTCCCTCCCCAGCCTTCCTGTAGGCCCCCTTCAGATACTGGAAGGCTACTCTAATGTGTTCTGGAAGCCTTCTCTTCTCCAGGTTGCAGAACCCCAACTCTCTCAGCCTGTCCTCATAGCAGAGCTGCTGCAGCCCTCTGAGCATCTTTGTGGCCCCCTCTGGCTCCAATAGTTCCATATCATTCCTATGCTGTGGGCTCCAGAACTACACACAGGACTCCAGGTGGATTCTGAGGAGAGCAGAGCAAAGGGGCAGAATCCCCTGCTTTGCCCTGCTGCCCACACTGCTCTTGCTGCAGCCCAGCACTCGGTTGGCTGTCTGGGCTGCATGTGCACACTGCAGGCTCGTGTTGAGCTTTTCATCATCCCAGACCCCCAGGTCCTTTTCCTCAGGGCTGCTCTCCAGCCATTCCCCACCAAACCTGTATTTGTGCTTGGGATTGTGCCTACCCAGGTGCAGGACCTTACACCTGGCCTTGTTGAATTTCATCTACTCCAGCCTCCCTTACATGGGCAGAGATGCCTTTCAACTAGACTCAGCTGCTTAAGCCTCATCCAACTTGGTCTTAAACACCTCTCAGGGCTTCCACAACCTCCCTGGGCAGTCTATTCCAGAATCCCAGCACCCTTATAATGAAGATCTTCTTCCTGAGATCCAGTCTGAGCCTACTCTCTCTCAGCTTAAAACCATCCCCTCTTGTTCTCTCACTAGACATCCTTATGAAAAGTCCTTCTCCAGCCTTCCTGTGGGATCTCCTCAGGTGTTGGAAGGCAGCTCTGAGATCCTCTCAGAGTCTTCTCTTCTCTAGCCTGAACAACCCCAGCTCCTTCAGGCCGTCCTCAGAGGTGAATTCCAAGGATTCCTTGGATCATCTATGTGGCCCTCTTCAGGATTCCCTCAGACATCTCTGTGTCTTATGATGGGGATACCAGAACTGTATGCAGCATTTGAGGTGGGGTCTCACAAGAGCAGAGTAAAGGGGGAGAATCACCTCTCTTCACTTGCTAGCCACGCTCTTGTTGATGCAGCCCAGGATTGGGCTCTGGGCTACATGAGCACACTGGCAGCTCATGTTGAGCTTCTCATCAATCAACTTCCCAACAATCAACTTCCCCAAGCCTTTTTTCTTCGGAGCTACTCTCAACACACTGCTCCCAGACTGTATTTGTGCCAAAGGTTGACCTGACCCAGATACAGGCCCTTGCACTTTGACTTGTTGAACCTCATGCAGCTGTCACTGGCCCACTTCTCAAGCCTTTCAAGACCCTTCTGGATGTCATCCCTTCCCTCAAGTAAGCCCACCACCCCACACAGCTTGGTGTTGTGAAGAAACTTGCTCAGGATGCACTGGATGCCACTAATATCCATCCAGTCATTATCACCGATTCATTATTGCATTATCATTATCACTGATGCCATGATATAACTAAAAAAGCTATTCTGGGAAGAGCCTCAAACTCCTAGCAAGTCTGAGACAGCTATTTCTAGATTCCATAGCAGACTTAGATTTCATTGCTTGGGCAATGCAGTGCTCATTAGACTGCTGATTCCTGGTTGCTGTCTTGTGCTGTAGCCTTTCAGAGCAAGCAATTGTAAAGCTGTGAGCAAAGCAGATCAACTGCAGAGATTTGCATGGTGAATTTCAGCTTGCTTTGCTAAGGAAGAATCAAAGCCAATGCTACTACCTTTCTTTTGAGAACATGTGGATTGTTTTGCAGCTTCTGAAAGACTACTGTTTAGATGTTTGGTATCAGAGTTTGTGACTTTGGTCAGGAAGCCAATTTCAGCACAAGTTTTTATTATTAGTATCATCACTCTGATCAGAAATGATGAATCTTTTATATCTGTATTTATGTATACTTACATATAAAATATGTATATATGTATGTATGTGTGTATCTTAGTTCTTGTTAGCTCGTCTAAGTAGCCTTTCTTTTAAAATAAGAAATCTTACTGGTAATATGTCACTCAGAAAAGAAACCACAAAGCAGTGAACTTTACACACATGTACGGGCACAACTCCAGGCTGAGTGGCAAATGGCTGAGAGCAGCCCTGAGGAACAGGACCTGGGGGTCTGGAGTGATTAAAAGCTCAACATGAGGCTGCAGTGTGAGTGCAGCCCAGACAGTAACTGTGTGCTGGGCTGCAGCAAGAGCAGTGTGGGCAGCAAGGCAAGGGAGGGGATTCTACCCCTTTACTCTGCTCTCCTCAGACCCCACCTGGACTCCTGTGTGCACTTTTGGAGCCCCTAGCACAGGAAGGACATGGAAGTGTTGGAGCGGGTCCAGAGGAGGCCATGAGGATGCTCAGAGGGCTGCAGCAGCTCTGCTATGAGGACAGACTGAGAGAGTTGGGGCTGTGCAGCCTGGAGAAGAGAAGGCTTCCAGGAGACCTTGGAGTAGCCTTCCAGTATCTGAAGGGGCCTACAGGAAGGCTGGGGAGGGACTATTGATCAGGTCTTGCAATGCCAGAACAAGGGGCAATGGGTTTGAACTGGCCGAGGGAAGATTTAGACTGGATGTTAGGAGTTGTTTGCAGTGAGGGTGGTGAGGCACTGGCACAGGTTGCCCAGGGAGGTTGTGGCTGCTCCCTCCCTGGAGGTGTTCAAGACCAGGTTGGAGGAGGCCTTGAGTGAGCTGTGCTAGTGGGAGGTGTCCCTGCTTATGGCAGGGAGTTGGAACTAGATGACCTTTGAGGTCCCTCCCAACCTTACCATTCTATGATTCTAAGATTCTAAATTCACCAGTGATTCGAGATCCTGTGTGGTAAACCAGAGAGTGTGGTTGCAGAACAGAAAACACTGTAATAAACCTATAACTGCATTTGCCAGTTGCCGTTAACTTGCCATTGCATGGTCTTAAGTAAACAGTGTATTTCAGAGAGATAATTAATGGAACTGTAAATCACACTAATTAGGTTTTAGGTACAAGACTGATTTGTAAAGCTTTAAGAAAGCTAATAAACAGGCTTTGCTCTCCTTGTGAAGCAGGTGGGGTTTTTCTGTTTGATTTTAGCAGATACCTATTAGGGAAGGAGTTTCCCTTTAGGAGAACTGATTGCTTAGATCAGGACATGTGACATACCTTTTTAACATGTTAATTTATTTCTAATGCTTGTTATACTTGGTTGTGTTTAATTACTGTGCTACTCACACTCAGGTAATGGTACCTCATTCCCTGGTGACTAACGTGGCTACACTGGGGAGGATTTTCTTGTTTGGGTTTTAAAGTATGATTTCACTTTTTTGGCTTATATTTGTTCTGAGAAACACATTAAATATGAGTGTGCAACAGAGGACAGAGGGATCTCATGTCTGGAACAGGTTGCCCAGGGAGGTTGTGGAGCACAGAATCACCCAACGTGATCAAAGATCACGTTGGGTGATTCTGTGCTCCACAACCTCCCTGGAGGTGTTCAAGGCCAGGTTGGACGAGGCCTTGAGTGACCTGTCCTAGTGGGAGGTGTCCCTGCCTATGGCAGGGGGTTGGATCTAGATGATCTTTGAGGTCCTTTCCAACCTTACCATTCTGTGATTCTGTGATTTTCTGTGGCTTTGAAGGTGGAAAATCCCACAAATACATAATCCAGAGAGAATACTGCTGGTGCTTATCAAAACTGGAGGAATACAGAAAATTGTAAGGGGCTTGTAGATGTTAACCAATGAGGAGACTTTTACAGTGGCAAAGTAACCTGTCATCCAGCATGATGTGTCCCTGCCTATGGCAGGGGGTTGGAACTAGATGATCCTTGAGGTCCCTTCCAACCTTACCATTCTATGATTCTATGATTCTATGAAAGATACTCATTTGGGGTCTTAAGAGAATAATTATGCAGTGCTGAACTCCAGGACCGCCTGTCTGAAATGCATTTGCTGGGGCCCAATGCTATTAAACCCTGAGCTACTTCACCTCTCATTGATTTCAGTCAGAATCCATGGTACTCAGAGACCAATTGCATTTCTTTCCACAGCACAGGAAGACAGATCACAGGTCAGATTTTGCCTCTTTTATTGCCTCAACCAGCACCTTTCAGAAATATTTCCACTGAAATCAGCTTGGAATGGGCTACTTCCCATCAACCACTGAGAGCCTAGTCCTTTCCTTTTAAACCTGCAGTATAAATAATCTGAAAAATGTCAGGTGCTTTCTGTGTCTTCATGGAAGTGCTTTTCTCTGGTTCTCTCTTCAGGACTTTCGTTTGTTCTATAAGCCAAATGATACTGGGTTTTATTGCTTTTGGCAGTGCAATCAAAGTGTTTTCTGTCTGTACATCTGGTTATGCTCCGCTCTCTAGCAGAGCGCTTTGCAGCACGTCTTGTTGATGCCTCTGCAGCAAAACAGTGGCAGACAGAAGCCTGGCATACCTCCACTTACCTGACCAAGGGTTTTGCAGAATGTTGTGATCAGGGCTATGCAGTTTTGTGTATTCAGTATTCTTAATGGCAGCATTGTTGCAATTTCTGATTTCGACTCCTAGCCTGGTTTAGAGAAATGCTGATGTGTGTATTAACGATCAGTTTTATGCATTAAGGATGACTGAAAAATAACTCTGACTGCTCATCAGGGCAAAGATTTTGAAATGTACTCTGCTCTGGATCTTAGCAGACAACTGTGTCTTAAACAAATGTGTGGGAAGAAGAAAAGCAATCCGGGAAAAGCAGCTCTTATAGTTAGTAGCATTTTCTCCCCTTTTTCCTTCCATTGAGTCTGTCTCAAAGTGGGTGTTTTAACATAACAGCCATTTCTCGTTAACATGTGTGTGTTTATTTTAGCATGATGGTGTTGTTGTTTTGTTTTGTTGGTTGTTTTTTTTTCATCTCCCACTCTGACACGGCATGTTTCATCCGCATACGGTTTCTACTATATGAGGCATTTAAAATGGCTCAGTGAAGAAATGGATTCTTGTCACTTAAACAGTCACTCTCCAGATCTGTGGATACTTGGTCGTTTTAACAGTGTTTTAAATTATGTGTGTGTGCTTGAATATTGACTACAAAACTTGAGAGTGATATAATGTCAAGAATTTAAAGGTACTCTGTTGTACCGGTAATAATTTCTGTTAATCATGTTTTAATTTAGTCATTTTTGACATAGTTGTATTTACAAATTAAGCCACTGTTATGGTTCTCCTTTGTTTGCATGATATGATTTTATGTTTGTTTTTTGTTTTGTTTTTTTTCCCACTCACCAGATGTTTTCAACACTTTGCTTCCCACTACTGTCATCCCCTCCCTTACCACTGCAACAGTCACAACCACTGTAGCCTTAACAACCAGCACAACCACCTCGGCAACAGCCATCAGCACCAGAGGTACAGTATGCTTCTTTGTTATGGCCTGAGAAACACATTATAAATAGGAGATTGGAGGCTTGGTTTTTAAGAAGGATAGAAATTTCTGAAGACAGGATTCAAACACTTGAGTTCAATAGATGTGTTTTAATAAAATAATCCACAGGATAGTACATGGTTAAAGAAAGACTTCATATGACCTTGAATATTTTCGTTGCTCTAGCAGTGTGTGTGTGTGTGTGAACTTTGACAGGATGCTTAAATTATTTGTATACATTTGCATTTAATTTTTTTTAAGGTTACTAAATTAACTTTAATGTAGAATGCAAGCAAGCTATTTTTAAATAAACATGACCTTTTAAGACAGGTTATTTTGAGTGCTAGTATTTAAAACAGGATAGGTGTCTCAGCACTGGAATTGCTGCTGATGCAGTGTTGCTTGATAACAAAGTGGCATCGCATTTCATCACCCTTTTTGGCCTTCTACAATTAAAGATATTCATAACTTAAGGGTGTCTTTGTCTTTCTAGAACTAGAGCAAATGATCTGAAATTTCTCTCCTCTCCACCCCCCCATCCCGTTTGGGGTTTGCCTGTTACAGCTTTTTTTAAATGTTTCTAGTGATGCTTTACTTCATTATAAGCAAAATATAAAGCTTAGTTTTACTGCTGTATTCAGTGGCTGATCAGATAAGTGTTCAACAGTGAAGATGTGTATATAAGGTTTTGTAGATTATCATCAGCTGGGTACCTGGTAATCTCTCAAAGGGAGTGAAGTGACAGCAGGTTCCTGTGTGGTCTGCTGAGGGCTGTCATCCTGCGAGGAGAAGGGAGATAATTCTTGACACACTGAAAGTAGTCACATGCTGACGTATAATTATCCCAGGAAAATTAAAACAGAATTATGAAATCTTTTTTTCCTTTCTGGAAACATTGTGACAAACCAACTGTAGTAACCTGCCTGATTTGTAGGGATGAGCTGAGCTAAATGCAAGTATATAAACTTTGCCATAGTGTCAGATCACCCATCTTCTTCCCCTATAGGGCGTTGGTATTTTAATAGTGTGACCTTCACCTAATAAACTGACATCAAACCTGAAGTTGCATTTTTAAACTTTAATGCTACTTTTGAACAAAAATATTGATTTGGTGCAAAACAGTGTTGTAGTAGTCCTTTCTCTTCAGAAAAAAAAAAAAACAACAAACAAACCAAAAAAGATAGACTGTGGAAACAAACCAGAGCTTGATGTGCCATGCTGGTGCTTACTGTCCTTAATGAGTACGGTTTTTTTCTCCTTGTTATGACTAAACTGTGTTGTGATTATATATATATATATTGTGCTGATGTTGTTAAGGCATTGTCTACCTCCTAAGTTTTGTTTAGGACCTCCTTTTCCTTTACTCTGATGTGTTCATTTCCACCTTTTGTGTACCTGGCATCGAGAGAAAGATATGGAACAGCAGAACCCTCCTCTGAGCCTCAGCTCTAACACATAGGAGAATGTGTGGTATTTGATGCTACAGTAACAAAGATATGCTGCTCTAAGAGAAAGTAAAAGAAGAAAATGTGGGTGAAGATGGAAAATCACTAAAACATGAGCACTCATTTTTCTCAGAAAAAGAAGTGAATGTAGTAAAACAGCTTAGAAGAAGAGCCCACTGCAATTGAAGGCACTGATTGATACGGTCTCCTGGGCAGATAATGTAAGAAACAAAGCAGTGTAGGAAGGCTGTTTCTTAAAAAACTTATGTTGAAAGGAAAATGACAATCTAACCCAAGGAACAACAAAAATGGGACACATGTAATAATTTAATGAAGTTGTCTACCTAACAATTCAGGAAATCAAAACCCACAAAATCAAGAAATCAAAACCCACAAAAAAGTGAAACCAAGAGTTTGCTGTAAGCGTAAATCGTAGAATGCATCAGTCTGGAAGAGAAGGGAAACCAGGCATAAAATCTAACACAACCAGATACAAAAGTAATTGCAACTAGCAAGGAGTGAGAAATTTAACAGAACAAAAGTTTAGAAGTACATTAGATAGAACAGAAGAGAATCAACCAGGTTGGAAAAGACCTCCAAGCTCACCCAGCCCAACCTATCACCCAGCCCTAGCCAATCAACCAGACCATGGCACTAAGTGCCCCAACCAGGCTTTACTCCAATACCTCCAGGGACAGCGAATCCACCACCTCCCTGGGCAGCCCATTCCAATGCCAATCACTCTCTCTGTGAAGAATTTCCTCCTAATATCCAGCCTAGACCTCCCCTGGCACAGCTTGAGACTCTTTCTGTTGCTGGTTGCCTGGCAGAAGAGCCCAACCCCACCTGGCTACAATCTCCTTTCAGGTAGCTGTAGACAGCAATGAGGTCTGCCCTAAGCCTCCTCTTCTGCAGGCTGTACACCCTCAGTTCCCTCAGCCTCTCCTCACAGGGCTATGCTCCAGGCCCCTCACCAGCTTCATCTCCCCTTTTCTGGACACATTTCAGTACCTCAACATCTCTCTTGAATTGAGGGGCCCAGAACTGGACACAGGACTCAAGGTGTAGCCTGAGCAGTGCTGAGTACAGGGGCAGAATAACCTCCATTGTCCTGTGTCCTTGTCCTGCTGGCCACACTATGAAAGACAAAAAAAAAAAAAGAATGTAATGATGCTATTCATGAATGATGAGAAAAAGTATGAAGTGGTAGTTTAGCCAGCAGTGTATGACAGCTGGAGTGCTGTTTCTAATAGTGGTGGCACACTGAAAGATGACCAGAACTATAGACAGATCAAAGACCATGAACAGGACAATAAAGATAAGCAGTGCAAGAAAGCCAAAGGCACCAGTTTGGTTGGCTTTGCTTCCAGAAAATAAAGTAGAGTCATTATGATTTTGAAGTTATTTTCCAAGTTCAGTGGGGAAGCTTTCTAAATTCATGGAAGACAGTGATGTGGTGTAGCTGATGAAGTGCTACAACTTTCTTTATCCTCTCTTTGTTTAGAAATGGTTGATTCCTGTCACAGAAGGAAGATGCTCTCCTTAGGTCTCTTCCTCTCCATTCTTCGACCCATAAACAAATAATGTTCACAACCTTACAAAGGCTCTTGTGAAGGCAGAGTTTTGCCATCCTGAAATACTAAACTGAACCTTATCTGGATTTTCATAATACCTACACACCAGAAGTACAGTGTAAGAGCCATATTGGAGAGGATAAGATTTCCAGTAGTATCTGTTTCTGACTCAGCAAAATGTTACATATAAATACATTATTCTGTGATACTTCTGCTTTTTATTCCAATAAGACTATTGACATAAATCAGCATATAAGGACTGGACTGCAGCAAGAGCAGTGTGGCCAGCAGGGCAAGGGAGGGGATTCTGCCCCTTTGCTTTGCTCTGCTCTCCTCAGACCCCACCTGGAGTACTGTGTGCAGTTCTGGAGCCCCCAGCACAGGAAGGACATGGAAGTGTTGGAGCAGGTCCAGAGGAGGCCACAAGGATGATCAGAGGGCTGCAGCAGTTCTGCTATGAGGACAGGCTGAGAAAGTTTGGGCTCTTTAGCCTGGAGAAGAGAAGGTTTCCAGGAGACCTTAGAGTAGCCTTCCAGTATCTGAAAGGGGCCTACAGGAAGGCTGGGGAGGGACTATTGACAAGGTCTTGCAATGCCAGAACAAGGGGCAATGGGTTTAAAGTGGCAGAGGGGAGATTTAGACTGGATGTTAGGAGGAAGTTGTTTGCAGTGAGGGTGGTGAGACACTGGCACAGGTTGCGCAGGTAGGTTGTGGCTACTCCCTCCCTGGAGGTGTTCAAGGCCAGATTGGATGAGGCCTTGAGTGAACTGTGCTAGTGGGAGGTGTCCCTGCCTATGTCAGGGGGTTGGAACTAGATAATCCTTGAGGTCCCTTCCAACCTTACCATTCTATGATTCTATATAAAGACCCCAGATACTCTGTAAATCTAAGGCATTTTACATTGTGGTTAGTCTACCTTGTCATTGCCAAAAGCCTGAATTAATGGGGGAAAAGAAACAGAACAAACAACCCTGTCTCAAACCCATAATCATTTAATTCTGAAACTGTGAGACCCATCTTGTTCTTAATTTGCATGGCATTTAGTAAACAACATGAAAAAAACTACTGATCCAGTTGGATGACAGAATGATAATTCACATCATTCATAAGCATCCTGTTTAGTCAAACTTTTCACTTTCTCACTTTTTGCTTTGTTTTTGTGCTCAGTCCTTCAGGAATTCATTATTCTTTTACTGGTACATTACCTACCAGCTCACAGAATCTAAACACAGTTTACTGCCAGTGAGGAGTATTGCCTGTTATATATTTATCAATGTTATCTTAGAGCCTAATAACTGTAGTGAGGAATGTATGACAAAATGAGAAGAAGTAATAGGTGAAGAAGCAATTCTAGAGGACTGTGGAAAGAATAATCATGCACTGTATGAGTACTTTCCTTTCTCTTAGTTTTATGTGTTATTATTTGTGAGTGAATGTTGTTCATGGACCCGTGCTAGTGTTCCACTTTGTGAGAGAAGAGACATGAGAGGATTGTGAATTTGTCCCCAGAAGAGAAATTCTTTGCTAGCAGAAAGTTCATTTAGATAGTTCTGTGCTGATCCTTCAGAACCATGTAGGTAGAGAGGGAGTGTGATTAACAGTCTGAAAGAAGCCACCTCAAGTCAAAATAGCTCTGTGTTTCTGCACTTACAGAGGAGAAAAGCTTGTGCACACAAATGTACCTCAAACACACCCACAGTCTGGCATTACCTTTGTCCCAAACAATCAGGGACTTTATTTTTCTTTCTGTCAAGATGAAAAAAAAAAGATCAAAGACATTTGGAATTTTATTATTGAAGACCGAAATCTCATCACCACCCCCTGAACAGGTATAGAATTAGCATTACAAGAACACCCCAGACTTAAAAAACAGATCCATTCTGTTCAATTGCATGTATCAGAGTGATTCAGCCTCAGCTGACTCAGTTGTGTAATGACTCTCCCAGAACGTTTAAAGCTTTATATAGCAACGCCTAAAAACATCTCCAAAAGTCACTGCATTAAGCACAGACCTGATGCTGCTCCTAGGCAGCTGCACTGTGAAGTTTAAGTCTTTATTTAATAGTCAGAGTGACCACAAAGACAATGAATGTGCAAATTTACATATGAATAAAGTCCCTGTTACATTACGTCCACTTTCCTTTTATTGTATTTGGCTCTGGCGTGAAAGAAAGATTTCTTAAAGGAGATCCATGGAGCTAAGTTTAGAAGAACCACTTACAGTGGGTTAAGGGAGGATTTAGGCTGGAGCAGATTATCTTGGGGACAATAACTGTGCACCTGAGGGATGGCCAAGGGGTCACGTCCAGCCAACATGGATTTAGGAAGGGCAGATCCTGCCTCTCCAACCTGATGTCCTTCTATGATCAGGTGAGCCACCTGGTGGATGTGGGGAGGCCTGTGGATGTGGTCTGCCTGCACTTCAGCAGGGCCTTTGACACTGTCCCCCACAGCAAACTGCTGACTAAGCTGTCAGCTCGTGGCTTGGATGGCAACACTCTGCAATGGGTTAGGAACTGGCTGGAGGGCCGAGCCCAGAGAGTGGTGGTGAATGGTGCCACATGCAGCTGGAGGCCGGGCACTAGCGGTGTGCCCCAGGGATCAGTGCTGGGCCCCATCCTCTGTAACATCTTCAGTGATGATCTGGACGAGGGCATTGAGTCAGTCACCAGCAAATTTGCAGCTGACACCAAGCTGGGGGCTGATGTTGCTGGGTTGGAGGGCAGAAGGGCTCTGCAGTGGGACCTCGACCACCTGCACAGATGGGCAGAGTCCAAGGGGATGGCGTTCAATAAATCCAAGTGCCAGGTGCTGCACTTTGGCCACAACAACCCCATGCAGAGCTACAGGCTGGGGTGGGAGTGGCTGGAGAGCAGCCAAACAGAAAGGGATCTGGGGGTGCTGATTGACACCCGCCTGAACATGAGCCAGCAGTGTGCCCAGGTGGCCAAGAAGGCCAATGGCATCCTGGCCTGCATCAGCAATAGTGTGGCCAGCAGGAGCAGGGAGCTCATTCTCCCCCTGGACTCTGCACTGCTTAGGCCACACCTTGAGTCCTGTGTCCAGTTCTGGGCCCCTCCATTTAAAAAGGACATTAAGGTGCTTGAGCGTGTCCAGAGAAGGGCAACGAGGCTGGGGAGAGGCCTCGAGCACAGCCCTATGGAGAGAGGCTGAGGGAGCTGGGATTGTTTAGCATGCAGAAGAGGAGGCTCAGGAGAGACCTTCTTGCTCTCTACAGCCACCCTTCAGGTAGTTCACCCTTTCTTCTCTCAGGCAAGCAGCACCAGAACAAGAGGACACAGTCTCAAGCTGCGCTAGGGGAAGTTTAGGCTGGAGGTGAGGAGAAAGTTCTTGCCTGAGAGAGTCATTGAGTGCTGGAATGGGCTGCCCAGGGAGGTGGTGGAGTCACTGTGCCTGGAGGTGTTCAAGGCAGGTTTGGATGTGGCACTTGGTGCCATGGTCTGGTCTTGAGGTCTGTGGTATTGGGTTGGACTTGGATGATCTTTGAGGTCTCTTCCAACCTTGGTGATACTGTGATAGGGATGTGATCATTTTGAAAACTCTTGCGATTTTAATTTAAGTGAGAATATTTCTATTTAATCACATAAATATCAACCATCTTAGCTAAAAAAACTGCATTACTTTTTTTTTTCTCCAGTTTTTTACCTTGAAGCCTATAATAAGGAAAGAAAAAAAAAAAAAACCTTAGACCATTTACTTATAGCAAATGACAGTTTAAAGTTTAAACTGTCCTTTTACTTATAATAAATGACTTAGTAACTTATGTATACTTTTTTTTTACTATACTTATAAATGACTTTTAGTATACTTACAGTAAATTATTTTTAATTTAAGTGAGAATATTTCTATTTAATCACATAAATATCAACCATCTTAGCTAAAAAAACTGCATTACTTTTTTTTTTCCTCCAATTTTTACCTTGAAGCCTATATTGAGGAAAGAAGGAAAAAAAAAAAAGACCAGACCATTTACTTATAGCAAATGACAGTTTAAAGTTTGAGCTGTCCATTTACTTATAGTAAATGACTTTTAGTATACTGATGTATACTTTTTAAAAGTATACTTATAAATGACTTTTAGTATACTTATAGTAAATTACTTTTCATTTAAGTGAGAATATTTTTATTTAATCACATAAATATCAACCATCTTAGCTAAGAAACTTTTTTTTTCCTCCAACTTTTACCTCAAAACCTATATTAAGGAAAGAAAAAAATTACTTAGACCATTTACTTATAGCAGATGACAGTTTAAATAGACAGTTTAAAGGCAGAACTTACTTGGGCAGTGCTTGTAGTCCTTAGGGGTTTTGGTATTAAAAATAAGTGTTGGATTGCATCTTTCTTTCACATAATTTCACTGATTAATATAACTTGGCACTTTGAGACATTGACAGAGAAAGAAACAGCAAAGCAAGGCAAAGGTACAGAGTATGTGAGGGATGAGGAGATGAGGGTAGACTTATGGTTTAAATATAGTTGTATAGATTTACTTGCATTCAATTCTAATAATAAAGAAAATGTCATTGTCTAATGTTAAAAGCCATTTTTTTTTATGATGGCATGCTGAAAGCTATTTGTTTTATATACTGCTTTATAGCTGTAGTAGCAATCAAATTTGTGTCTAGTTTTACACAAAGTAAGGAATAGAAAACACCCTTCAATGCACTCATATGGGCTAAAAAGACATCAGGAAGAGAAATGGTGTACAGATTCCCAAGTTCCACCACTAGGCTAACAAGTGCAAAGGAAATGCAGAGATGCCTCCTTTTTTCATGTGCTCTCTGCTACCAACCACTCTGAAACTGGAAGGAAAACTCCACAGTTGTGTTTTTGGTGTGGCTCTTCAGCAAGCATGTAGCTCATTGCATCAAATCCTGGGCTTCTGTGCAGCTGGGAGGACTAATCCAAAGTAAATGTCCAACATACCCAGAAAGCAATATTGCAAGATTTGGGAATTGTTGTTTGATAACAATTTAATATTTTTTAATGTCAAAATATACCTGACATTCAAACATGAAGTTTATGCAGATATGAGCAACTTGTAACACTGTGGTAGTTTAAAGCTTATTGGAATATTCCGATAAGAGAAATCAGGACTTTCCTGAAACTTCAGTGCAGAATGTAATTAAAATCTAGCTTTGGTTGTAACAGAATAATACTGATAAAGTCTGTATCATTTATTGGTTTACTAAGAGGGGTAAAAATGGCAGTGTATAAACAATTTCACTTCTTTTGGCTTTTGGGCATTGGCTCTGTCTCTGTTCCTTTGCCTCTCTGACTGTTCCTTCACCTCTGTTTCTCCATTCCTTCGCCTCTCTGACTCATCCACACTGAATATTAACCTTGACTGATCAGACAGCACATGAGATCTTGCTGGTTTTCTCTTTGCGGGGAGAGAAGAAGATGGCGTTCTGGGCTTTCTTTGTCCAGAGGAGAGGATGAGCCCAGGTGGCCAAGAAGGCAAATGGCATCCTGGCCTGCATCAGCAACAGTGTGGCCAGCAGGAGCAGGGAGGTCATTCTCCCCCTGGACTCTGCACTGCTTAGGCCACACCTGGAGTCCTGTGTCCAGTTCTGGGCCCCTCAATTGAAGAAGGACATTGAGGTGCTTGAGTGTGTCCAGAGAAGGGCAACGAGGCTGGTGAGAGGCCTCGAGCACAGCCCTATGGAGAGAGGCTGAGGGAGCTGGGATTGTTTAGCCTGCAGAAGAGGAGGCTCAGGGGAGACCTTCTTGCTGTCTCCAACTACCTGAAGGGTGGTTGTAGCCAGGAGGAGGTTGCTTTCTTCTCTCAGGCAAGCAGCACCAGAACAAGAGGACACAGTCTCAAGCTGTGCCAGGGGAGGTTTAGGCTGGAGGTGAGGAGAAAGTTCTTGACTGAAAGAGTCATTGAGTGCTGGAATGGGCTGCCCAGGGAGGTGGTGGAGTCAGCGTCCCTGGAGGTGTTCAAGGCAGGTTTGGACGTGGCACTTGGTGCCATGGTCTGGTCTTGAGGTCTGTGGTATTGGGTTGGATTTGATGATCTTTGAGGTCTCTTCCAACCCTGGTGATACTGTGACAGGATTTCTTTATTATTTCTAAATTGTATATAATGATAACTACATGTAAATACATTTTGTATAAATGCTTGCTGTGACATATAGCTTTATCTTACTTCCAAGCCATCTGAGCTGATCTGGTAAAATTTTAATTTGGAGGGGGAAGTTCCCAACCTATCACAAACACAATGTGTAAAAAAAAAAAAAAATTAGGCAGTCTTGTGCATCTCTATTCTCCTGTGGTACTTGAAGGATTCAGAAGAACTATGCCATGCACAGGGGAATCCAAAATACTCTTGCTCAATGTAAGTGAGGAAGGTGAATTGCTCTTAGTTTTGTCTCTTTGTAGATTCCTCAGTGTGCCTTCTGACTCAGTATATATAGCTCATTAGGTTTCACTTGCTGTTTAAGCTGCATGACTTTTACTAGATTTTCTGGAATAGAAAAACAATGGGATTAAAATTGATTAAAAATAAAAATGAAGCCCTGTACTGTTGATGCTTAGGTCTATTTTGATATCTTTTTATCCAAAAATTATTCTTTGCATGTGTACCTACACAGTCCTTATATGTCTACTTTCTCTGGCTCTTCATGTGTTCAATAGCACTTGGAGTTTCAAAAATGCAACTGTTAATTTCAAGAGGCTTAGTGGTCCACAGTGGTCTTTTAAGGGGGAACACTGTATTTATTCCTTTCCCTAAGCAACATTTAATTAGGGTTTCATCCCACTAGTCAGGCTTGGTGGTGCAATTAATGCTGCAAATTCTCAAAGCTCACAAAATTAAGATCAACAGAGGAGACTGGAGCATCTGTTCTAACTCAAAGAATCCTTTGTTTTTCAGGGCTGATAGATACACAGCCAGGAAAAGCCTTCTTACAGCATCATGAAAGGGACTTTCAAGAACATTAATGCAGTTGATCATGTCCACAGATTTCACAGATGAAAAAAAAAAAAAAAAAAATTAGGAGACTTCAGATGTTCCTGTTAAGCTTTAGTCTCATAGTATAAGGCATCCCTTTAGTAGCCAACAAAAAATGCACAACAAACTAAGCCACAACAAACAAATAAAACCAACCAACCAAAAACCTAACAAACCTCAAATCCCAAACTCAAGCAGTTTTTTCTTCTTTCTGATCAGAGGGCTGGAGCAGCTCTC
>VWZE01025073.1:48459-60065 GCA_013396675.1 Eubucco bourcierii | reverse complement strand
TTTCTTTTTGCTCCTTTGTAAAATGCCAGGAATGTGTCTGGGGAATGTTTGAGAAGCCTTGAATGAGCATGGAGGGAATCATAGAATCACAGAATGGTAAGGTTGGAAGGGACCTCAAAGATCATCTAGTTCCAACCCCCTGCCATAGGGACACCTCCCACTAAAACAGTGTGTCTGTTGTACCACACAGCTTGATGTGGTCAGCAAACTTGCTGAGGCTGCACTCAAAGCCTCTGTCCGTATTGAACAAGGATGATCCCAGGACTGATCCCTGAGGGACTCTGCTTCTCACTGCCTCCACTTGGACATGGACCCATTGGCAGCCACTCTTTGAGTGCAGCCATCAAACCAGTTCTTTATCCATCTCGTGTTCCACCCATTAAACCCATATCTCACCAGCTTGGAGACCAGGATGTGGTGCAGGACAGGGTTGAAGGCTTAGCTCAGGTCCAGGTAAATAAAATCACTCACCCATTTCTCATCTATTATTGTTGTGACCTGTTCATAGAAGGCCACCAGGTCTGTCAGGCAGGATTTTACCTTGCTGAAGCCATGCTGATTGTACACAATCACCTCTTCACTGTTCTCCTGTCTCAGTAGTGAAATTTAAGGGCGATACAATACATTCTTACAACAAGGGGAAAGTTTAGGCAAATACTTCTTGTGGCAGAGGTTTCATTGCTGATGTATTTATATCAAATAACAAGGCTAACACAGCTTTATTTTACATACAGAGATATTTATATTATTTAAAGATAGTACTGGCAAAAAAACCAAACAACCAAGTTTTTTTTTGTTTGTTTTTTTCCCCTGATGTTCTTCTTAAGGCATATTTTAGCAAGTTCTGTGCTGTCCGGATGCTGGTGCTGTGCTTCACTGTTAATAGCAGAAATGTAGAACTGAGTATTGTTATGGTTAACAGCAAGAGCAACTAAAGCAACTGTTCCAGTGTCATGTGGGATGTTCAGAAAAAAAAAAAAAGACTGAAACAGTGCCAACAAGGTATAAAAATAAAGGAAGGAAGGGAAGAGAGAGGAGAAAAATGTTATAATTTAAAATTTACTGCTAATAAAAAATGCATGTCTTTCTGACTAACCAGTGACCTACAGTCATCAACTGTGCCTTTGGAGCTGAAAAGATTACTCTCTTTGCCTTGGTGTCTCTGGCACACCACTTGAAACACAGTTAACAACTTCTAGTGTCAGCCTTATGAAGCACAGAATTGATACTAATTATGTTAAGTTTTTTGGATGAAAGATGACCTTGCTAAAACCTGAAGCTACAACCTTCACCAGAACAATAAAATAAAAGCAAAATCTACAAAGTGTGGGTTTGGAGATTATTTCATCTGGCCTATTAATTTTTGCATGTGAAGTTACTCAAATACTGCATAAAAAAAAAGGTATTCTTAAGGGATCAGAGAATGGTAAGGTTGGAAGGGACCTCAAAGATGATCCAGTTCCAACCTCCTGCCATAGGCAGGGACACCTGCCACAAGCACAGGTTACTCAAGGCCTCATCCAACCTGACCTTCAACACCTCCAGGGAGGGAGCAGCCACAACCTCCCTGGGCAACCTGTGCCAGTGTATCACCACCCTCACTGCAACCAACTTCCTCCTAACATCCAGTCTAAATCTCCCCTCTGCCAGTTCAAACCCATTGCCCCTTGTCTTGCCATGACAAGACCTTGTGAATAGTCCCTCCCCAGCCTTCCTGTAGCCCCCTTCAGATACTGGAAGGCTACTCTAATGTGTCCTGGAAGCCTTCTCTTCTCCAGGCTGCAGAGCCCCAACTGTATCAGCCTGTCCTCATAGCAGAGCTGCTGCAGCCCTCTGATAGTCTTCATGGCCTCCTCTGCACCTGCTCCAACACTTCCATGTCCTTTGTTGCTGAGGACTCCAGAACTGCACACAGGACTCTAGATGGGGTCTGATGAGAGCAAAGTAAAGGGTAATACTTCAACATTTTGCAGAGCATTTAAATCAGTTGCCTATCAGTCCCTCTTTTTTTGCTACATTGGTTATTTGAGGTGTCTGTTCTCTGCTGACCAAGGAGAATATGCCATGGAGAAAACTGTAGTGCTTGGAGAGGCTGTCTTCTGTGCATGCTTCAAAAAAAGTTTGTGGCCTGGGTCTTTTTTGAGACTCATCTGGGATCCTAATAGGAGATGTCATATGTTATGTGGGTTATTTTCAGAGCACAATGATAAATGAGCTGCCTAACAGCTTGGCATAGCTGTGTTTCTAGAGAAGGATGATGAGTATGTGCCTTGCAAATCTCAGCATACGATGCCACAATGCTGAAGGTGCAGGCCCTGCCGTGGTGGGTGTTCATGTCTTGAACACACTCTGCTTCTGAGAGCAGTGCTAAAATGTGCTTCCCTCTACGACTATGAGAAGGAGAGGGACTAGAAATACAGTATCACCAAGGTTGGAAGGGACCTCAAAGATCATCAAGTCCAACCCAATACCACAGACCTCAAGACCAGACCATGGCACCAAGTGCCACATCCAAACCCTCCTTGAACACCTCCAGGGACGCTGACTCCACCACCTCCCTGGGCAGCCCATTCCAGCACTCAATGACTCTCTCAGTCAAGAACCTTCTCCTCACCTCCAGCCTAAACTTCCCCTGGCACAGCTTGAGACTGTGTCCTCTTGTTCTGGTGCTGCTTGCCTGAGAGAAGAAAGCAACCTCCTGCTAGCTACAACCACCCTTCAGGTAGCTGTAGACAGCAAGAAGGTCTCCCCTGAGCCTCCTCTTCTGCAGGCTAACCAACCCCATCTCCCTCAGCCTCTCTCCATAGGGCTGTGCTCGAGGCCTCTCCCCAGCCTCGTTGCCCTTCTCTGGACACACTCAAGCACCTCAATGTCCTTCTTCAATTGAGGGGCCCAGAACTGGACACAGGACTCCAGGTGTGGCCTAAGCAGTGCAGAGTCCAGGGGGAGAATGACCTCCTCCTGCTGGCCACACTACTCCTGATACAAAGAGAGCATTGCTGTAGTTGTATTATTTTAAGACTCTAACCCAAAAATCTTTAAAGACTAATAGTTTGCTGCAGTTGGGCTGTCACATTAGGAGCAAAACAGCAGAGTCCTCAAAGCTGGAGTGAAAAAGGGTTGAAAATACCCTGAATGCTAGTGTTTTGAAAGATTAGCTTGAAACACAACTTAGAGGAAAAGAAGTGGAAGAGAAGTCTGTACAGTGTCATAAATGCTGTACCTAATCACAACTGGGTTCATCTTTTTTTTTTGGTCATAAAAATTGAGAATTACAAACTCATCTCCTCTCAGAAATACAGTGTGGAAAACATTATTCAATAACACTTGACTCACTGTTTGGCTGAGTATAAAAGGCTGAATGGGAAAGCACAAATGGAAGTGACTGAAAAAAATGAAATTCAGAATCTACACAAGGAAGTACTTTTCACTCAAAGAGAAATACAATTTTTCAATAGCCAACTGAGCCAAGTTTGGAATTGGAAGCACTGGGGTCATTAATGTAGGGAGACACTGTTCTGGAGGAGCTCTGTTAACCGAGATGACTTGCAATGGTCTGAATGGCCTTTCCCTTTTCCCCCAATTTATGTTCTTTTTGAAAAAAAACTTTGATTACAAGTCATCCTGCTGTGATTTAGATAGCATGATTTTAAAAAGAATGTATCAAATCCTTTCAATCAAGGTGCTTGGATTGCTTTTCCAGCCTGAATTCTTACAAGCCTGCAGTAGAAAGCCATCAGCCAGGGGGGGAAAAAAATAAGTATCAGGAGTAGCAATTTCCGTTAATACCCAATTTCCTTTTCCAGCAAAAAGTATAAGAGACAAGGATCCTGGATAACAAAATCTAGAATACAAATTTTTATGGGAATAGGTTATGTGTAGTAAAAAAAAAAAAAATTAAGGAAAAACTAAGAATGACAATATTTATTTTATATTCTTTTCTAGTGCCTAACAAGTCTCTACTATACAGACGTCAGGTCGTGAACTTCATTCAGCTCCCTACAGGGAAGAGACAGCTTTAATTTTAATAAATTCCAAGTGCCCTCTTGGTCTTTAGCATTGACTTCAGACCAGGTCTCTGGACATTCTTGACAGAAACTTGCTTTTGTGGCTATGTTAATTTGTTAGAGAATGGAAGCATGATAGGAGGTTAATATGTAAAGTAGTAACTTTTTATTTTTGTTGTTGTTGGGTGCAGTTTTTCAGTGAAGGCCAAAGAGGAACATTTTTAATGTTTAGGTTTGAGCTTGCCTCGATTACTTTCTCCATTGCAGGAATTCACTCTGTTCCCAGGCTGAATTGCATTCTTGGGCACACTTTGAGATTGTATGTCACCAAAAACTGGCTCAGAAATGGTGCCAGTAAACCCCCTGCAATGCAGTATTGTTAGTGTAGATGCTGGGTTGCTATTGTACAGGGGCATGCAGGTGTCATGTGCTGGGTTTCTTTGCTAGGTAAGTTGTGTGTTTTACAAAACTCACACTGGGTTAATTAACGTTTTAAAGATTGCTTAATTCGTGAGCCCTGTTCCTCCAGTTCATCTTCAAAGCATCTGTCCCCAATCTTTCTGGATTTAGTAATGCTGAGAAGAAATTAGCCTTTTATTACAGTCACCCTGGCTCTCTTCCACCACAAGACCATGTGCCAAGTAATTTGTGAGTGGCTTTGTAGATTCCTAACCCCCATGGGACCTTTTTTATTTTCATTGTTCTCATTAATCCCTGCATTACAGGAGATAGAGGAGGCTGTAGGTAAGAGTGCNGTTAGGCATGAGTAGTGGAACTGACTTGATTTCTTTAGATAAGTTCATGACTTTCTTTTCCTTACTAAAATTCTTTTTTTTTTCTCTTTTTTTTTTTTTTTTTTTTTTTTTTTTACTTCCTACTGCTTTTAAGTAGTATCCACTAACTCTTGTTGAATACTTTCTGTGGGAAAAATTGGCTACCAATTGCTACTATGTGTGGTGGGTAGGGAACCTTCCCACCCCAGTATTAAAATTTACCAGGCTAGCTCATGTGACTTGGAAGTAAGATGAGGCTGTATTTATAGCAAAGCAAAGTTTACAAGCATATATACACAAGTGTTATGTAAGTGTTATACACAAGCATATATTTACAAGTGTTTACAGTTATATACAAATGAGAAATAATACAGAAATCCAAACTCCCTCCTGGATAAATGAAACTACCCAGAAGGAGCTCAGAGGTACCCCCTCTTCCTCCCTCTACTTTCCCAGACAAATGACCAAAAAAACCCAGCAAAGCTTATGTTGGTATTTGTTAGTGGAGAGCTATTAGAGCAGAATGAAGGAGAAGGGAAAGGAAGCTGTGTCCCTGTCAGGGTCCAGAGAACAGAGATTAACAATTCTAGAGCCCCCAGCACAGGAAGGACAAGGAAGTGTTGGAGCGGGTCCAAAGGAGGCCACCAAGATGCTCAGAGGACTGCAGCAACTCTGCTATGAGGACAGGCTGAGAGAGTTGGGGCTCTGCAGCCGGGAGAAGAGAAGGCTTCCAGTATCTGAAGGGGGCCTACAAGAAGGCTGGGGAGGGATTATTGGCAAGGTCTTGCAATGCCAGGACAAGGGGCAATGGGTTTAAACTGGCAGAGGGGAGATTTAGAGTGGATGTTAGGAGAAAGCTCTTTAAAGTGAGAGTGGTGAGGCACTGGCACAGGTTGCCCAGGGAGGTTGTGGCTGCTCCCTCCCTGGAGGTGTTCAAGACCAGCTTGGAGGAGGCCTTGAGTAACCTGTACTAGTGGGAGGTGTCCCTGCCTATGGCAGGATGTTGAAACTAGATGATCCTTGAGGTCCCTTCCAACCTTACCATTCTATGATTTTATGAGTATCTCTGTCCAGAGGTGCAAGGTTTGTTCTTTTAGATTTCAGTGTTGTGAAATTAAGGTGCAAATGAGACCAGATAGCAGCACATAACTATTTATTAAAAGATAAAGTTGATCAAAGCAGTGGGAGAGAGGAACAACTGAGAAAAGAAAACAACAGGGAAGGAAAAAAGCAAGGATTATATTACTGTCATCCAAAGATGGGGGGTGGGGAAGAGATAGAGAGAGAGAGTGAAGTGTGCCTCGCCCAGGGATGTTCTTCTGTGGAGTTGTTCTGCGGGAGTTGTTGCTTGGGTTCTTCTGGTGGAGTTGCCCCAGTGGTGGTAGTCTGGTGGAGGTGCACCCTTGGAGGAGCTCTGGTGGAGGTGCACATTTTTGCAGGCATTGCTTATGTCTTTTTATACAGTTTTTTAGGCCATTGCCCACGTGCAACTCCCATGGAAATTTTCCCATGTATTCTCATGTATCTGCAGGGGTCCAGCAGAGGCACCGGGAGGGCCTCTGCCCCCTTCCTGCGCCGCATACCTTTCCGTACCCCAAATACGCAGAAACCTTTTCACTTACGGATAGCTGGTGTGAGGAGTCCTGGAATTCCATCTATCTCAGACCCTACATGGAGTACTGTGTGCAGTTCTGGAGCCCCCAGCACAGGAAGGACATGGAACTGTTGGAGCAGGTCCAAAGGAGGCCACAAAGGTGCTCAGAGGGCTGGAGCAGCTCTGCTCTGAGGACAGGCTGAGAGAGTTGGGGCTTTGCAGCCTGGAGAAGAGAAGGCTGGAAGGTTGGAAGAGACCTCAAAGATCATCAAGTCCAACCCAATACCACAGACNATGACTCTCTCAGTGAAGAACTTTCTCCTCACCTCCAGCCTAAACTTCCCCTGGCACAGCTTGAGACTGTGTCCTCTTGTTCTGGTGCTGGTTGCCTGAGAGAAGAAAGCAACCTCCTCCTGGCTACAAGCACCCTTCAGGTAGTTGGAGACAGCAAGAAGGTCTCCCCTGAGCCTCCTCTTCTGCAGGCTAACCAACCCCATCTCCCTCAGCCTCTCTTCATAGGGCTGTGCTCGAGGCCTCTCCCCAGCCTCGTTGCCCTTCTCTGGACACTCAAAACATAGATAAGGCAGTCTCTGGGGCACAGCGTCTCGGTCTAGCAGCTTCTGGCTTTTTCTCCTCTCTACTGGGTAACCTCACTAACCACTTTCCTTCTAACCCCCCTGGCCGATCCTCCAAGCTCACCTTGTGCGTAAGGCAAACCTTGGGGTAAGGTACAAGGGTGGGGAGAAGGTGGAAGGGTGGTTGGGAGCCCCTCCTGGGGTCTCTGATTTCTGGGAGGGGAGTTATGTTTCTGTATTACCTTTAACTTGTCTATTTCTGTAACTATTCCTGTCTATAGTGTCTATCTCTGCTTGCATATTGTGCTGAGCTGTAAATAGAGCTTCAGTCCTTAACTTCCAGCTGGCTGAGTTCTAGTCTGGGTCATTTTACAAAGTGTGGGGGGGTGAGTAACTCCCAAACCATCAGACCAGTGATGTACATTCTCTCCTCAGAACATTCAAATTAGCCTCAAACAAGCACACTACAACGCTCAGAGGTTTTAGTTTCTGTTTCCCATATAGAATGTACATATTATGAAGTGACGTATGGTATTTTTACATAATTCTAAATCCTTCTCAATCAAATCCAGGAGTAATTCATAGACAAGAAAAATTCACACTAGCTTGTGATTGCCTTCAGCACCCTGTTAAAATATGAGGGTTGCATGTGCTGTAAAACATCTCGCTCTTGGTGTATTTGGAGTGTTAATGCAGAAACTAAGAGCATCAGGAACGTTCAAGGGCAGAATACTTTTGTCTTTTTTATAGGCAATGCTTGTATGCACTTGTCTATAATAACAGAATAGTGTTCATAATGAGAACACAATGGATTACTCTCCAACACATTTTCTAATGTGCCTGTTTTTAATAAAAAGTGATGAACTGTTAATCTCTTCTGAAAGCAGAACACAATGAGCATATCCTGGAACTCTTAATGATACTCAAATACTTAAAGGGTTTTTATTTGGGTTTCTTTTTACTTTCCTGTCCAAAATACATCTGAGTTGCCCTATGTTGCACTCTACTAACCCTGTTTATACTGTCCCAGTTTCTATTTGTCTCAACAACTTTTAAAATCCTGACATATTAAACCATTTTATGAAAAAAATATCTCTGAATCTATGGTCGATGCATGGCAACATTTGAACGTTTCTCCACCGTTACTAAGTTTGCAGATGACACCAAGCTGGGAGCAACTGTTGATCCATTGGAGGGTAGGAGGGCTCTGCATAGAGACCTGCACAAGCTGGATTGGGTGGGCAGAGGCAAATGGGATGAGATTTAACAAGGCTAAGTGCAGGGTTCTACACTTTGGCCACAACAACCCCAAGCAGTGCTACAGGCTGGGGACCAAGTGGCTGAAGAACAGCCAGGCAGAAAGGGACCTGGGGGTACTGGTACATAGTAGCTGAAGATGAGCCAGCAGTGTGCCCAGGTGGCCAAGAAGGCAAACAGCATCCTGGCCTGTGTCAGGATTAGTGTGACCAGCAGGACTAGGGCACTCCTTTCTGCCCCTGTACTAATTAGGCCACACCTTGAGTGCTATGTCCAGTTCCATTTCTGGGCCCCTCAATTTCAGAAGGATGTCGAGGTGCTCAAATGTGTCCAGAGAAGGGCACCAAGGCTGGTGAGGAGGCTGGAGCACAGTACTGTGAGAAGTGGCTGAGGGAGCTGGGGGTGTGCAGCTTGCAGAAGAGGAAGCTTGGGGGAGACCTTCTTGCTCTCTGCAACTGCCTGAAAGGAGGTTGTAGCCAGGTGGGGTTGGACTCTTCTCCCAGGCACCCAGAATCATAGAATGGTAAGGAAACTCCAGCAGTTTCACGTCCTTCCTGTGCTGGCAGCTCCAGAACTGCACACAGTAATCCACATGTTGATGGAAGGAATAGATTTTAATGACAAAGGTCAATTAATTAAAAATTAAATAAATCACAGGCTTTTTTTGGCCAGAATAAAATAGAATCCTTTCTCGTGGTTATCATCTTGGAAAATTCACACATTTACTACATTCACTAACATAAAAATAATTGATAGTTGGTTTTGGTGAAGATCTGAGGTTAGAAACAAGGTTTTAGTCAATGTTCAGGATTAATAAAGCTGATATTTCAAAGTCTAAAGTCAAGACTAACTCTGAGAACATTTGACTGCCTGTTTGGTTTCTTCCCTTTCCAGAAGACTTCCCTTGAGCATACTGTTAATATTGCAATAGAGCTAAAACAACTGCTGCTTTCCAACTGCTCTCTTTCAAACTGGTCTTTGGAACACACTACAAATTATCATCTTTAAACACTAAGAAGAGAATTTAAATAGTTTTTTTAAAAACATTAAACAGACAAATAATGAAATAATTCAACAACAGATGGGGAAACCTACAACTGTAACGCTTCTAAAAGCCTCTATGATCATTAAAAAAATTTATATTGTGTTCCTTCATAACTTGGATACTTTGATTGCAATCGATTTGGAAAGAAAGATGACCTAGGTTTTCATGTGTAACATGAAATGTAAAACTTAGATCATTTCAGGAACCTGTGTCAGCTGCAGGTTTGGTAGTTCTAGTGCAACGTCATGGATCTGCTACCATAAATCTTAAGAATTAATAGTACAGATTAAAATAGAAGAGGAGAGAACAGTCAAGTTGGGAAGGACCTACAATGATCATGTATTCCAACTGCCTGACTCCTTCAGGGCTAGCAAATAGTTAAAGAATGCTATTAAGGGCAATGTCCAAAATGTCTCTTACAGGGTTGGAGCATCACACACCTCTCTCTCTAGGAAGCCTGTTCTAGTGTAGAATCACGCTCTCAATAAATAAATGGTTCCTTATCTTCAGTCTGAACTTCTCTTGGTGTAGCTTTCAGCCATTCCCACATGTCCTGTCACTGGATGCCAGAGATCAGCACCTCTCTCCCTACATCCCCTCCTCAGGAAACCATAGAGAACAATGAGGTTACTCGCAGCTTCCTTTCCCTCAGATTGAAGAAACTCCGAATCCTCAGCCAATCCTCAGTTTGAGGATAGCTTGAGTGCCACATGCACTGTCTTTTCAAACACTTCCAGGGATGGGGACTCCACCACCTAGCTGGGCAGCTCATTCCAATGCAAATCACTCATTCTGTGAAGAACTTTCTCCTACCGTCCAACCTAAACCTGTCCTGGCACAACTTGAGACTATGTCCCCCCTAGCACAGGAAGGACCTGGAACTGTTGGAGCGGGTCCAGAGGAGGCCACAAAGATGCTCAGAGGGCTGCAGCAGCTCTGCTATGGGGATAGGCTACAAGAGTTGGGGCTCTGCAGCATGGAGAAGAGAAGGCTTCCAGGAGACCTTAGAGTAGCCTTCCAGTATCTGAAGGGGGCCTACAGGAAGGCTGGGGAGGGACTATTGACAAGGTCTTGTAATGACGGGATGAGGAGCAATGGTTTAAACTGGCAGAGGGGAGATTGAAACTGGATGTTAGGAGGAAGTTGTCTGCAGTGAGGGTGGTGAGACACTGGCACAGATTGCCCAGGGAGGTTGTGGCTGCTCCCTCCCTGGAGGTGCTGAAGACCAGGTTGGAGGAGGCCTTGAGAGACCTCTTCTTGGGGGAGGTGTCCCTGTCTATGGCAGGGGGTTGGAACTAGATGATCCTTGAGGTCCCTTCTAACCTTACCATTCTGTGATTGCATGATCTTCTAATGCAAGATTGTAGTTTTATTGCCTCATATTTAATAAGGACTAATTAATATCATTGTGTTGCCTATTTCTTACTGAAAGAAAAACACAGATAATAACATGGCAATAAAGTATACAGCACTGGGAAACAAAACAAAAAAAAAAAGAAGTGGCAATAAGTTCCACAAAATACATGATGACCACAAAATACATGATGACCACTAACAGTTACAGGAATATGAACTAATCCTGACTGCATTCCACAGCTATTCTTCCAGCAATCAAAACAAAAATGATGTATCAGCAGCAGAGCTGTGCTGCATTGGAAGCACTACTTACATACATAGTAGGGGGAAAGTGGTAAGAAAGAACAGGACTTGCAATCTAGCAGTTTGTTATTCAGTCTGAACATTCAGATGTAATTTTTTTTTTTTTTTGGTCAGACCTGTACTGCGATCCTGAGAAGTTTTCATCAGGTTTACATGGCATTAAACATACTTCATAATTACATGTTAATTGGATTAATTTGTGCCTGCACACAGTAAAACCTACTGTGCCTTCCTATGATCTGCAAGTTTTTTGTTTTCTACACAAATATTGCTAATCAGGCTGTAGTTCCCAGCCCAGTCCTGCAAAAGTTTACTTGCACACTTTGTGTGGTAAGGGAATCCTGTGGAAATTAGGGAAGCAACGTCTGTTTTAAGAAACAGTATCACAGTACCACCAAGGTTGGAAGAGACCTCAAAGATCATCAAGTCCAAACCAATACCACAGCCCTTAAGACTAGACCATGGCACCAAGTACCACGTCCAAACCCGCCCTGAACACCTCCAGGGATGGTGACTCCACCACCTCCCTGGGCAGCCCATTCCAGCACTCAATGACTCTCTCAGGCAAGAACTTTCTCCTCACCTCCACCCTAAACTTCCCCTGGCACAGCTTGAGACTGTGTCCTCTTGTTCTGGTGCTGCTTGCCTGAGAGAAGAAAACAACCTCCTCCTGGCTACAACCACCCTTCAGGTAGT
>VWZE01025071.1:77409-106246 GCA_013396675.1 Eubucco bourcierii | reverse complement strand
CTCCAAAGGAGACTCGTGGTCGTCTGCTTGGTTTCTGGGGTCGTAGCTACAGAGGTTCAGAGGCAAATTACACCCCAACAGAGAAAGAAATACTAGCAGTTTAATAAGGAGTGAAAGCAGCTTCTGAAGTGATTGGAACTGAGTCACAACTGCTGTTAGCTCCTAGATGGCCAGTTCTAAACGGGATGATCATCACTGCATGATGCCACAGATGCAACCTGGTCTAAGTGGATGGCTCTGATAATGTAATGAACAAAAATGAGTAATCTTGATTGACCTGGTCTGGTGGAAGTGATCACCAACTGGCCGAAAGGCACAGACTGTACAACACCTCCAGAGGAGAGAGTAACCCATGCTGAGGAACCTCCTCCCTATGGTGATCTCTCTGACCAGGAAAAGACCTATGCTTTGTTCACAGATGGTTCCTGTCATCTTGTTGGGAACAAGTGAAGATGAAAGTCAGCAGTCTGGAGTCCTGCCAGAAGAATTGCTGAAGTGAGAGGTGGAGCAGGCGAATCCAGTCAATTTGCTGAGGTAAAAGCTGTCCACCTTGCTCTTTATGTGGCTGAACGTGAAAACTGGCCTATCCTTTACCTCTACACTGACTCATGGATGGCAGCCAATGCTCTATGGGGTTGGCTAAAAGACTGGAAAAAGAACGGTTGTCAGAGGAAAGGAAAGCCTGTTTGGTGTGCTGATCTATGGCAGTACATTGATGTATGACTGTAGAGAATTCCAGTGAAGGTGTGGCACATAGACTCACACATGCCTAAAACCAGAGCTACTGAGGAACACCAACAGAATCAACAGGCAGATCAAGCTGCTAAAATTTCTCAAGTTGATCCAAACTGTGATCTGGACCTTGACTGGAAAGACCGAGGTGAACTGTTCTTAGCACTATCAAGCCAGACATACATGACTGTGACATCTGTGCTGCTATTAAGCAGGCTAAGCGAATCAAGCCCTTATGGTATGGTGAGCGATGGTCCAAGTACAAGTATGGTGAAGCCTGGCAGATTGACTACATCACTTTGCCTCGTTCTCGTTCTGGCAAGCAGTATGTGNAATTCCAGTGAAGGTGTGGCACATAGACTCACACATGCCTAAAACCAGAGCTACTGAGGAACACCAACAGAATCAACAGGCAGATCAAGCTGCTAAAATTTCTCAAGTTGATCCAAACTGTGATCTGGACCTTGACTGGAAAGACCGAGGTGAACTGTTCTTAGCACTATCAAGCCAGACATACATGACTGTGACATCTGTGCTGCTATTAAGCAGGCTAAGCGAATCAAGCCCTTATGGTATGGTGAGCGATGGTCCAAGTACAAGTATGGTGAAGCCTGGCAGATTGACTACATCACTTTGCCTCGTTCTCGTTCTGGCAAGCAGTATGTGCTAACGATGGTAGAGGCCAGCACCGGATGGCTGGAAACCTATCCAGTTCCACATGCTACTGCACGCAACACCATTCTTGGTCTGGAGAGACAAATCATGTGCGAGACATGAAACTCTAAAGAGAATTGAATCAGACAATGGCACTCATTTCAAGAACAACCTTGTGGAAAACTGGCCTAAAGAGGATGGTATTGAGTGGGTCTAGCACATCCCCTACTATGCACCAGCTTCAGGAAAGACTGAGTGCTACAACAGTGTGCTGAAAACCACCCTAAAGGCCATGGGAGGTGGAACTTTGAAAAACTGGGACAAACATTTAGCAGAAGCAACCTGGTTGGTAAATAGTAGGGGTTCAGTAAACAGAGCAGGATCTGCACAATCAGATTTGGTCTAAATGGTGGATGGTGATAAAATTCCTGTTGTATGTGAAAAGAATCTGTTAGGAAAATCTGTTTGGGTATTTTCTCCTTCAGGCGAAGGGAAACCTGTCTGAGGGGTGGTTTCTGCTAAAGATCCTGGTCATACATACTGGGTAATGCAGGAGAATGGTGAAGTCCAGTGTATTCTAACTTTAGCTGAAAGAGTTTAAATTCAGAGTGTATAACGCAAGCTGTTTTGAGTTTTTCTGTTCTAGGTACTACCTGGTGTCCAAAGACAGACTCTGTGAGAGACTCCACGGTATATGAGCACAAACACAATGTCACCTGGGAATCCCTGTTCTCACCTGTGAATAGACAAACTCTTTCCTGCTTTCTGAGTTTTTGAATCACCTGCATCTGAGATAGCTGGAACAAAGTGTGAACTGAACTTGTAAATTCATTATTGTAAATACTGTTTTAGATTAGACACATAGTTTTTGGCAAAACACTGAGTGATATAGAGGGGTGGACTGTGCTGGTTTGAGGTTAACTGGAACATTTTACTGAAAGAAATAAAATCCTTAGCTGTGAGAAGAAAGAAAAACAAACAAAAATAGTAACCTATATCACTCATTCTTTTGCTGATAAACACCAGTAGTCAAAACATAAATAAGATGCTCACTTCTTACACACTTCTCAGTTCTCACTTCTCCTCCTCTCTGGCAGTCTGTGTGGTTGCATCTGCCTTAACTCTAATCCAACCTAACTCATTTTTTTCCCTAACCTCCTTGTCGTTTTTTGTTTTGATATCTCACCTCAGATCTCTCCAGATTTATCACATGAGTTGTAAGGGGATTAATCTGGTTATTTCTGAAGGGAGGGAAAGAGGGGCAAGGGGGTGAGATTTGGGTCGGGCACCCCCGGCAGTCTGATTTCTGGGAGGGATATACTTATTACTTTATTTTGTGTTTCTGTGTTACTTTATTATACTTTCTGTATAACTTGTATATAACTGTAAATATTTGTGTATATTGTGTATGTATATGCTTGTAAATTGTGCTAAGCTGTAAATATATCTCCATTCCTTAACTTCCAGACAGATGAGTGAGTGGGACAGGTAATTCCCAAACCATCACAACATACCATGATATACATTAAAGAAAAAAGAAAAAATGTATACCTGTCCAGGTTTACTTGCTGCTCTAGCCATAAAACTGACTAAAGTTCTCTTCTCTTCAACTAAAGCACCAAATCTCTGAAGAAAAAGAAATAATGTACCAGTCACAAAGTTAGCTGTGAACAAAATTACTAAGGTGAGAATTTCCAATTACACATGTTTAAAATAACACAATACCATATTACTTACTTAAAAGATAAATAATTGATTATTAGTTTGAAAAAAGAGCCCAAGCTCAAGGCAGAACATAGGAAACAATTTCATTTCACGCATCACTTTGGTAAACAGAGTTTTTAAAATGGTAGGTGTAAGTTTGTTTAAAACAAAAGGGAAAAGAATTAAACTAATACTTCAACATACCACAAAAAATGAGGTTTAGGACTGCAAAAGAATGAAAAAGAGAAACACTCTTCCTCTCCAATTATACTGCCAAGCATTCACAAGTGAGCTAGGGATCATAAGGTTAATTATACATTTAATAAGGTGTCAGGGAGATAAGTGCTCATTTCTTTATAAAAATTAAAATGTACAAAGCAAGTTCTCTTTAAAGTATAATTACCTACACTTATGCATACAAAGGACTGATTTCAATCTCTCTATTTTATAAAAGGCTTTCACTGCAATAGACAGTATTTGAGAGAGAGAGAGAAGTTGAACTTAAAGTTTGAGACAGACCAGATAAATCAAAAATCTTTCTTCCTTTATAAACAATGGCAAAGTAAAATATATAAGACAATATTTTTGTGTATGTTCCTCAAAGGTGTCAGTTCTAAAATTCTTACAGTGCACAGTGCTTTTCACCCTCTGTAAGATACTTCGTCAGTACTGAAATGCACAGGAAGTGAACGCTACGCATATAAAAATACACACAGTACGAATTTACTACATTCGATTAGTACTTCAGACATATGCCACCCAATTTTTGTCTATGGCATTATAAATGTATTGTATGTGTAATATGGTTTGACATGCTCTTTAAGGACCACGAACCTCATTCCATCAGGCAAACTGAGACAAAAATGCACTTGCAGTTTTCTGACAAAAAGATTGCTTTATGATGAACGGAGGTGAAATATTCATCGTAAAAACTTGCAACTGATTCTAAGTCACTCTCACGTACTATTGGTAGGTGCTCTGAGAGAAGAGAGTCAGAAAAAAGGATTTCCACAGCCCCCTCCAATGCTGAAATATCAAACTGCCTTTTTTTTTTTGCCATCTCCTGCCATACAGTACAAAAGACATTGTTGTTGTTTCCTGAATATTTAAAAAGACTTAAATGCACTTCTGAAAGCAAAGATTCTCCAAGTATATACTATATTTCAGATTATTACAAGCAAAATAATTCACTTAGACAGCAGTTTACTTTCCAAGAACCTAACGACAGCCAGATTGTAACTAGAAGATACTAACAGAGTAGCAGAATACCTGATCCACAGTAGCAATGAAGAATGTTCAAGAACTGAAAGGCTTTTGTACACCATTTGAAAAACAAATTTTCTTACATCCACAGAAGTTTCACCTCAAGCTTGTCTCTGAATGACCACTTAACATGAAATACTATCCCCAGGATAAAGTGTATGTCATCTTATTTCAAATATGATATAGAGCCATTCACTTAATTTCAACATCTGGATGCTTTTGTAATGTGAATTTTTAAGGGATACTTCAATGGAAATTTTAAGAATATGCAGATTTTACTTAAAAATGCAAAATTCCTGATCGTAACAAAAGGTGATTTTCATTCACTTGTTCAATTCACGGATTTCAATCAAGGAGTTATCAAAAAATCAGGAAGAGTAAAATAACTCGACATTTTCCTGCACTTGGTTGTTTCATGCTATATAGCAAGAGGATTTTTCTATCAAAATGGTAGTCTCCTTTTAATTTATACTTTGATGACTGGTAAGGTGAAGCAATGAATGAAGTCCTATTCCAGAGCAGAGAATATATAAATAATATACCTCATAATATTGCAGAACTAACTGAATATATCTTTTGATATGCATTCTTCTCAAAAAATGGTCTTGGGATATCATAAAACATTTAATGCATGAAGCACAGCCTTTTCTTTAGCAGCTTAAAGTACTCTGTTACGAGTTCCAAAGTAGTACACACTATTGGGAGGCGGCAAGAGCCCTCAGTTTGAAAGAAGTCTGTGTGCATGGAACAACGGGAACAATCACACGTTGTGGTGAATTCCCCAATATTGGACTCTTAAGATTTATCTGGACAGGGTATTGGCCATCTTGTCTAGCCTGTGCTTCAGGCAAGAAAGGTGGGAGAAGATGATCCTTGAGGTCCCTCTTCTAACCTGGTACTCTATGACTGAACAATCTGCAGAATCAGCATGACTGCTGGACTGCCACCTGCTGGGATGAGCTGTCTTGATGGGGCCCGTTTGTGCATGCTGACAGCTGCAGCTCCCATCACCTGCAGTTCACCTCATCTCTGGCTTGGCTTTGTCTCTGCAAAAGGCATGAACGCAGCTGTCTCATTCCTTGAAGATCACTAACTAAGCTGAAACTGTGGCCCAGAAACCATCATTCATCTTTTAATGCATCTGTGATGCTAAGAGAATAGAAAGCAAATTCAGCTCTTCATAAACCTGGAATCCAGCATACACAGCAAAATAAGGTCTGTGAAAAGCAAACATTGCCTGCTTCTGGTTTGCAAACTGTACAGAAATTGTAAAATACTATGTTTGCAACACTTCTATGAGAAGTTGCAGGGAAACTGCAAAAAGCAAATGCTGTCTAGTAGAAAACCTATATAAAATAGTTTTTGCTTTGAAGGAATTTTCAAGCAGTATATGAGCCTTCCTTTATTTCCTTTGGGTTGTTGGAAGGCAAAAAAATCTTCCAACTGGCACCCACTACTACTGTTAGTACTAGAGTACTAGCTCATGGTTTGGAATAGTCTAAAATCTGCACCTGCTACTTACACTGAAAAATTCAAAAGCATATTAGTATCAGCCTATGCTATACAACACTGGTTTATGACAATTTCTCAGTTAACCTTAGAAGAGCTCTAAGCACTTCTGTACTTCTCTTGTTATGTCATTACCTGTACCAGCGATCTGGCATCATCCACTCTGTCTGCACTGACATACTGAAGGAAAAGATCTGTGACAGGTCTGTAAATCCCATTCTGACTGGCCAGCCGTTCTGCCATCGCACCAACTGCAAAATGATGGATACATAAGGAAAATCTTTGATTGAAAAGCCACTTTTGTAAACTTTACAGGCTTTATGCTGACTGAGCAGGTTTTACATGTAATAGCTCTTTCGTACCACCTCTGTCTAGTCAGAATATTTAAATATCATTGCAATTAACTTACATTTTTCCAAAGCTGGTTCTAATCCATCCTCAGACACCTTTCTTAACAAATAAGAAATATTTCTGACAGCTTGATCAGGATTCTGTGCACCAGAGATAAGCAGAGGCTCAAGGTATTCCACCGCAGCATCAAGGTCATTGCTAGGAAAGGAAATTGAACTGGCTTAGTATCTGAAATCAAGATTACTAAACCTAAAGAAGCAATTAAAGCTTTTGTTTTCTACATTAAGGTTATCTTTCTCAGGAATGGTTGAGTACCTATGACTTCATTCAGATACTGTGAAAGTGAAACCACTTATGAATGAATGAATAAATTAACCCCTGAATAGTTTTTAATGACCTTTGACCTGTACAAAGGCCAAGTACTTCTGACACACCTTTTCATCATTAAGAAAGAAGAGTTCAGATATCTGCTTTAAGAAAATGTGTTCTGCAAATCTAGAAGGTAAAATCAAAGCGTTAACGGAAAGTAACTGAATAATTAATGCACACAATTCGAGTATTATCTTTTTCTTAATGTTACTTCAATTAATTATTTACCTGATTTTTTCCATCCCTATCTTTTTTGGATGCAAAAGACAACACTAATGTCGTTTGGTCAGTACCTCTGCCTAAACACTTTTAATGTTATGACTTAAGTATAGCAAATGCTAATAAAATAATGCAGGAAGTATTCACTGAAGTGTAAACTCTACTTCTGAAAAGTTCATATGACAACATCCCTTACTAGTCCACTCTAAAAACTAATTTAATTGAAGAAGAAATCAGAGTATGAATGAATGGATGCATTTAGGTGAAGGAAGCACAGCACATTTGGAAACTATAAAAAATGCTTTGAAAACTTTGTCAGAAACATGAATATACCAATGAATGAACAGATATTAAAATTACCTGCAATAATTTTTTTTTCATAGTTTTCAGGGTATAGTTTGCAAGATTTTAAATACATATTTTATGTATATACACATATACATAAAAGGTGTTTATAATTTATGTTGCTGCTAAGTATATTTATATATCCACCAAGCTAGTTTGGGTATAGCAAAAGAAATGTTGATGCTGATAAAGAATCTGTGCCTGCATACAGCAATTTATTTATTTATTACTATCACTGATCTACAGCTTGAGAACACAGCACAACTTCTCAACACTTCCATGACATGGAGACACGGGAAAACATGCAGCTTATGAGACAAATCCTGAAATACCTTTCCTATTTGAAGTGTTTAATTTGGTTAAAAGCATTGTGCTAGAACGGTTGTGTGCCAAGGACACTCAGACCTAGCGGTTTAGAAGATCAGCCCTTTACAGACAGATTGTATTTCAGTGGCTGAAAACATAGAGAGCTCACTACTGGAACTGGTCTGCGTGGTTCTCCTTCAAATTGTCTTGCTGTTCCAAACAGTTCAGTAACTATTCTTCCTGGTCTTGCATGCCTGAGGCAATCAGGTATTTATTGTGGACTAAATGGTTCTAACAGCTTTCCTGCCAAGTTAGCCACAGGAGCCTCTACCTGATGAAACTAGTTTGAAGTAACAGAACATGTAGGATTCTTGAAGATGGGTTCTTTGCTGCAAAGCATATTTGAGAATTGCACATTATGCCCTTTCTCCCAGAAGCGCTTCTTCCCTCATGCAGCTTTACACAAAGGATAAACTAGCACAGTACCAAAGTATCAACTGAAACAAAAATGTGAGGGAGAATATGATACTGAATGAAACAGCTGAAATAAAGGATACTCAAAGCGTGGGGATATGTTTCATGTCGCAAAGTGTAGCTTGAACCAGCACTGCAGCTAATTCTGACAAAAAATTATGAATCTGCTCTACAGGTTTATGCCTGGATTTGACATTCTGAGGGTAAACAATGATATTTTGTTAATTTGGTTCTTGGAACAGGTAGTATATTTTTGTTGCCAAACTAGTATTTAAGTGCATAAACTGTGGGTTGTAATTTTTTTGTTTTTCACATTCCTTTTGATGAAATAATCGAATTTTGCATTCAGATTTCAATGAGCTTTTGATCTAATACCAAGAACAACACACTTTATATGAGACGCAGTATGTTAGGACACAGGTTTTGAAGCTGTATTACACCACCTGAGAAAACTTTATGCTGTCTCAAATGCTTCATAGCTATCCCTATACTTTGTAAAATTATTTTCGATCACAAATGTGTTTGAGAAATGATACCAGAAGAGAACTGCACAACACACTGCTCATCTTCACAAGAATGTTAACACCTAGGACTCTTAAGAATAGAAAGAGAATGAAATGGATAATGCAAGTGATTTCCCACCACTCTGGATAAAAGAATTACATACACTAGTTGTAGAAGTACTTACTTTATAGTATGAGCCAATGCAATAGCATTAGCAATTAATGAGGGAGATAAACTAATTGATTGTGTGATGTCTTCCAGCATGGTTTTAAGTGCTTGCAGGTTCTTCAGATCTCCCTTTTCTGCCACACTCTGAATAAGTGCAGTAACTGCTGGTCTAGTAGGCAACGAGCCGCTGTCAAGCATTCCTTGAAGAACAGTCATAGCATCTAATAATGGTACAGAAATAAGAGAAAAGGTAAACAGATTTTAGTTCAGTAGGCAACCATGCCAATGATACTATTAACCATGTGCTTTTAAAAACATGTAAAAATGTGCTACTCCTTACCAGCACAGGCACAAGTAATCACAGGTAATCGTGATAATACCAAGGGATAAACACTTCTAACACAATATACACCCATTTGAACTCCACAACATTAACATTCCAATTCAATGTGCAGGTATTGCAGAAATCAAATATCACTTCTTACAAGAGAGGAAGAAAAAGCATCCTGTATGCCTAAGGTTCCTTTACAGTAGTTTTCTGTATCCTTCCCCATCCTCTTTCCTCCTCTTTCTTTTTAGGAGGGGGAAAAAAAAAAAAAAAAAAAAAGAGGAGCAATATATCAGAGACAAGATTCTTGATATTTAATAAGCAAATACTAAACACATGCCATATTCAAACTCTCCTGAATAAGTGTGCACCTCCCTTCAGTACAGAGCATGACCAGCCCTCTCAAGAACAAAGACAGAGAAAGATTTGAAAGTTGCATGTGCACAACACTACTGCGTGACCTAGTAACATGCTGGTTAATTCTGCTGTGCTGCATATTTGGGGGTTTCATTTTGTTTTGTGTTGGTTGGTTTTTTTGGGTGGAGGAGTTGGCTTTGTTTGGTTGGATTTTTTTTTTTTAAAATGCAAAAGCATCCACTATTAATCTCAACTCATAATTTAATCCCTTAATCTTTCAGCACTTAAAAACCAGGTAGCTAAAAGGCTGTAAAAATTATAAAGCTCTCCTACAAACTCTGTAAATTCCCTGAAGAGAAACTCAAGTTCTGACTCTTAAAGTAATGTGGGATTTACCAAGTTCTTGGGAGAAGATATTAGAGCTCTTGTGAGGGTATTTAGGGACCTACATAAAAATTTTATGCCACATTACACAGCAAAGAATGATGGTGAACTATAAATGTATCTGATAAAACAAGCAAGTTTTGTGGAAGTGAAAGCCATCACAGGATGCAGGACAAATGGAACTCACTGACAAAAGATTACAAAACGATTGTGCCTGAATGTTTTTTGGGTAACCTATGAGCCTCAGGAAATGACCAGTACAATTGAAATATTTAGTAACTTGCATTTTCAAGGCTTCACTTGCAAAAAGAGCAGCACTATCTTTCAGACTAAAATAGAAAAATGGTCAAGGCTGACTAGCAAATTAAATTACTGAAGTAAAGTTGGTTCAATTGAACAAGATTCAATGTTCAGTGAACATAATTTTACAAAGCAATGTAATTCCACAAACTTCTTGAGAAACGTCGTGTTGTGAAAAACAAAAAACATTTTAAAAGTGTATCAAGGGAGAGGATTTGTGTGGCAGAGAATTTAGTATGCTAATTAAGATGAAATCACATAGTTAATGCAAGAGATTGGCAGAGCACAGAAAGGATCAGTGATGGTTTGACAAAGGGAAGATTTTTGGAGGGAATATTTAGGAGAAATTGGCAAAAATTTGTGGCACATTGGACAAGAAAAATTTATCAGAATAATACTAGACAGGAAAGTCAGGTGAAGGCCTTGAAAGCCATAAAAACCTCAGATTTGCCAAGAGCAAGAGAACCAATTGCATTCACCACACATGCTTCAGTTGGTGACACCTGGCAATGATCTGAGACTGAGTGGGGAAGGAATTTGGAAGACGACAATTTCATGAGATGAAGAAAAGTAAGTGAGAAGATGTATCTAAATCTTAAGAGTAGTTTAATGCAGCTGAAAGCACATCGGTGTGAGTTAGTATAGCTTTGCTTAACAGAATGAAAAAAACCTAACTGATGGCAGAACCAAAAATTGATTTTTTTGGTATACCTTCCGGTAGGAAAGTAAAACCCTCGCATGACAGTAAAATTGAATGCAATACATCCTCTTTGTATGTAGCTGATTTAGTGCTTAAGTACACCAACAAAACCACGTATCAAGCCTGTATTTATGTCTGCACTGTGTAAAAGACACAACACTGCATTTAAAATTCTCTTGGCAGATTTTTAAAACGCAATGTTTCAAAGCTGAACTCTAGGGCTGCAAAACGACCAATGCTGAGAACTAAAATAACACAACTGTAAAACTTTATCCACCATCTTTTTGGCTACCCTTATGTGCATTTCAGCCACCATCTCCTTTCCCATCAGCGCTACATTTAAAAGAAAACCAAACCGAACGTTTTGTTACTGTTGGTATTGAGAACTATTAAAAAGTATTTAAGTTTTTAAATCAATATTATAATCATTTAGTGCACAATCATGCACATTTAACAGTCAATTTAACTCATCTGGTATCTCACACAACCAACAGACTATGCAAGAAACAACTGCTGGGAATTGTTTCAGATGCTCTAAAGTATGTTAATTTCCAAAGCAAAATGACTTGTGCTGTGAATTTTAACGCACTTGAAAGCCTGTACTTTCTCTCATTCTGGAGCACAAATTTTGCATGTCTGAAGAGCTGTGATTCATCTTAAGAAAACCCATCTTGTGTTAAATGGAATGGAAACTGGACTAAGTGGTCAAATGACAAGTACATTCATATTCAAGCTGTATTATAAATGCATGTACAGTAATTTACGTCTCTCAGCTACCACAAAAGGCTCTTGATAAGCAGGTAATTTGCTAAATGGACTCCTTTATCCAAGTATTCGAAGGGCGTTACAAGAAAAATCTGCAGAGGCATTAATGTGACGTAAAGGTCAAGCATTGTGACATACCTTTCAAATAATCCCGCCTAACTTGCGATATGATGAGGAGGCTGCTGGCAGCACTGTTCAGTGTGAAGCCCTTGATGTGGGTCTCAGCACTAAAAGAAGCAGACATTTAGAAAGGAATTACTGACATGCTTCTGATACGATAATAAATGGTTGAGCACCAAGGTGAAATTATAAAAACTACTGTTCGTATGTTAAAAATATTGCTGCAAAATATCGACCTGGAGACAGCTTTTGTGTTATCCTGTCAATGGTTATAGAAGGATAATTTTTTTTTGCATTCTGACAGATGACAAAGTTGGAAGTGAGCAACAAAAGAAACAAAGTACAAGATTTTTTTTAAACAATCGGTTCAGATTCTTGAATGCTGACATATTAGATGACTAAAATAACTGCATGCCCCGCATTGTTCTGTTGTATCCTAAGCTGGATACTTTTTCTTCTTTTTCAATAGTCACCATAATTATAAAATATAAAACTATTCTTTCAGCAATAAAAACGAAACATTTATTTTCAGCACTGTATATTTTAAACATAAACTAAAGCATATTATGAACTAACACCGTATCATTTCGTTGATTAATTTTCAACTTTCTGTCACCTAGATGTATACGGGTTTTAAAGTGGAACATACTACATCTGCTGCCTTAGCCATGTTAAAATTCTATTTCCCTTATCAATTCTTTATCTGCTGTAATACAAAACTTCACGTATCTATACCAAAGAGAATCTTTACTTTAATAACACTGCTAAAGCTTTCCTAACGCTCTGGAAATTAGTCAAGGCAGACTGACCAGCAATCACCTTGATCTCGTATGACAAAATGTTGCTGTTGACATTATATGACATATAGCCACAATTTTAATATCTACGGATAACTCTGCACATGTTCATTTCTAGATTACAAAATCTCTACACAGAAAAGGGGGGCACTGCCATTTACCATATCAGCAATCAAGATAAACCTCACTGATCATCTTGTGGCAAACAACTGAGCAGCCTACCTACTTGAACTTAGAGGCTGAGCGGATTGGGAGGTAAGCAGGGTCATTGCTAAATTATTCTCCTCAATCTCAAGAAAATCCTTCACATAGCACACAATATGACTATCCTCTCAGTCACTTTCAGCCTCCCAGGCTCACAAACACAGTCATTGGACTCGGGATTTTCTTACTCTCCCAACCAATCCTCTTAATCCCGTCCTAAGCACCCACTGCTCAGTTCCGCCTTTTTTTTTTCCCCCCCTTTGTCCCATCTGTCAAAGCCCTTAAGTCAACAATTCATGCATGAGACTGTAAATTACATATAACAAAGGATTTACTTTCCCCCAATCTTCCAATCTTTGGTGTGATTAAATAGATGTTAGCTACTATTACAGAACTAATCCATCATTCCAATATTCCTAAATTTCCATTTAAAACTTCTTGGACCAAATGCAATAATTATTCTGGTGCAAGAATGCAAAAGCAACTAGGCTTGAGCTGACAACGCATCAGTAAACTCGGTTATTTGTTCCCTTTTTTTTTCAAATGCAGAGTAGGAGTGCAATTTCCTTCTACCACATCACTTTCTCATGGAAGTTTCTCAGTTGTTGTAAGAGGAGGGAAGTTTTTAAATTATCTATCCTTTTACAATAAAAAAAAAAAAACAAACAACTTATTTTGTTGTCTATGATAATGCTCAGAGTAAGGTTCTCTATTATTTAAATTTCAAATTTGGCTTCAAGCAGAGTAGAAAGAAAAAGATGTTAGTTTATATAAATGAAGATAGCTTCTCTGTATTTTATGAAAATATTAGGAGTTGCACAAGTTTCAGGCCACTGCACATATTTAGGCTTTGTAGAAGTAATCTCTTTGTAATATGAGGTTGGAAAAATTGTCAAGCATGCAGAAATGTGTGCGAAACACACAGATTTGCTATTCCTCAACCATGAGTACACACACAATCACTCGCTCTCTTTCAGTGAATAATTTAAAACTTACAGAGTTTTGAAAGCGTTTAATGTAAGCATAATTTTGTTACTGGAAAAAAAAAGACAGAAACACCAAGAGCACTACCAATATGAAGCATTTTCTGTCTTGAAGCAAAAGTGAGCTGTTAGAGGCTTCTTAGAATGTCATGTTTTGGCATGTCTATGCTACAAGACAGGGTATGAGAGTTCTGAGAAGCACAGGGGTTATCATCAAAGCACAGGGCTTTGACCAGTGACCAAAAAGAGAACCTCTTATTAAATTCTGTTTTCTTTTTTTTTTCCTAAATATCTCAAGGTTCAGAGCTTGAATCCTTTAAAATACATTTCCAAGTTTTTTAAGTCTTTCAAACTTTTTGTTCATTTCTTTCCCCTGCATTTTTAATTTACATGGGGAAATACTTATCTAAAGTGGTAGTTCTATATCTAAAAAAAAAAAAAAAAAAAAAGGACAACCCACCACTCTCTTACTGTTGATATCATGTAGTAATCTACTACTGTAAATTACTGCTGATATCATGCAGTATTTTGTGCAACTTCTTACAAGTATTTGAGCTGCAGAACAGAGAAGCAATCAAAACACACACAAATCTTCACTATAGTTTCAAACTTCATCCCTGAAGACTCTTTCAACACACAAATATTCTCTGCAAATGTTTTAAGTACTTAAATTTACCTCAACATTCATTACACTTTTATAACATCTCCTTTCAATCTTCCACTTACAAAGATGTAGCAGTTAACTTCCACCAGTTTTTCCTTGATATAAGCCAGACATGCACCAAGCACAAACATTCCTCATGATAAAGTCCAGTTACTGAAACCCATTTACAAAAATGTTATTTATCCTTGCGAACACAAAACTCAAGTATGTTTTCAATGAAAGACAAATTCAATCAAATATTTTTTTTAAAAAGCCCATGAAAATGATACACATCATCTTAACACTACAGAGTTCTTGGACATAAACATCTAAATTTACTATAAAAATTCTTACTTTTTTTATAGATATGTATGCAACATTTAAGTTACCTACAGACACTTTCAAATTCACTGTATTCAGTCAGAAATATGCTTGAAAACCACTGTTCTTTTCTCAGCTGAAGAACCCCAAAGACTTAGATTTTTATTCTTACTTCTACACTGATGAGTGGTTAACACTTGTACTTTGAAGCCTGTAACTTGGCCAGAACACACATTACAGGCAAAAATCAAAGCACGTGCAGTACTACACAGCTCTCAAAAAGGTTAATTCCATTCTGGTGATTCTAATCATACACGACAACAGGTTGGATTTATTTCAGAAGAGCAAGAGTTGGATTTAAGGTTTATGGTCATCCCCTAGCCACTGGCATCACAGCTGAACATACCATTTTGCATTTGGCAGGCAGCCAGCTGCCAGGGAGAGTGGGTAGCGTAGGACAGCAGCAAGGATGGGGACTGAGGGGAAAGCTCACAGGCAGTTAAGTGAAAGAATCCTGTCTGTTTGGATATTGCTCTAAAGAGTTTGAAAAGGCAGACAGTCAGAAGGATAGACTTTCATTTCTGATGCCAAGTACATTTATTTGTTGATGTTGTTGGTTGAATTATTAGCAATACATAGTGTTACTCTGGTCTGTTTTTAATGCATGGTGTATCATCCTATAAGCACCAGTTTATGAGTTACTATAGCTTCTAATTATGAAGCATGACCTTTTGTCCCATAGGGAAACAAAAAATTACCCAAAAACCGTGCAGAAATTAAAAACAGTTTTAAAACAGTTAACATCTCTCAAACACAGAAAAGCCTTACATGTGTTTCACTTGGATGGCTTCTTCCAGACAATTCTGTGCTAACAATGCTTTTATAAGGGTGTCATAAGTACGATAATGAAACTCATTCTTCTCTTGCATTTTCAGGAAAACACTGTAGGCCTCTACAAAAATTTGGGAAAAAAAAAAAAAAGTCAACATGAAATGTCACAGAAAGAAATTACCTATTCATTGAAAAGATCCACCTTAAATCTATTTATCCTCTGCTTGCCCCTTTGAGCCCAAAGCTGTTGGTCACAGCTTGTTCAGAAGGGCTCACACACAGCAATCAATTGACACATACCTCCACAGCACAAGAAGTTTGCTCTCGCATTTTTTTTTTACATATGGCTGTTGCTGAAGCTGGTTAGAAGGGGAAGACTCAGGATTTTAAAACCAACACCTAATTCTGGGGTATGTAGTTACTGTGTCTGGTGCACGATCACAACAGCATTTAACAAATAATATAGGAGGCGATTCCAATATGGGGAGATCAAATTATTTAGCTACGACAAGATTTATACAAAACATACAATTTACAAATATACAGATGTTTAACAAGTAAACTATGCTGCATTTGTTTGACTGATTAACAGTTTTATTTCATGCATTCACAATAACTGTCAGTGTATGAAAAGATGTTACCAAAAAGGGGGAAAAAAAAAAAATGATAAGCACACTTTTCAGTCATTTATTTTTCTGAAACAAGATTATGCAGCTATAAACACGCAGCACAAACTGCCATCCAGGTTGTAACGTATGCCAGAAAGCCGTGTTAAGAATCACAAACGGGCTTGTACATGTAAACTGTGACTGCAGGCTTCATTTACTGAAACGGACAAACAAACAAATAAACAAATATCCCTCTGCTAATTCCAATTGTAGCTACAACAACCTTTAAATAAAACTTCTCAGAAACAACTGGACTATCAACACAAATTTCACAGGGTAAGTAAGTTTTTTTTTCCTTATAATTTGAAAGTAAGAACGAAAGACAACTATTGTGGTCTTACAAGAAGCATAACAGCACTTACTACGGTGTGATGCAGAATTTCAAGCCAGCATTCCCCAAACTATAACTGTTGTGTGTGCCTTTATATTTGAATCTTAAACTTCAACTGAATAGTATACATAAAAATCTCCTGGAATGCAGGCACAAAAATGACTATGCATGAATTTCATCACTTCTGAGATGCAGATGCAGACAACGGGGTTATAATGACAATTACCATTGTCATGCACAATCTATTTTGGACTCTCATCAAAAATATATGTACAGGGAGAAAGGATAATAATATCACAGTAAAAATTAAATGCACTTCTATGCATGTGGGTCTCATGTATATAAGAAACAGATAGGTAGCCATGGAAGAGATGGAAGGCAAATATGACCAATGTCTGACACAACAACAGCGATTGCACTGCCGACCAAAAGAACAACAAAACAACAGGGCAACACAAGCGAGGTCTTGAAATCCTCCACTACATTTATTTGTATGTTAAAGTGTGTTGCAACGTGATAAACTCTCCTGCCTGCTCAGATGCTGACAGGTGATAGGTTTGCTCTTTCTGACTGCAAAAGTCTGTGTAAATTTTGAAGCCAAAACCTCCTTAAGTTTCAAGGGTCCTACAAAAGCTCTGCTGTCCTCAGACTGAACTAGGATTTCATACAGTTCATCACAGAATTGTCAGGTTTGGAAGGGACCCAAGGATCATCTAGTTCCAAACCCCCTGCCATGGGACAGGGACATCTCATGTGAGATCAGGTTGCTCAGAGTCCCCCATCCAGCCTGCCCTTAAAAATATCCAGGGATGGGGCTTCCATCACCTCCCCAGGCAACCTATTCCAGTGTCTCACCACCTTCACGGTGAAGACCTTCTTCCTAATGCCTAATCTAAATCTATCCTCTTCTAGCTTGGATCCATTCCTCCTCATCCTTTCATTAACAGACATCCTAAAAAGTCCCTTACCAGCTTGCTTGTAGGCCTGCTTTAGATACTGGAAGGTCACAATAAGGTCAACTCAGAGCCTTCTCTTCTCCAAACTGAACAACCCCTAACTCTCTCAGTCTGTCTTCACAGGAGAGGAGTTCTGGCTCTCTGATCATCCTTGTGGCCCTTCTCTGGACACATTCCAGCACATCCATATCCTTCTTGAAACAGGGGGTCCAGAACTGGACGCTGTACTTGTGTGAGGTCTCATGAGAGCAGTGCAGAGAGAGGGAGAATCACCTCTCTTGACCTGCTGGTCACACTTCTCTTGATACAGCCCAGGATAGGATTTGCTCTCTGGGCTGCAAGTGCAGATTGGCAGCTCGTATTGAGCTTCTCACCCACCAGCACCCCAAAGTCCTTTTCTTTGGGGCTGCTCTCAAGCCAGTCTTATATTGGTGCTTGGGATTGTCCCAACCCACATGCAGGACCATGCACCTGGTCTTGCTGAACCTCATGAGATTGGCTTGGGTCCATCTCTCCAGCCTGCTGAGGTCCCTCTGGATGGATCCCTGCGCTCCAGTTGTCAGCTGCACCATGGTTTAGTGTCCTTGGTGAATCTCCTGAGGGTGCAGTCAATGCCACTGCCCATGCCACCGATGAAGACAGCAAACAAGACAGTTCCCAGGACTAATCCTTGAGGGACTCCACTTGTCACTGGCCTCCACTTGGACATGGACTCATTGATAGCTATTTTTTGGGTGCAGTTGTCAGGCCAGTTCTTTATCCACTGAGTGGTCCACCCGTCAAACCTGTATTTTACCAGCCTGGAGATCAGGATGTTGTGCAGGACAGCATCAAAGACTTTGCTCAGGTCTAGATAAATGACATCTTCAGTATTGTTTGAGTATTGATTTTCATTGATTGGAAATAGAAATGGACCTAGCCACCAGTTGACATGATGTCAAGGACGTTACAATTAGTTATCAGAGACTATAAAATAAACCTTCTATTTCTATAAGTTCTTAGTATTTAGTATTTAGTTCTTTTTGGTAATGACCAGTTCAACGAAGAACTAAAAATCCTTGCATCTATTTTGCTTTCCACTTGTAGGCTATATTGTGTATTTCATTCTCAAATTCAGAATCTGATCTTACTCAGATTATTTTCTTAACTTCACTTTGCTTTGGTGGATGTTTTAAGTATACCTAGATGAATCTCTAACTGAGATAGAAGTCTGAACAGGTATTATCAGGTTATTACTTCTTCAGACAGTATCTAAAATTACTGAAGCATTCAAAAGAGAAAGTTCTTGGCTGTAAAATCATAGTGTGCTATATTAGCTATTTCAAGTAGAAAGATTTGTTGAAAAAGTGACAAGTCACCAAGAAAGCCTCAGTTCTCAAATCAGTCAAATTTGTCTCAGCAATTGCAATGGTTTGGGATATGTGTAACATGATACCCTGGAGTCAAGTTCTCTGTGCTGGTTTGAGGCTAATTGGAATATTTTAATAGAGAAAATTACACTATAGGTTGTGAAAGGAAAACAATGGTGATGTCTCCTTCCCTCACATCTCATTGCTGAGATGTTTTGGAAAAAAAAAATCAAAACATTAGATAAGGCAGCCTTTGTCTGCCTCTCTCTGGGGCACAGTGTCTCAGGTGGTCTAGCTTCTGGCTCCTCTTGGCCGATTAATCTTCACTAACCACTTCCCTTCTAACCTCCCTGGCCAATCCTCCTAATTCACCTTGTGCGTAAGGCAAGCCTGGGGGGAAGGTACAGGGGTGGGGAGAAGGTGGAAGGGTGGTTGGGAGCCTCTCCTGGGGTCTCTGATTTCTGGGAGGGGAGTTGTGTTTCTGTATTCCCTTTAACTTGTCTATGTCTGTAACTATTCCTGTCTATAGTGTACATCTCTGCTTGTACATTGTGCTGAGCTGTAAATAGAGCTTCAGCCCTTAACTTCCAGCTGGCTGAGTTCTAGTCTGGGTCATTTTACAAAGTGTGGGGTGGCAGGGAACTCCCAAACCATCACATTCTCACACCAAGAAATCAAGATAAAAACAAAAATATGACTTTGCATAACTCAAGCATATCAGAGAACAGATTTTCAGAACTCCTCCATGTCAGAGTGGATAAGTTTGTGAAATTAATTACATAACTAGACACATAAATCTTTCTCCTAGAAAAAGATGGTGTCGATAAAAAATTGTATTCTGCTCTATTACATTAACTTTAAAACTACACTATACTGTTATAAAAAAGTGAAAATTCATTTTAGAAAAAACAACTATAAAAGATTGAGAAAACAGTTTCCACACAAGACAGGAACTATTTCCCAACATTTGTCAGTTTTTCCCTTAATTCTCAGTGGCTTCAGACCACTTCCTCTCCCTTTAAATAAAAAATATGCAGGAATAATTTACTGAGAAATTCAGTATCAGACAGCATCACAGATTGTTACCAGTTACATTTTATATTTCTGTTTTAAATCAGTCTCCCTGTAAGGTCCAAGCATTCCTCCTGTTCTCCGCTTGATCATCTGTGATATCAAAGGCTTGACACAATTTTCAAGGAATATGATAAAATACATTTGATGAATTTTGCCTTGTATTCAGTGAAAAGTTTTCTGCATTTCTGGCATCAAAAGAAGTGTGATGTGCAGGGTGGGGAAGGTAATTCTCCCCCTTAACTCTGCTCTTTTGAAACCCACCTAGAATACTGCATCCAGTTCCAGTACCTCCAGAACAAGACAGACACTGAACTGCTGGAATGGGTGCAGAGGAAGGTTGTAAAGATGATCAGAGGCTTGGAGTACCTTCCCTATGGGGACAGGCTGTGAGAGCTGGGGCTGTTCAGCTTGGAGATAAAGAGGGCCTCCAGTACCTGGAGGGGGCCTACAAGAAAGGCAGAGAAGGACTCTTTATAAGGGCTTGCAGCCATAGGGAGCAAGGACTGAAGTTTGAGGAGAGCAAATTTAGACTAGATATCAGCAAGAAATTCTTTACAGTAAGGGTGGTGACACACTTGAACAGGTTGCCCAGGGAGGTTGTGGATGACCCCCTCCCTCGTGGTGTTCAAAGGCCAGGTTGGATGAGGACTTGAGCAACCCGGTCTAGTGAGTCCATGGCACGGGGTTTGGAACTAGATGGTCTTTAATCTCCTTTCTGACCCAATCCTTTCTGTGAATTTCTTGAAAACATAAGATTTCTGTCTGCCAAAATACATGGTGCCTATATACAAGATCTACAGACTCCACTTTAGACTTCTCATCAGTGCTCCTCTGCCTGAAAAACTCTATGGGGTCATATTAATAAAAAATAAGTTAATTGTGTGAATGATTGGCAGATTATTTTCAAAACTCAACTGAATAATCTGTGTGTCCAGCCTATAAAGCATACTGGTAAGAGAGAAGAAAAATATTAAGTAACTTCTGTTTATAAATCTAACTCACTAAGCAAAAGTAATATTGTTTCAAACCTAATGTGCTTTGAAGTGAGATACCTAATTATTTGTCATAGTATATGCAAAGAAAGTAAGGACTCCTGCAATATTCAAATCGTCTCCACCTTGGCAATTGCTACAAATGGACTGAGTTCCTTCTCCCTTTGAAAGGTCCAGAAATGCCAGTTTTGACTCTGTGTCCTGCTTTGAAGTGAGATAGACAGAAAAAGATTTGCTATGCTTTAAATACAGATGAAGCCCAAAGGAACTGTACTGAAGTACACTCCTCCTTTTCATATAAAAAGGAAAACACTCACACATAGAAGAGCTATTATTTTTTTTTGTTGCAGAGCTGATCTGAAGTGATCTCTCAATGAGACCATCCTATCTGTGAGGTAGCACCCCCAGGTAGAAGGGTTTGGAAGCAATGAGATGTAGGGACAAGATTTTGACCTTTTCTTTACAGTCTGCCTATTTCTTTGGGGGAGGAACAACTGGATGAAAAGTTTGCAAGTTGTACCAAGAAACACAGACAACATTAATCATTTTTTTTTTAAAGAAACTGAAGACACTACACAAGGCACTGAAACCTCCCTTCAGAAATAAGTAAATAGCCTTGCAACACAGAAAACAGAGAAATGTATAAAAGATAAGAAGAGAGCAATGAGAGAATATCCATAACGCAGACCCACCTCATTTAATCTCACCTATTTAATTTCTTTGCCAAATCTATAGCTTAAATAAAGCAAGCACCTGCAGCATACTTTGGAACCAGATGTGATCTTTTAAGATTTCAACAGTAGGAGCAAATACGAAATCTCTGAATAACCTCTTCTAATAGGTAATTATCTTCCCATAAACATGGTCCATTTATTTAACTTGATATTAAGCTTTCTTCTCACTACACTTTGCATGCCTCTCACCATAAAAATTGTGACCAAGCAGCTAGATTTTTCAAGAACCACTAAAACAGTAATTTTAGCATCAAACCTGCACATTAATTTATTTTCTGGTGTTGAATAGATATGTTTGAAAGCCTAAAACATGGTGTTAACCCAGCAGGTGAACTACAGACCACAGCAAGCAACCAAAAAAAGCAGTGGCAAGCATTTGTTGCTCTGCAGTTAAAATTTGTGTTGAAGAGAATAAAAAACAACAAACCAAAACACCCACAAAACTGGGTTTCAGTTTACCTTTTGCATTGTTTTTCTTGCAAAGCATCCTTATTTTATTTTCTTCCACATTGGAAGCACCTGGACTGCTGGTATCTTCGTGTTTAGCCTTTAAAACAAACTTACATAAGTTACTATCTGTTAACATTTCTCAACAGAAATAAATATATTCAAATTGTTTATAGCAAGGAAAGTTAAACTCCAATTACCTTAGGTATCTCAAATGGAACAACCTGACCATTTTGCTCAAGTATATCAGCAAGTAAGATCAGTGTTTTCTCACGAGGAACAACATTTTCTTCTTGAATTTTAGTCCAGACAGCTTCAGCTTTTTGCCAGTCACCATTGTTCTCTAAATCAAGATTCAGATTTTCAGATAAAAGCACAGAGTACACATATGTATCTAACGTAAATCAAAAAGATATCTTTGGAAAGAACAAATAAATAATATACTTCTGCTCCTTTAAGATAGTCAATCTGAAAGTTCTAAATGCTTTCAATACAAAGGACACTGTACAATGCAAAGAGGGGGGAAAAACCCAACAAACAAAACCACAAAAAACAAAACAAACAACCCACCCCCAAACAAACAAAAAACCCACAAACAAAAAAAACCATAAAAGGTTTGTATAAATTTTCAAATGATTGAGAAATTATTCCCCCCTGCTCCTGAGATATAACAATCAAGATTATTCATTGTAGAAACAATTACAGATTTCTAAATAATTATGAAACCTTGACATTCTGAAGTACTTTGGAATTCCCAAAACAAAATTCTCTAGTTATGCTGCTACTGAGACAAAGCATGTACATCCCAGAAGTTTACTAGTTTCAGATGAAAGAAGCATTTGAGCCTTCAGGTCTTCATTTTGATATGAAAAGGTAATGTGTATCTGAAGACAAACAAGTTTTCTGAAAAACCTTAATAAACTGCAACCAAATTCACAGAATAATTCAATCGTTTGCATCAAGAACAGAAATGTATGTATGCATCATTGTAACTAAATAAAAATCCAGATTTCTGTCAAAGAAAACAGAACACCAGAAGAGCACTGACTTCTGGTTGTAGATACTATTCACAGCTGTCTAACCCAAACATCTGCTGAACTGTAATATGTCCCTTCCATGGTTTAATTCAGAATCCCTCGAATGGAGATGCAAAGTAAACAGGCAGAATCAGAATGCAGATGATAGAATGAGTTGTTTACATAGCAAAATCTCAGCCTATAACAGCAGCTCTTCAGCCAATTTGCCACTTCTAAGAACTGCAAATGCTCTTTAGTTTGGGTTCCACTAGACTATATTTTAACACTGGAGCAGCCACCTGGAAGCTGCATAACACACCTGGATATTCTAGAACAGTTGTGAAGTTGGTGCATACTGCTTTATAAACAATATGTTACAACGCAATATGGAAATGTTATGGTGAGATGTTCTCTAATTTCCAGGAGCAGCAAGGCTTTAGCAAAGCAAATAAAATGATTGGTCCTTAAAGGACTAAATACTGCAGCTACCACTGTAAACCAGATTCTTATGGTGGTTAACAGTAGGACAAAAAATGTCTTAATGCTTTTTCATATATCTGCCCTTTGACACTCATGAGCTCACATCTGGAGGACTGTGTACAGTTTTGGGCTCCACAAGTGTAAAAGACATGGTAGCAACTAAAACAAATTCAGCCAACAAGACAGATAGGGGATTGGAGTAGATAACAGGAAGTCAAAGATGAGTTTTGAGCAGCCTGGAGAAAAGCAGGACAAAAAAATGGGACCTAATTACTGCTTTCAATTACCTAACCAGCAGTTCTGGAGAAGAGCAAGGCAGACTCTCCTTGCAAGAGGACAGTGGAGGATGACAGGTGATGGTTAAAAGTCACAGCAATGGAGCATCTGAGGATGACCAAACCCTGGAGGCTGGTTCACCTCCACCCTGGGTACTCACAAATGCACCAGAAAAGACAATGGTGCGATCTAACTTTGAGGCTGTCCTAGCTCTGGGAAAGGGGGTAGACCTAAAACTCTTGATGTTCTATCAAGCATGAATTATTCTGTGACTCTAAAAAAGCCAAATGCACTGTTTTAAACATTTTTTTATCACAATTTGGACTAGCCAGTAGACTGGGGTTTTTATATGCTTAAAATAGGTCTGAAGTTAAAAGCTTAGGTGCACAATGACTACTGTATGCTTGAGACAGCTCTGATAGGTAACCTAGAATGGTTGAAAGCAGGAACATGCATGTTTTTGGGTTTGTTTTTTTTTACAGTGACAGAAACTCACAAATGTTTTTCCACTTCTGTGAATAGATGGAATTGGTTTTGTCTTCTGAAAGAAGACTGAAGATTTTTGATGACAGAATTTGATAAATTGTATCTTCCTAGATTCTCTTCCTAGCAGGCACAATGTCAGACTTAGTCACTGCCAGAGGTGATCAGGATGAGGGGAGAAATAGGAAGGCTCCCTGTCTGTTGAGACAAGATTGCTTTTCAGGCCTACTTGGTTTTTGATGGTGAACCAGTATGTGCAAAGCCAGAATTGGCTAATGCTTTGGTTTGATTTGGAAGGTTTCTAAGGCTGTACAGTAAATGTAAAGCAGCAAAGTTCTCAAGAGGTCTCTGGTAATATTTTTTGGTGTGAAGTACTCATCTCATCTGCTTGTGGCAAGTGCAATGATGAAGAAAGCTCTTTTACCAATGTAAAAAAAAAAAAAAATTTGAACAGTACTTTACTTCACATTAAATCATCACATGTAAAATAGACATGGAGAATGGCCTAAAATTACTCCAAGTTCAAATGCAACTTTTCCCAAGAGCAAACTTACCAAATTGGTGTAATGGCTCATATATACGCATACATATATATATATATGTACATTTGCAAAGTACAGAGCAATGAATCCCTGTAATGCTTTATTTTTATGTCACAACTTTAATTTATATATTTTTATATCCAATCTTAACATAAAATGCTTTTTCAAGCTCTTAAAAGCAATTGGAACGGAAGTTTCCAGCATTTTTATTATGTATAATATAGTAGAGCACATATTGAAAAACACAGAAAATAAGAAAAAAAAACCACTATAGAAAAATCTTAACACTGAGGCTGTAGAGTAAAATGAACTTCCTATTTTGAAAACTTTTCCATTCCTCTAACTGAAGGGCAGACTGAAGCAGGTGAAGACTTAAAGGCAAGCAAACAAGCAAGCATTTTTGGGATCCAGTTTCATCAATTACAAAGACATAACAAACAAGCAGTTTTTCCTCTTTAAGCATATTTTAATCTGAAACAGATTAAACTGTCAGTATTAGGACACAAGACAATAGCACGGACTGGAAGATTAGTACTGTGTAATTTCTATGTATGTGTTCAGGTCTGCAGGTAAAATAACAGAACAAACAACACTTGGCAACTTCAGAAACCATCCAAGCTAATTGTGTATCGGGGTAAAACTCCCCAGTTCAGGGTTATTTCTTGTCTCCAAGCACAAAAGAAAACAGATGACAACATGAAAAAAAGATCACAAGCTTACTTACCACACAGTTGAAGCATGTAGTAGTACATCTCATCTCTATCACATTCAAATAGATTTTGAGTTAATTCTACCAAGTGTTCCAGAGAGCTCATCTTTAAAAAGAAGGAAGAACATAGTTATACCACAGCAAGGTGCTTACTTGGCTACATGTGTGCACTTACATGCTCTGTGCATTCAGCTAAAATAGTGCTTCTGGTTAAAAACATACCAGCATTTAAACATCAGTTACATATCCTTTCTCAAACACAGAAATCAAACAATGAAATCTTTCAAGAGAGTTTTTCTTAGAATCACAGAATTAACCAGGTTGAAAAAGACCTCTAGGATCACTGAGTCCAACCTACCACCTAACCCTTTTATTTAACTAAACCCTGGCACTAAGTGCCTCATCCAGCCTCCTCTTAAACACCTCTAGGGATGGGACTCCACCACCCCCCCGGGCAGCCTATTCCAGTGGGCAATCACTCTTTCCATGTAGAACTTCTTCCTAATGTCCAGTCTAAACCTGCCCTGGCACAGCTTGAGACTCCGTCCTCTGGTTCTGTCACTGAGTGCTGGGGTGAAGAGACCGAAGTATAGCGACAATTACACAAAAGACATCATACAAGCCACATACCCGATTATTTGATATACACCTTCTTGCAAACCACTGCAACCTTCCAGAATGTGCTCTCAAGCCAGGAGTCTGTAAAATATTTCCACAAGAAGCAGTGCATTACTTCACATATGGTATTTTCAGGAAAAGTAAACATAATACATGTACTCCAAAATTCACAGTTTTTGGTTGTTTACTGAAATCTGAAAGAGACTACAAGCTCACAAACACTCAAGTTAGGTTGCAAATAAAAGACTTTAAAAATGCAGTCATTTTATTCAAGACATTTTCCTTTGGAGTTGAACATTTCTGAAAGAGCTGACTTGAAATAACTTTCAGATGAACCAAAATATGAAATAACTCCTATCGCTGCAGTAGTAGTGCTAGCTACCCATATATAACAGCTATTACCCATGCTGATCGTTTGTACTACTCATGATAAAGAATTAACAGCAAATGCTTTCAAGCTGTCTTCATAATGAAATGGCTGCATTTCACACCACTACAACTAGAAGACCATGCCTCTCAACCACAAGACCACAATTTGGTATCCCTTCTCGGCTAACATTAGTCATTTTCTTGTAACTACTACTACATAAACCCAGTAGCATTTTAGATACCGACTTTTGCTGCTAGTAAGAAAAGCAGGCACTCACAGAGCACTGTTACAACTGAAACGTACTGCCAATGCAGATGCCAGGTATGCTAACTGCAAGGCAATTCTCACTCCAGAACAAAGACTCCTCAGTCTATGTGGAGAAAATCAAGTGTAATAGTCAATAAGCCACAGTTCTTCCTACGATCAATTTTTCCAGGTTCGGTAAGTCATTTTTTAACATATTCTTTTGTAGTTCTGAATGAACTACAACTACGGAATACACATTTTCAAAAAGGCTTTGATCCTTGGAAACTCCATCAGAGACTGTCATAGTGTAGCTTTATTAGCACCCTAAACCACCGTCAAAATACCAATTTCTCCACTTAATTTTTTTAATACATGAAAACTCTAAGTTCTTAAAGAAACATTGCAAGCATGCCAGTTTTTATGGTCAACAGATCTAATAAAAGAAAAATGCTAAAACATCCCAATGTGTACAAAGCATCCATCATTTTCATCCCTTCTTCCCTCCTATGGACCACTTGGATTTACTTTCTTTATACTTGTGATGGTTCAGGAGTTCCCTGCCCCCCCACTTTGTAAAATGACCCAGACTAGAACTCAGCCGGCTGGAAGTTAAGGACTGAAGCTCTATTTACAGCTCAGCACAATGTACAAGCAGAGATAGACACTATAGACAGGAATAGTTACAGACATAGACAAGTTAAAGGGAATACAGAAACACAACTCCCCTCCCAGAAATCAGAGACCCCAGGAGGGGCTCCCAACCACCCTTCCACCTTCTCCCCACCCCTGTACCTTAATCCAAGGTTTGCCTTATGTGTAAGGAGAATTAGAAGGATTGGCCAGGGGGGTTAGAAGGAAAGTGGTTAGTGAAGATTTATCGGCACAGAGGAGTCAGAAGCTAGACTGCCCGAGACACTGTGCCCCCAGAGAGAGACAGACAGACTGATTTATCTAATGTTTTGATTTATTTTCCCAAACACCTCAGCGAGTCCATGAGTAAAATAGACATCACCATGTTTTCCTTTCACAGCCTATAGTGTAATTTTCTTTATTAAAATATTCCAATTAGCCTCAAACCAGCACGATACTCTTCTGTTTTAGCACAAGGATCATTCACAGAGAGGACTCCGCTTTCACTTCACATGCCCTAAGTCACATGCTCAGAGATCCAACAAACCCAGTGTTTTGACTCTTGAAGATTTTTAGCTATTAATATTAAAGGAAAACTCTAACATTTAAATGTGAACTGCAACTTCCGAAACGTGAACTCTACTTCACATGAAAGAGGCAATCTGAAAAACCCATGAGAAAAAACAGACTTTCAGTTCCAAAACAGTGGAAACAATTACCATAGTAAAAGTCAATTTAACTTCTGTCTTTTTAACATAGATAATTTCCTTTTTCCCATATTCTCCAAGTGCAGAATTATTACCATTACATCTTCCTGAAATAATGTAGCACACACCAGAAAACTACCATGCAAAACTTCAGACAAAAGCTTAACATTTGCTAAATTGTTAATGTTAGGCCATATAATCCTACCAATCACTCAAAATGGTTTTTACAACTGTTGTGAGGTTTTGAGAAAAAAACCAGAGCATTAACCCCAGTTTTTCAAGACAGAACATCTCCTCCACATATTTATCTGTACAATAGTCTCAACTCAAGAGGTTACAAAGTATCACAGTATCACCAAGGTTGGAAGAGACCTCTAAGATCATCAAGTCCAACCCGTTAGCACAGACCTCAAGACTAGACCATGGCATCAAGTGCCACGTCCAAACCTGCCTTGAACACCTGTGATGGTTCAGGACTTCCCTGCCCCCCACACTTTGTAAAATGACCCAGACTAGAACTCAGCCAGCTGGAAGTTAAGGGCTGAAGCTCTATTTACAGCTCAGTACAATGTACAAGCAGAGATAGACACTATAGACAGGAATAGTTTCAGATATAGACAAATTAAAGGGAATACAGAAACACAACAGCCCTTCCAGAAATCAGAGACCCTAGGAGGGGCTCCCAACCACCCTTCCGCCTTCTCCCCACCCCTGTACCTTCCCCCTAGGTTTGCCTTATGCACAAGGTGAATTAGGAGGATCGGCCAGGGGGGTTAGAAGAAAAGTGGTTAGTGAAAATTAATCGGCAGAGCAGCCAGAGTCAGAAGCTAGACCGCCCCAGATGCTGTGCTGTGTCCCCAGAGAAAGACAGACAGAGA
>VWZE01025071.1:34750-77378 GCA_013396675.1 Eubucco bourcierii | reverse complement strand
TCAGGTAGTTGTAGACAGCAAGAAGGTCTCCCCTGAGCCTCCTCTTCTCCAGGCTAAACAATCCCAGCTCCCTCAGCCTCTCTTCATAGGGCTGTGCTCGAGGCCTCTCCCCAGCCTCGTTGCCCTTCTCTGGACACGCTCAAGCACCTCAATGTCCTTCTCCAATTGAGGTGCCCAGAGCTGGACACAGGACTCAAGGTGTGGCCTAAGCAGTGCAGAGTACAGGGGGAGAATGACCTCCCTGCTCCTGCTGGCCACAGTATTCCTGATGCAGGCCAGGATGCCATTGGCCTTCTTGGCCACCTGGGTACACTGCTGGTTCATGTTCAGGCAGGCGTCAATCAGTATCCCCAGATCCCTTTCTGTTTGGCTGCTTTCCAGCCACTCCAGCTCCAGCCTGTAGCTCTGCATGGGGTTGTTGTGGCCAGAGGAATAGTAGTTTCTCATTTATCCAAAAGTGATATATATAAACAGTTTTGCTTTCCAGGTACCTGAGTTTTTGCCAATTATTTTTTCCCCATCATTTTTTATGTTTATAGGTACGTATTCAGTGCCTTTTTAAAAAGCTACCAAGCAATTTCGCATAAAAGATGCTGAAAACTAAGTCAAGAATTAACATCTTACACAACAGGCTCTTGAAAATGAAAAAGAAAAAAGTATGTTGCCTGCATTTGTAGCTAATCCTCTTTAGGACATGGTAACATTCAAATGCTGAATTCACTTACAACTTCCAATATCATTGCTGATCCGAATGCCAATGAACTCAACAGCTCCAAAGCTACAAACTTTTTATAGCAAATCCTTTCCTGTGCAGAAATGATTATTGATGTGTCTGTCACTACAAGGACAGCTGAGTTATACAACAGATATCCTTGTGTTTCATTTTGAAATTGAGAAGTATTTTCACATACTGCAGGTCTCAATCATCAAAAGAACATCTAGGTCAGATTAACTAAAGCTCCAGGGCTTGCCTGATAGTCCATATTTGTAGCTTATCCCTTACCATCTTAGAGAATTTTAAACATTGCATTTAGCAGACTTTCTACAATACTGCACACTGAAATGCAAAATAAATTTTTTAAAAAAGGAAAAAATCCTGTTACTCTAATTATGCTTCCAAATGCCTATTTACAATTTTGATCTTTGTTGTTTAAATAGGCTAAGAAAAAAAAAAAAAAAGAGAGAGAGAGAAGATAATCTATTACTGAGTCTTGGTGATTTAGAGATTTTTGGTTGCTGTGGGTTTGTTTTTGTTTTGTTTTTAAGACATTTACTGCTTTAAAGAATTAAATTACTACGGAGACTCTCAAGCAATTTATACAGCACATAAACTAAGCACGAAGGTTTTCTGGCTTTTACATTCTCTTAAGAATATAAAACAATGCTGTTATATCAAACCAAAGGTTCCTGTAGACTGTTACCCTCTCCTTAACCATGCTTGTAAGAGAGTATCTTTCTGAGGCCCAACCAACCCTACATGAAATCACTGACTCTATACTTACACATGGCAAGGACAACTAACCAGAACGGAAGAAAAATAAACTGCATCTTTAGAAGATCTTTTGCCAAGCAGCACTCAAAAATCACATGAATCAAACAATCCAAAGACACTGAAAGCATCTCATATGTTCTCCTCCTTCCTGGAACCAGTCAGAGGTGACCTTGAATGGGTTCAATTATCAGAGGGAAAAAAAAAAAAAAAAAAAAAGTCTTTTCTATACTAACATTTTTATTTGAGCAAATTTCTACAGCTGAAAGTTGAGAGATTTTCTGGAAAAATACTGACCTGTTAAATACTTTCCCTGAAGTTTAGATGATAGAAATACTTGAGTTTTGCTTACATTTGTGTTACAGCCAACAGACAATATTTTTACTTAAAAAAAAAAATCTTTACATAGAAAGTAGCTTATAGAAGACATATGGAAAAATATTTACTTCCCTCTACTTGACTAAAGTAACCTTGCCCTCTTCAAACAGAAAACTTCTGAGAAAGACAATAGGAGCTAACACACAGTCCTGTCATACTGTTCAAAATCAGGTCTTTAAGCAACCAAGTTGAAAATGTCTCCAAACAGTACTATTTTTGCAATAGCTGGTTTAGGATGCATAATTAGTTAAAAGCCAGGAGTAGTATTTTTTTTTTTGGTGTATGTATGACATGAGATAGATGCCTCTTTTGTTTTAACCTTCCAATACTGCACCTCCACAAGCTGCTACCATGCACAGTCTGGCAAACTAATTATTACATATCCTGGACACATTATTCTAGCCTTTCACAGTACAACTTACTGGGAATAATGCACCTATTCTAACCGCTCTGTCCTTCTTCAGTGTTTTATATTGCTCTCTTTTACATTTTCTTCCCAAGGTTCAATCTTTTCTTAGAGAAACAGTTCAACTATAGCCACCAATCAAAACACACTGGAAAGAACCATCCAAATTTCTTAAATGCCATCCACATGTTGCACTTGCCGATTATATTTTCTGGACAGGTAGATTCACTCATTCCTCTTTTTGCAGCTGAGGAAACCTGTAATGGTAAGAGACAGCTAATACTGCTAAAGGAAGAAGAATGTTTCATGATGCATTACATCAACAGCCATAACAGACTTATGTTACCAGTACCAGAACCAGCTACTGAGATTTAGATGCCAAACCAATGTCTCGCAAGAAAACGTGTTACTTCTTCAAACAGACAGCCTTAAACAAACAGCTATAGGAACTGATGTATGTCATCAGTGAACACAGAACATTTGATGGGAAGTTCTTAAAGACACACTTTTGCCTGATTCCACAAAAATTTCGATGAAAATTTCACAAATTCCATGCAGTCTGAGATATTTTTGTGCGGTAGCTTGGCTGAACAATGTTTTTTTACAATGTAAACACTGTATGCTATACTTGAACATTCCCCTGTGTCAAAACTTTTGGCAGATGTCCTCACTTTTACCATGCAATAGGTGCACTGCTTAATGAAGAAGCTAAAGGAATACACAAAGTTTCTTTAGATTATATAGCCATCTAAAGCTAATTGATGGATGAGGTATTCAAAACTCTTAGTGTGATTTTTGTCTCTAATTACTCCTTCATCTTCAAGAAGTAATGGACTAGAGTTTGTATTTTTCTAAAAATACAGATTAAAACAACTACTGTAAGATTAAATAAAAATAATTTTAAAATCATCTTTCATTTGTGTCCATATGTATGAAATGAGTAAACCACCTCGCTGTGTTTCTTTAGAGCAGTAGGTAAGTGAAGATATACAGACAACACCAAAGACTACTGTGAACGTTCACAGAATCATCCAGGTTGACAAAGCCTCTCAGGATCACCAAGTCCAACCTAGAACCCTACTCTACAAAATTCACCTTAAATCATAGCCCTAAGCATCACATCCAAACTACCCTTAACACACTCAGAGTGGGTGACTCCACCACCTCCCTGGGCAGTTCCTTCCAGTCCCTGACCACTCTCTCTGTGAAATATTTTTTCCTAATGTCCAATCTAAACCTCCCCAGTCTTAGCTTGAGGCCATTCCCCCTTGTTCCGTCTCCAATTACCTGTGAGAAGAGACAAGCTCCAGACATGCCACAATGCCCTTTCAGGTAGCTGTAGGCACCAATGAGGTCTCCCCTCAGACTCCTCCTCCTCACACTAACTATCCCCAGTTCCCTCAGTCACTCCTCCTAAGATGTATTCTCCAGGCCCTTCCCCAGCTTTGTTGCTCTCCTCTGGACCTGCTCCAGCACCTCCACATCTCTCCTGTACTGCGGTGCCCAAAACTGAACACAACACTCAAGTTGTGGTCTCACCAAAGCCGAGTCCAAGGGGACAATCACCTCCCTTCTGTTGGCCACAGCATTTCTAATCCAAGCCAGGATGCCATTGGTCTTCTTGGCTGCCTGGGCACACTGCTCACATTCAGCTGTCCGTCTATTACAACCCCCAGGTCCCTTTCTGCCAGGCAGTTCCCCAGTTACACTGTCCCAAGCCTCATTCTGAACATATCCACTATCAAACAAATCTGAAAGTCTGTAAAAGATGCAGAATTTTAAAGACTACAGGATCTAAAAGTCTGTGTGATCTGTAAGTCATCTGCATATGACAAAGCATCTCCCCCATTGTAGTCATATCCACTATGAAATAAAACACATTACTTTTCTCCAGCTCAGATTTCAAGGTCACTATCAGGATGGCATTAGAGCTGACATGTTTGAATATGGTAGACAACGGAAGTAACACTTTTTATACAAGTTTATTTTCCACCTTGAAAGAAGCTTAGTTCTCATGGATTTCAAAAGTAGTTTCCTTGATAATAGCACAGAAAGATATCCTCCTTCATTTTACTACTGCCAAACAAAAAACACATTTGCAAACTGCTTACAACTAAGATGGGATTTCTCTCAAAAGAGTAATTACTTTTGGTCCCTGTTTGGAGTTGTGCCCAGAAATAAAGAGACTAAACATAGCCCAATTCCCATAATACTGATTTCTTCAGCGAGAAGCTCATCTGAAGGACCTGGACACTTGCACAACTTTTGGGGTAAAGAATAACTATTTGTCCTCCCTAACTCTCCTGCTGGGACTGATCAGAATTCAAGCCAATGCTATAATCTCTGCCCATCCTTCAATCACCCAAGGTACCAACTAGCCTACTGCTACTAGGTTATCTTTTTACAGAAAAAGCAGCAGTATGTTTTAAGAAGAAAATACAAGGCTTATGATCTCCACTAGGAAAAAAATTACTGTCAGTTTGGTGTGTGTCCCCCAGTGCAGGTTTGCCTCAAAGCTTCTGTCAGTCACATGACTTTCTGACTTGGTCAACGTGCTTAATATGTGAAGTAAATACTCATGACTTTAGTTCACTTGAAACAGGAATATGTGCTGTTTTATGCATAGGAATGTGTCTGTTTTAGGTAGACATTTACCAGGAAGATTTGCTAGATAAATGACGCTGTAAAGTATTGCTATTAAAAAAAATCATTAAACAACAACATAACTTCACAACAATCATTGTATTGGAAAAAAAGCTCACCATCAAAAATGCAAAAGAAACTCTTTCCAAAACAGATTCCCCATGGATGTTCTAGACTGAAAACACACTGTAATGTGGTTTTTATGTTGTATGATGAATGAAAAAAAAACATTGAAAAACTCAGTTTTATCTTCCCTTAAAATACAAACAGCCTGGAGTTAAAAGAGGATACAAAACTTCTGCCTATACCCCACTTTCCAAACACATCGCCCTCTCCATTTCTGGAAGGAAATTTTTTAGCAGTCATCTCCCTTACCAGATGCATTCATTTGAAACAGAATCCTTTGCTTTCTCTTAAGAGAGCTGTACTGAATATGCACTGAACTAGTAAGCACTCTTTTTTAATTAACCTACACAGACACGTGCACATAAGCACAGAAACAAAATCTCACTCCACTAATAGCTGTATCAGAGTCCAGCCTCATATGGAGAAGTAATGCTTTTATTAGACTAATAGGACTCTCAATACTCAAGGAAAAAAAAATTCCTTGTAATTATAGGGCTTGAGTGCCTAAAAGCTGTTCAACCTTTCCCTTCTTTCTCAGTTGTACACGGTTACTTCAATAAAAGCTACTACACCCCCTACAAACTACTCCTCAGTCAGGTAACAGTTATCTAATACAATTTGTAGGCCACATCTACAAACATTTCAGTTTTGTTCCAATCACTTCCACTCTTTTCTTAACAGAATATAAAAAAAAGTCTTTGTAGGTAAATTCAGATGCTCTATATAGCCATAATTAAATTACACATAACCCCCCTAAATCCTGATGTCACAAATCAAGAAAGTATCTTCTCCCTATAGTTTATCTCCAGCATAAGATCAGCAAGACTCAATTTTATGATGCAGACTCTTAAAAAAAAAAAAAAGGCAATCTGGATGAAAGAAGGTTGTAAGCTCTCAACATCAAGCAGAAACATTCTCATTGTTTTTATGGTAGATTAAATCCAATGGCAACTGGTATCTTGAGGTCTGCTGACAGTGGATGTCACAATTATGTGCTTAAATCTATTTACCTACTGAATTAACTTGACATCTGTTGATAGATATATTCCTGTACACTAAACTCACCCGAAACAGTTCTTTTGTCAGGTCTTGAATTTCAGCAGCAAACACCACTCCACCCCCCCCTTTCCCCCCCCCCATTTATTCACATAGGAAGACATTTCATTAAAATTCTTCACAATAATTTCTTCCTCAATTATTCCCATTACTGCCTTGAGATATGGTATATATTTAAACTATAAAATAGTATAAAAGAGGACAAGGCAAGAGTCACATTAAAGTAAAATGCAGTGAAAACAATTCTGAAGGCATGTGCATACTATGCATTGCCATTGTGAAGGGAGGTTCTTCTAGCCGTAGCAAACTTATCCAGGTTTGGTCTTCTAGTGAAAAATTTTGCCATACAGTTCTAAGATCCTTCCCTATACAGTAAGCATTTCTTAGTTTTCAGTACAACTACAAAAACAGGGTAGACATGAGAGATTTTTAACTTAATAGTTTATGTAATTTAACTAGAAAGATTTCAATGAGTAACTGTCAAACAAGACAGTAGAATATCTCTACCAACTCCTAGTTCCAATCGGAGTCCATAACCTAACTCAAAATGCCAGTGAACTCACACCCTTCTTCAGTGTGATGCTTGCTTCACCTTTTTTTTTCCCCAAGTCAAAATTCTTTTTCTATCCAATGACATAAAATTTAAGATTTAATGGTTTTATCAATACAGTGCAGAAATAGATTTAACACCATTTTTAAACCTTGCATAATTTAGCCATACGTGGAAAGGTCCCATACCTGGGTCAGGGCAACCCCAAGCATTGATATAGGCTGGGCAGAGACTGGCTTGAGAGCAGCCCAGAGGAAAAGGACTTGGGGATGCTGGTGGATGAGAAGCTCAACCTGAGCTGTCAAGAGCACACTTGCAGCTCAGAAAGTCAAATGTATCCTTGGCTGCATCAAGAGAAGCGTAGCCAGCAGATCAAGAGAGGTGATTCTCTCCCTCTATTCCACTGGGGTGAGACTCCTACCTGGAGTACTAGGTCCAGTTCTGGAGTCCCTATTACAGGAAAGATACAGATGCACTGAAATCATATCCAGAGAAGGACTATGAGGATGATTAGCGGGCTGGAGCAGCCCTCCTATGAGGACAAGTTGAGAGAGTTGGGGTTATTTATTCTGGAGAAGAGAAGGCTCCAAGGAGACCTTACTGTGGTCTTCCAGTATCTTAAGGGGGCCTACAAGAAAGCTGGTGAGGGACCTTTTAGGGTGTCAGGTATTGACAGGACTGGAGGGAATGGAGCAAAAACTAGAAGTCGTTTAGACTTTTGCTATGAAGATATTATAGAAGGGTTTGCTTGAACATCTGCTGCAGAACTTTTACAGTATTTACTGATATCAGAAAGAGCAAACGATGGGCATGGGCCTAATTACACACAGGTTCATAGAGTATTTTCATTATTACACTCAGCATGAATAAATAAATTACAAAAAAAGGGCCTGTCAAGAAATATCTGACTGTCATGCAGGTAGAACAGCTGCAAGTAAGACAGTAACTGCAAACATAAGGAAATTCTACCTGTCTAATTCTGGCTAAAAGTAAGTAGTTGTGGACTGGATGGATTTAGAGACTAGGCTCTAGAAAACTCTCTTACCATATATGTATCAGACCTACAAGAACAGTAAGCCAAGCAACTCTTTCAGACTTTCTGTACCACTTGGGACTCTGGAGCAAAATATATGAAGAATTACTTAAGACTCTCTGTAAGAGAAAATGTATTCAATATTTTCAAAATAAGACAGTGTTTTAGATACAGGTAAAGAAAGTATTTTTCTGAAAGGTAGGTTTTCCCCAATCTTATATATTGAAAGTTATATCCCTTTCATTTAGACTACATTATTTTAACCCCATTTCACTTAGCTGAAGTCAAAATGTATTGTCTTTATTTCATTGTTCACTTGGTTCTGCAATGGATTCTTTTTTTTTTAAATGANATTTTTTTTTTTTTAAAAAAAAAAAAAAAAATAAAAAAAAAAAAAAAAAAAAAAAAGGAAAACTGCCTTTCCAAGTAAGGGAAAAATCTAGTTCTAGATACTTAGGAATTTTTTAGCAACACAGAAATCACGCTGTGACACACCCAAGGGAAATCAGCTTTTACGTGACCTTAGGACAAGGGGTAAGAAGAGAGATAAGCCAACTTTGTTCTTAGACATTAGAACATTAGAAAGACTGAAGACAGAAGATAACTTATCAGTTGAAGTGCAATTCACAACTGAAGACTAAATCATGCTTTCATGAACTACAGCACCTAATGGTAGAACTTTCCAGTGGAAAGCAAAAGGCCGTCTGCCAGTACATTCATCTACCAGTGTAACTTCAGAGGCTCCGGAGTCTCCATGAACAGCAAGAACTTTACAGAGCAGCCAAGGCTACCATATTTGGAGATATTGTTTCCAAGAGAGGCTTTCTTCTCTAGCTACCCAACAGGAACAGACTCTGAGAAGTTTAAACAAGGCAGTCCAGCACTAGCAAACTGTTACCATATCAATTCAACTGTGTAAAGCCATAGAACTCAGCTGCATTTCCTCCTGCCAATCTTAATTACAGCTTCTCTGACACTCAGCATTGCTTCAAGAGACTCACACCACCTAACTACTACATACATCAGTTCTTTGTCTCATCTCCTTTCTATTCACCTTTCATTGTATTACTCTCTGGTTAGCCTTGCTGTCCTTCCAGCAAACAGATTAAATCCAGAGATTTCAGATTTCTTGCTATCAACACAACCATGCACAACATGCATGTACACCACATTTATGACTGGATAATGTACACACACAACTCTGACCTAATTTTTTTAATCTCACTCAAATTTTGCCCTTCTTCCTTTCTCACTATTGTAACTCCACCGTATTTTACCAAACATTGATATCTAAGAGCTATTTTCTTATTCCTAGGGCTTTGAGTTCAACCTAGGGCTTTGAGTTCAAAGTTTTCCAGAGCAGCACCTGTCACCAGGTTTCATATAGGCACTTTGGGTAGCTCTGATGACTAAAAATAGCATGAGCAAGCAAGGCTCAAGTCTTCAGTAACAAACACTGCAGTTAACTGGCTATATTCTCCACGGTCTTAATTTTCTTACCTCCTAAAGAAATTCTTCTTTAGGAGAAGTTTTATTACTGCCTTTTTAGATACCATTTCTTATATTCAGAGATATTTCCAGAATAAATGCTAACATTAAAATCATCTGACCACCATAATCAGCAATACCTGATTAAATACTGACAGTTAGCCTGTGTTTAATAGGCAAGATCATCTCAAAAGAGAAAGTGGTGCCAACTGATTACCCCCACTGAAAATTATTTCATGACTAAGGAAAAATGAAAAACAATCAGACGACTAACAAGAGAAGAAATTTAGTGATAAATACCACTGGAGTAGAGAAAAATGAAACACACACCTTACGCTCCCCTTTCTACATCATACCAATTAAGGTTTTGACTGCTCAACAAACACTTCCCCCCTCAATACTCTAACTTGATTATAATTCAAAACAATGAAATGAAATCATAGAATCATAGAATCATAGAATCATAGAATGGTAAGGTTGGAAGGGACCTCAAGGATCATCTAGTTCCAACCCCCTGCCATAGGCAGGGACACCTCCCACTAGTACAGCTCACTCAAGGCCTCATCCAATCTGGCCTTGAACACATCCAGGGAGGGAGCAGCCACAACCTCCCTGGGCAACCTGTTCCAGTGCCTCACCACCCTTACTGTAAAGAACTTCCTCCTAACATCCAGTCTAAATCTCCCCTCTGCCAGTTTAAGCCCATTGCCCCTTGTCCTGTCATTGCAGGACCTTGTAAATAATCCTTCCCCAGCCTTCCTGTAGGCCCCCTTCAGATACTGGAAGGCTACTATCAGGTCCCCTCGAAGCCTTCTCTTCTCCAGGCTGAAGAGCCCCAACTCCCTCAGCCTGTCCTCATAGGAGAGCTGCTCCAGCCCTCTGATCATCTTTGTGGCCCTCCTCTGGACCCGCTCCAACACTTCCATGTCCTTCCTGTGCTGAGGGTTCCAGAACTGCACACAGTACTCCAGGTGGGGTCTGACGAGAGCAGAGTAAAGGGGCAGAATCACCTCCCTTGCCCTGCTGGCCACGCTTCTCTTGATGCAGCCTAGGACTCGGTTGGCTGTCTGGGCTGCATGTGCACACTGCAGACTCATGTTGAGCTTTTCATCAACCCAGACTCCAAGGTGAGATTCTTTTTTCCCCTCTTGTGGAAAATACTGAACATATTGTCAAATAATGAAAGCAGACTTAAAATGTAACATACCACCCAGTAATTGACTTTGTGCCATTTTATCCACTAGTAAAATAGATGCACACTAGTCCTAGCTAAATGCCTATACTCCTACAAATTAAAATCTCTTTTTCTCAGTAGCATATACAAAGTTCTAATTCATATTTAATGGAAGCATGATGAAAGCAGAAAAAACCTATTTTAAAATAGCATAAAAAGCCAGGAAAACTTCCACTTAGTCTCCAGATATCAAGCACTGAGATTTGCATTTAAGTGTCTGATCATAAATAATTAGTAGCTGGAAGCAAATAACAAATGCATTTGCAGAGATAATTTACCACCCAGTAAAATAATGACAGCACATTTCAAACCCCCAACAATCCTACCCACCAGTCCAAGTTTTGAGGATGTAAGTGCCAGCATCAAAGAAACAGTTGCTAAATCACACCAAGCACGAGTTGTACTTTTAATTTTACTTCTGAATGTCGGATTTCATCATTTTAGCTACTGTATAAACTTTAATCGCTATTAAAAGGAACTCAGGTTGTCAGTGTTGTCTTCCGTCATATATTGCTGTTTCTATTCTTCTGTGTTAACAGATCTGAGCTCCAAGAAATCTTCTCAGGAGACAAAACCAGCAATTCTTTAACGTTGCACGCAGCAATTTTCACATAACCCACAGCAGAGCAGTATTGTTCCATCACAAAAGTATATCTTAAGATTTTTAAAAATGCAATAATTCTATTAGATAACCCAAGCAGAGATAACTGGAATTGTAGATGTTCTAGGGGGAATTATGAAAACAAAAAATGCTTTGTGTTAGGAGGGGGGAAAAAAAAAAAACCAAACCAACCAAAACCAGGTTACAGAGTTGTGTATGTACATAACACAGAATCAATGAGAACTACATGTTACTTTTTCTACAAGATGCCTCTTGCCACACATTAAACCAAAAACTTATGCAGTATTTTAAAAACACACCACTATGTTATGAAGAAAAAATAATCACAATCTGGGCAGACTTTGCAACAGCCCCTTTGACTTATCAATTTCAGTAAACACAATTTCAATCAAGTCTAGATAAAATATACTAATCCTAAATAGACCAAGTTTGTCACCTACCACTTTCTATAAGCTGCTTACTATCCTGGAAAAGAGAGAGAGAAGAAATGCTAAATTAAATGCCAAACAGTAGCAGACAGTGCTTGTTTGGCTGATTAACTTGTAGACAAGCATTACAAATAAATCTGAGCATGGTCTGCAGCAAATTAAATTCCAGTGCTTTTAAGAACAAAGAATTCCTGCCGAAAGAGGATTAGCAACTTTACACCCAGGAATGCCAGTTTAATTTAATTGTTTCACAATCCGATATTTAATATGCAAATATCATTTTGATATATAACAGCAAATTTGAAGAAGTGAGGAAACAGTTTCAACATACAAGACTGTCTTGCTTCTGAGCTATAATTATACAAAATAAAGCTAGCTGAGTTTTTTTTTTAAATTATTGAGACTGAATTCTATTAACATGAATCAGAACATGTCTAATTAAAGGTTAAAAACTTTAAATGTTTCTAATTAAGAGTCTAAATAGCTGCACGATTAGAGTACTGTGGTTAAAATCCCACCTCAATGACCTTCCTGGCCTCTTTGTATTTTCCTGTTTCCAAGAAGGCAAAGAAGAGATCGTAAAGAGCCATCATGTCACCATATTCTCTGCTTATAAAATCTGAAACTAAAGAAAGAATAAAATTCATTAATTCACTAAATATATTGAAGTATTTAATATATTCATCAGATATTTTTAATAGTGACATTTTCCAACTATCCTAAAGCTAGAAATAGGCTACAGGCGAAAAAAATTTTGGAAGATATGGAATGACTGCAATGTATTACACAGTTTGCTGCAGTTTTGTAGTTGAGCATATTTAAAACTTTTTTTTTTTTGCAATAGATTTTAAGTTATATTCTGCAAAATAAAATTATATATTGGCATTCTCCACTTGTACAGAGTAAAGCTAAAGGATTTCTTAACTGCACAACTATCCAAAGAACAAAAGTCTCTTACTTTTCCTCTTTCAGTGGAATGAATTTTCAAACTCTGGTAGAAAAGTCTCCATAAAACAATCCATATAAGCAGACAGGANTAACTGCACAACTATCCAAAGAACAAAAGTCTCTTACTATTGTGTTGTGCTACTATGAAGTTGATTCTTAACAGCAAGAGCAAGTACTAGCACTAATCTTTGAGAGCTTGATGCTGTACTACCCAAACATTAGGAGTCTTCTACACTGAAAATGAATTTTAAATCTGAAGAATGCAGGTACCATTTACGTTCCTGTAAAGTTACATATAAACACAATTGGTTTTTTCCTCTTTCAGTGGAATGAATTTTCAAACTCTGGTAGAAAAGTCTCCATAAAACAATCCATATAAACAGACAGGATTTAACAGTATCACAGTATCACCAAGGTTGGAAGAGACGTCAAAGATCATCAAGCCCAACTCATTACCACAGACCTCAAGACTAGACCATGGCACCAAGTGCCACATCCAAAACCTTGAACACCTCCAGGGACGGTGACTCCACCACCTCCCTGGGCAGCCCATTCCAGCAATGAATGAACGACACAACCACAAGCAACTAACCCTTCTGCAAAAGATCAGCATCTCCTTTTTCTATCAGTTTACAGTAGACGTTATGAAGCTGAAGAACTTTGCCATACTTCTTGTAACAGTCGATTAAAGCTTCCAGAGCTGCAGGCATATCATCCCTTGTGAAACGAAATAAAACAACAATAAATCAAACATTCTGAAGTAGAAGCAGTCCATGCTGAACCCACTTTAGTTTTGAAAATTTCAAGGAAAACTCATTCACCATTCTATAATCCAAGAGTGTATTTCATTCCTTCAGCTTGCTACAGTTATTTTTAAACAACAGCTGAAGTTTCCCTACAAATAAATACCAAGAACGTTTGACAGCCACAGAAATGAAAACAGAACTAGAGAAGTCTGTTTAAACCACTTGACCCTGTAATTTTTGATTGCATGACTACTGTTCACTACAAATTAACCAAAGGTATCTGACGTTAAATCCTTAAGTTCTGCTATGTACTAGTGTGCTGAAACTCCCAATTTCATGGAAATTTCAACTTGCATGTAAGAGCTCTATTTTCCTTCTTAATAATTAATATTATGCACATTATATTACTTCCAAATGTCTCTGGCTGGACATTTTTGATTTTTACGCTCTTCAAATTTTTTTACACTGCACTTTTATTTCAGTATAGATCTTCAGAGTTAAGAGAAGCACAGCTTTATACATGTTTTATACACTAGCTATCAATCATCTGTTAATTTCCATTCTGTCACAGCTGAAGTTGCATTCTATACAATGGTCAGAAGCTAAGGTATATTTTCTGCAATAAAAACATGATTTTTGTAATTAATTCAACAATATATTAAGGCACCAAAATACACTTTATACTGGCCTATCCATGTCACAGAGCCATGGTGCTAGTAGTATATCCATGGTATTAGTAAATTAGTACATAGGATGCTGACTTCCTTAAATGCACTCAGGAGCCTTTGAACAATGACAAGTACAGAATTTCCATTTTTGTTATCCCTGTCCTTAACTAAAATTTCCCCTATACATACAGTACTCACCTTCAAAAATGCCACTAATCAGATCAGGATTTTAAAACAACAATAAATAACAAATTAACACTCTAAAATGTGCAATTAATAAAACAGTGGGGGAAAAAATTTGGGAAAAAAAAATAAGAGCAGCAGTTGAAGGCCATAATAAAACTGACTTGAAATAATGATTTTGCATTCCTGAAGCAACTTGATTATTGATCAACCAAACCTTAGTGTCAGAACAAGCCAAATTCAGATGTCCTTTCCTCTCCAATCTGTGCAGCACAAATTTTGATTTTTCAAAGAATGAACTGACTACCACATACTACCATCTTCATCTAATATCTTCAATATTTTAAAAGACAGAAGAATTAATTTTGTTCAGTAATACCTGCATTCTCGAAGTGAACCTAAGATCATGGATTTCTACCTTAACCCCCTTACTGAGCCCTGTTTACAGTGCATCTTCTGGCACCCCATGGAGTCATTTGAATTTTTGTCATTTGGGGTGAAGACTAAATTACAGGTTAATTTCAAAACTGCAAGTAGATGTTGCAAGCTAGATTACTGTCATAAAAGAGAAATACTATGGTAGTTACCACAGTAAGATATGAAGCTTTATATAATCAGTATTTTCCTGCTGCTTTAGATGCAAGTTCTGTTAACATCTAAAATAACTCCATTTTTGTGGAAAACTGCTCAGTTTCTAAGGAGGTATGACAACATCCATACATTCAAGTTTTCAGTGGTAAATCTAGCTTTTCATTTTGATATTATGCAGCCATAGTATTGTCTCAGCTGTATTCCTGAAGGAATGAAGTGACTGTTTTTAGGTCAAAGCTATCAATAAATGAATAATTGGAGTGTCATTCAAAAAGGAACATTAACAGATTTCTGGGCTAGAAATGTATACTTCTAAAGGCATTAATACTGCATACATCGAGAAAAAAGACAGCAAAGAACAGAGAGGAAAAAAAATGGAAATAATGTACTTATTACTGGCAGTTTCTGGTCAAAGCTGCCTGAGCAAGTCCACATTTAAGGAGGTCAGTATCTTGCACACTAACTTACTAGACATTTGTTTTTAATCTACCTAAATCTAACCTACCAAAATCTGATATATTTGTTCAGTTCAAGCAGCCAACCAGTCACCCACAGTCAGGGTTTATAAAACAGGTAAGTGATAGAAGTGACAACAACCAATTACAAAGCAATAAAAGCCATAGATGTTCAGCCTCTCCAAAGACATTACACTTATGTTTCTACTTGAGTTAATATGATTTATGCAACAACCTGTAGTATTTCTTAATTGTCAAAAACTGCAGGTAATTCCAAGTAATGGCAGCTACTTTTGTAAGCAGTTTTTACAATTCTGTCAGCAAATCAATTAAAATTAGGAACTTAGTGTAGACTCAAAATGTCGGTTATAAGTAACTAATGTTTGTTATGAATGGTAACCTTAAAAAAAAACCAAACAAACAACAAAACAAAAACCAAACTGCACAGAAAAAGATTTTCCACATTTTAAGAAAATACTATTTAGATATATGGACCTTCAGCTAACAAACAGATGTTAATTTGAAAATATTTAGCAGTCTTCCTGTCTTAACTTACACATCTGTGAGACCCTTTTAGCTTCCCAAAAGATACTTACTACATCTTTACATTAGAAGTCTGGTCCAAAATTACAAATTAATTATTAAGCGAAGAAGAAAAGAAAAGAAAAAAAAAGAGTTAATAATGCCAATATACACATATGTATGTTGAGAAAACCTTATTTCCAGTGTCAGTTTGGACAACATAGTATTTAAAGTGTGAACACAGATGATCCACACTTCATTTTGAGTTGGCCAGATACTACAGCTTTAAGTCACTCATAAATACTATCTGTTCAGGGCTAATACCTGCTCCACTTAAAGATTAGGTGTATTTTGTCTCTCACTGAAACTTGTTTCTCAATAAATAAGATATACTCCTATTTCTGAATGAAGGAATCTCAGTCATCACTGTATTATACTTAGCCCTTCTATAATCCTGGAAGAGTTCTATGTTGGTAATTATTTTTCAACTACATTGATGCTGGCGTTTGGACACTGTAAGGTTTTGTATTTATTTGGTTTCTGTTCAGGGTGCCTATGAAGTTCAAGATACTATGGGCACAATCCTCTGTATTACTTTTGTGGACAATTTTACTTACACAAAGCTGTCTGAAGAGACAAAATTTTCTGAACACATTCTGCAGCAGGGCCAGCTATACCATGCACACATATAACATCTCCCTTCAATTCCAGCAAGCCACTCCCCTTTTGCTTCAAGGATGTAGCACTAAATCTAACCCCTTTATACTTGTAATAAACAACTTCTCCAACCAGAGAGTCTGTCTGATAAAAATAAGACTCCAAATATTGATTTTAATTGGAATGAAGTGCTGCAACATTATGCATAAAGCTTTAGCAAAGTGGCAATTTACCTAAGGGGTTTACTGATTGAAAAGCTCTCAAACCTGAAATCACTAGAGAGGTAGAAAAGAAAAAAGGGACTCTCTCGGGTGGGGGTGGAGGGTAGACTGGTAAAATAAATCCCTCTCTACAAATCTGAAGCAGATGTTAGTGTAGAGGGAAGTCAATTCAGCAAGGTACAATCGGCTTTACAAAAAAAATTTCTCTGCTAAAAGAGAACGGGGCTCTTGAAAGAGCTAAATGTTTTTCTGTTCATTTGCCATACTAAGGAATCTTCAAGGAGACTGGTGTTGCAATTACAACTAATCCTCCCCAAAAAATTAACTGTGTTGAAGGCTTTGTAATTTCCCTAGGTGCAATTTAGCTGTCACTTACTTTAAAATTTACTCAAACATGCGTTCCGAACAGCACTAACTTCACATGTCAAGTGCTTTCCAGCCAATTGAGTCTAAACTGGAAGTCGGTGTTAAACAACTGAATGATTAGACAAGATAGCTCATTTCCCTGCTCTTTTGTTCAGAATAAAATGCCACATTTACATTATCAGACTCAACAGGATTTTCTGACAGAGGGAGAAAAAACCCTAGTGAACACTGTCCGTACCAAGCACATGAAGCCTGTCATTTACCAATCATCCTTCAAAAAGCAATAGCCATGAATGTAACTTAATTACGACCCAATGATCCTTGACAAAAAATCATCTTATCACTGTCCTGTCCCCATAGGGCAAATGAGACGCTTTTGTCCTTTGGCACAGATGATGCTAAATTCCTAATTGCAATAATGAAGTAAGAGAGCCAAATGTCCCTAATTTCCATGTAACATGTAAAAAGTTCTAATACAAATATTCCAAATAAAGTCGTTAAAAATTAGGAAACCCCCCTCTCCTTACTAGAGATTTTTTTCCCCTGCCACTAAAAATACCATCTTTTTTTAAAAAAAAATCCTTATTTCAAATAATAATAATTTTAAAAATCTATTAACTTGCACACGCTACAGAGTAATCTCAAGCAAAATTCTATGATTTTGAGAATTTAACTCCATGAAAACAGTGGAAGGAAAACTGTCGAGGTACTGCATTCACACTACAACTACTGCAAAAGAAACTAAACAAAATGGATTTGGGGTTTCTAGCACATTAATCACAAACCAACATACAGTGCTTTAATGAACAGGGCTGTATTAAAATTAAAATACACTGTGACACTACTAAACACTGTATGTTACTCTGTTAAAAGTATATTTTCATACACTGCTACAATATTAAAATACATTTTTCAAGACACACACTTTAACCATAGCCTTTTGATCATCTGAAATACAGTTATCAATTGCCTGCATTCACCGACTTCAAACTACAAAATATTTTGTTTGTACAGTCTGTAACAGTGTTTTCCCAGTTTGCCTGCAAGTTTTCTTGCCCCTGTCTGAGGGCACTTCTATTATCAGGAATTAGTAAATTTCAAACCTTCAGATGTTTTGTTTTGTTTCTTTTCTCAGAGGTACTATTATCCAAAGAGAGCAGAAACAAACTTACATTAATGCAAAAGACAAGAACCACATCAAGGTTTTAAGTCCTTGGTGGTTTTTCCCTGTTTCTGGTTGCTCAGACACTGGTTTTCATAAAAAGAGTCATGAGTGGTTTCTATATCTGTCAATTTACCATCCCATAAACAGTCACTACCAAATATAGTACAGAAGCAGGTTTGTTAGCTTCACTAACAACTTCAGTTTTGTAAAATGGTTTAATGTTCAAACAGGTTTCTTCTGACGGTGGAAAAGGTAAAAGGCAAAATCACAATCCTTCAAAAATTTTATATGGTGTTGGTTAACAGGACATTTTCTGATTTTTAGCAGTTGGAAGTTCGTTAAGATATCTTTTGAAGGAAAAGCACAAGCTTTCCACATCCTTGAAGACTTTAGAAACTAAATAAAAATTGTCATACTTGTCTATGGCAGGTTTATCACCTTGAATGGACTGCCTCAATTTTTAATGTGATTTTGTCATCTTGAAAAGCTGTTCAGTCGTAAATACAGATGATATAATTAAAAGCAGAGGGGTGGTTGTCCTGAAATTTACTCAGGGTAGAAAAAAAAAAAACCCAAAGACAGTGTGATTTCTTCCTATTTCTCATGCTCTGCTGCAAACTGCCACTTTTGTCATGTACTAGAATTTCAGAATATTCAGGACTGGACACAGAGAAAAGGGGTAGATGAAAACATTTTAGACATGCAGTTGTTGAAATCTTCAAAAGAAAATCACAGATTACTTTGTGAGCAATTAAAAAGTTTGAAATAAATTTACAACACAAAACACTAGCACAACTACTGCTGTAGAACATAGAAAAAATATCCCAGAGCTCATTTCAGGGGTATGCTGATGACCTGCAGCTAAATGACAGCATTTCAACATGATACTTGTGATGCAGGATGGCAAACAGTAAGCACTAGTGCTGAAAGAAATGACTAATGCTTATTTCAGTCACTCATAACTTTCAAAAACTCTAATGATCTCCAAGAAAAACAAATTAAAAAAGAAAATTAAAAATAGGGTAAAAAAGAGAAAAAATGAAGAAGAAAAAAAGAAAAAAGGGGAAAAAAGAGAAAAAAGGAAAAAAAAAGAAGAAAAAGAAAGAAAAAATAAAAAAGAAGAAAAGGGCACAATTTAGTTATTCCTGCCAAGCAAATGATATGGGAAAACCTTCCTCCAGTATTTTAGCTTCCTCCAGTTTTAAAACACTGGAGAGGAAGCAAGTGTCTCCAACCATAAGGTGGCAAAAACCCCACAGGAAATAAGTTTACTTTCTATCATTATTTATATATATGAAATACATTATGAGTTAGATGTGCATACCAGTGACCTGCAGTCATACAATTCCACAGTTTGGGATTACTTTGCCCTTTAAAAAAAGTCCCTATATATTAAAATGATGTTTGGTAAAACTTTCTAAGAAGTTTAGAATACGAATGAATGTGTAATCAAAATGAAAAGAGCACTCCTGATTGTCCCTCTTTCTACCTACACATAATCACATCCTTATTTACATCATCACATACTACTTCTCCATTGAAAAGAATCCAAGCAGCACCACGTACAACTTGCATGTCAACGTGTATAAAGCAATTATGTAAAATGCAGCTGCTCTTACTGTACACTGCAATGCCTATCAGATCTTTTTCCAATACATTAGTTACATATGATTGCAGTTAAATTACTTTCACACAAACATCTGTCTTGTCTAGTGCCAAGGCGGTGGCACTGACTGAAAGGATGTATGCTCCATTCTTAACTACTGACCACTCATCTAAAATATGACTTTTGGGAGAGAGTGTACATGTACCGAACAAGAGCCATGTCTTTGTAACAACAATTTTGAATACAGGAAATATTATACAGACCTTGCACACCCAGAATATTTACATAACTACACAACTACATAAAAGGAAAAAGAAAAGACTTGCGCATAAGGTAAAGGAAGTGAAAAGGAACTCTTGGCTCAATTTAGTAAGAAACCATTCTACCATTCATACATACGTTAATTCAAATAGCCCACATCTTGTAAGAAAAATTTATGCAAAGGAACATGACACACAGAATTACAAATACTTCCTACCAGAATGAACTTCCTTTTCTCTGTCAATGGATTTAAAAGTATACATGGAAGAAAGAAATCACAACAGACAAACCAGACTGTGCATTTTAAATTCAGTAACACAGGAGTCTACTGGCAATAACATCAAATCATTTTAATTATGTGAATTAAAAATATTTCAGTGTTCATAAACCATCCTTCAAATCACTGGTGATGTACTGGATGGCACAGCAAAATAATGCTGTTTTGATGGGAAAACACATACTGCTTAACCACATTAAGTTGAGAATATACCTATCATATTTCAAATAGTTATCCTGTCAAACAGACTTTAGAACCAACTCATTAATAAGCATATTTCAACATATACCCACTTGATCTCTGATGTGTCCATAAAAAATAGCTGTTGTTTTCAGAGACCACGATGTGATGCATAATTGATGGAAACATATTCGTTGATTAGCATTCCTTGATCACTTCAGTGATATGTGCACATTTACGTGCCGGAGCACTTTCAAGCACATATGAGCAGCTGCGTGTGGCATACACAGGTCATATTAAGACAAATAAATAGTAACAACTTCTTTCATCTGAAGTCCAAACACAGCTTACTTTTCAAGGTGAACTGTAATCAGAGGGGAATGAAGGACAGCAGTGTCTGCCAACCCCAGGTTCACAATGGTTTCATGTAATCGATTCACTGTTTCAACTTCACCTCGCATGGCAGCGGCATTAAGAACGCGGAAAAAAGATGCAACTGTTCTGTCTGAGATAGGAACATCCTTCTCTTTCATCTCTTTTAGAATGTTAATAGCATCTACAATGAAACAACACAAAAGACCCTTAGGTAATTTCATGTAGGGAAAACAAACTGCTATTAAAACAGCATTTCAAACACAGCAGGAATGTAAATTCTGGCATATAATGCCGATTTCAAGTTAATTACTACTTGCATTTCTAAACGAGACTACAATTATAAATCCACAATAGCATGGTTTTATCATTTTGCTGCAACTTTGACTACAAATTATAGATAGGAACTGTGTGCCCACTCTGCACCACATAACCCTGTACAGTCTGCCCTATAGCTGCAAGATTCTACTAAATGGATGCTTTTATCGTTCAATGCTAACATCTGCTAAATCACTCCATTGTTTCTTCAGCAGATGGCTTGTCACGAGGCCAGATAATAAAGATATGTTTACACTGTATATACAGCCAGACTAATGGTCTGATACCGATAGGGCCTGTTTGCTGTGTCGATACTAATTAGCCAAGGAGAGCCAATGAAAGCTTTCTAACAGACTGCATGTTAAAACATTAGGTTCATTAAGCTTCATTAGCAAGGCAGAAACATACATATTGGCATATGGAATAAGTGCATTTTTACAATGTTCTTCAGTACTGCATGGGCAGAATGTTTTGACCACTTCACATCTGGATATGTTGATGAACTGTTTTATTTTCTGAGGGGTATTTATTTCCTTAAAAACAAGTTCATCCTTTTGAACTGCTTTAATGTAGAATTGGTCATCATCTGATTTATGATTCAGAAAACCTCAGCTTTGTTTTCTATTTTTGCTTAAATTAAGCTTAATAAGAGGTCAAGAAAAATTCAAAGAAAGATCTTATGAGAAAAAAATTACACTAAATTTATTTTACTGAATAGTGTTTTATGTAGAACTGTTAATATTTTGTGGCTACACTTGGACAATGCATGTATGGTGTTGAAGTCTTCTACAAAATCAGAGAACTTGATGTAGAGAGACACTTTTAGAATCTGATGACAGTCTAGAGTTCTTTCAAACATCACCCAAATTATGTAAATTACAGAATTATATTAGACTAAATGACAGAAATTAAAAAGCTAACAGCTTGATGCAAACATCTAGAAATAGAGAATAGGCAGTTTGCAGAACATTCATTAAAAGCCCAAATTTCTGGACAGTTTGACGACTGGACTCTAAAAATTCGTAACACAAAGTACAACTAACAGAAAAATACACACTTTATAAAAAGTTACATGATTTTTTGCAGTACTTGGCTCTTATGAGAAGGTTATGTTTATAGATTTTACGTTCAGCCTTCAAACCTTCTTAAGCAAAAACAAAGCCATTAGTCTAGGCACATACGCAATTTATGCCATAAGTCATGATCTTCAAACTCAATCCAAACAGCAATGCTAATAAAAACTAGCTGCAGAAATGCAAAAGGCACTGAGCTGTGCAAATGTAAATGACAAGCTTGCCAATCCATTAAAACTAATGGCCTGCACTGTCCAAGCATCTCTGGTTGAATTCACATGCAAATTTGTATGCAAAATGTTCAGGCACTTTTCAGAACATGATATACCATTAATATCAACTCACATTTTTATTCTTGAGGCAAGATACCTTTATTATATAGCAGAAATACACAACGAAAGCAAATGGATTACCTTTTACTCTACCATGCCTTCCCAAGACTTCTACCAGTGCTATATACTTCCCAGTATCAAGAGCAACAGGTGAATCCTTAGGGAAGCTAGGAATTAAATCATTAAGATTTGTATTGACAAAAGTTCACAGCTTATGGATTCAACTTAAAGACTGTTTTTTAAAACTACATAACAAAACAACAGCACAGAGAGTTACAATTTATAATAAGTATTAAAGGAAAAATGTAAGACTTTAAAAGACGTACCATCAAAATGTGATTTAAATTATCATCTGCACACCTTCCTAACCATAAAGCCCAGGTTCTGTCATGTAAGCCTGAGAAGAAAAGTCAGTCCACAAGGCCAGGGCAGGGCCACTTAATAAAGAATATGAAACTATTTGCCTATAGTAACAAGTGAAAACCTAAGATTTGGAAGTTTTTGCTATTTATTTGTTTTCTTTTTTTCTGGCAGTTTTTATAATTAATTCCTTTTCTGTTGGTGGTGTTTTTTGTGGTTTTTTTTTGTTTGTTTGTTTGTTTGTTTGTTTTGGGTTTTGTTGGGTTTTTTTTGTTTGGTTTTTTTTTTTGGGGGGGGTTTTTTTGTGGTTTTTTTTTTTTTTTTTTAAATTTAAAGAGTCACTCCTTAGCAAGATTATGCTGCATTTAAGGCAGGCAAGTGAAAATATGCTGCTGCAGCAAAGCTCCAGTAAAAGACAACTTTACATCATGTAATCTATCTGCAGGGATTGTGTGCAAGCGGTAATATGGCCAAAACCAAAGTTTGCAGCTGCTTGCAGAACAGACCATTTCTTGATATTTATAGATCAATCATTTCACCTAACTTCAAAAACTAGCACAGTGTAACGAGCACTTGTTTACTAACCTACTGTAAAACCAAAGTAAATAATGTATGAGTGCATGACAGAGAAAACCTGAAAGTAAGACATAATTTTTTCTATAGTCACTGTAGCATCAGACTGAAAGGAGGCTTTCAGGAGAAAATGGGGTAAATAAAGATCTGCAAGAATTTGCTCTAGAAGTACGTTTAAGCTTGGAGCTAAGATACAAAGCTCTGAAAGTTGAAACTGAAAGCAGAATGCTTGTTGAGTCTTACAACAGTGTCACAAACACTGTTACTCTAAAGGAAACATACATAGTGCTGTATATTCTAAATATACTGCAGGTGCTTTCTAACATATAATAGGGGGGGTTTTTTTTCCATTTAATGAAGACAAACTTCGAGGTTAACACTATGTACGTTTAAAATAGCAGATCCTACATAGTAATTTGCTTTTAAAAATAATAATACTTAAAAAAAATAATTACGGGCCATAGAAAGTAGCTGCTTTTGATGTTCAACTATACAAAGCAAATTTTGTTTCAAAAAACCACACCCATGACTGTTTTAAATGCACATACATTGGTGGGGAAAACTAATTAAAAATGGATGATGGGGTTAATACTCAACCTACTTAATTCAACAAGGTCTGTGTATCAGCATAAATCTCTGTGACATGTTTCAGTGCCGGTATACTTACACTTTTTCTTTCAGGTTCATTGCTTCTTCTACATTATCATGTCGACAGCACAAATTTATTAAGGCTGCATAGCCACCGACAACCATGTCCGGTTCGTATTTGGCTTTCACTTCAAGGGCTTTTTGCATATTCTAAAAAAGGAACAAAGCAAAGATATGAACTAGAGGAATATGACATTATGATTCTTGTATGTTCAGTGTGCAGCTAAATGACTGCTCTAGTGCTTTTAGTTTAAGGTTATGCTGAAAACACAAGGCTGCAATGCATTAGCAAATTTTAAGAGTGGACGTTATTTTGCAGAAATTAATATTTTTCTAACAAAATCTTTTAGATTAACTTCAGAGTAGATTTCTAATTACATTTTCTGGCTTCATATTTATTTTTTTTAGCAGGTTTTAATGCAAGACTTGTTTTTTCAGTCCGGACAAACTGTGGAGATTATTAACCCAAATTCTAAATTAGTCTTATTTATTTGGAATTTTTAACAATTTTTATTTGCCAAGTATATAGCAAGATGATTTTCTGAAGAATATGAATCTATTTAATGATCCCACAGAAAGCTTCCTTTTTTTAAAATACACTGCTATTCATGCATTTGGCCACTTTGAACTTACAGTGGTGTTTACTTCTACTCTTATTTCATATGCAAAAAACTGTATAGACAGACAGTTGAGAAATACTCTTTCTAAATTGTACTCTTTGGCAACAGAGAACGCTGTGCTGTCATTTGTATGGCTCTCACTCCTATATATACACAGCTTTATAGGCATGATCATACTGAACAAGAAACTGAATAAAAGTGTGGTGATACCCCACAAATTACAGACACACACTAAATGAATGTAAACTACAGCTGGACGCCTGCCGAACGAAGGCAAGAGACCCTTTATCTCAGAAGAGCTTTCCTCCTGCAGGAAAATGGAATTTCAATCCCTGCATTAACAACCTAGTAATATTTGAATTGCAAATGACTAGTGCATGTATCAGTTGCTTGACAATCTAGATATAAGAGACCGGAGCCATGGCTTGAAAGGACATTTGGCATGTATGATAAACCTATCACAGCTGTTACTATCATTCACTTTGCAGATTATTGTAAACAAACTTCAGCAACCCCCCAAAACATGTCATTCAAGGTGTTGCTGAAATTAGTTAACCTTTCGATTTAATTGCTTTTTTGCACTTATGTTTGATTTATAAGCATCAACCATGAAACCTCAAGCACTGCACTTGTCTTTGCTTTACTATGTCTTTCCATAACAGTCATTTACGTTCCTTTAAAATACAGCTGTGTGTTTCCAATTATCTCTGCATTGCTTAAGCTACCTCTTCCTCACAAAGAGCATGTATGAGTTGTTTCAAGACATCTGTAACAGGCTGGTTTTCAGCTTTTCGTTTCTCCAGTTTCTCCTCCAAAGCAGACGCGTCAGATTTAGCACTCTAAACAGAGGTAACAGAAAGAACGTCAACTGCAAAAACACCCTTCCCTGAACAACTTGTCGTACTGCTTTATTAATAGACAGGCAAAATAATTATCTTCTTGAATACCTGAAGAATTTTTTTAATCATTTAAAGTGCTTTTATGTGTTTAGATTGTACATACTAATTGAAGATTTGATTCAGAATTTAGTAAAAGAAGGCATTAAGTAGCAGATCTACAAAGGTCAACATTATTGTTTCTCTTGCATTCAGTTCTTTGTGTTCAGAAAAACAGGGAATAGAAGCTTGTTACTTCTTCTATCCCCACTCAGCTAGAATCAGAGATGTAAAGACTTGACACTCCACCATTACAAGCAGTACGGATTTAGTTTCTGCCATTCATGTGGATGGTTGTAATTCACAAGCCATGCACCACAACTGTTAACAAGTTAGGACTTTCAAAAAATTATTTACTAGACGGGGAAACCGAGGCACAAAACCTCGGCCAACTCCAAGGTCAAGTATCAGATCTGTGTGAAAATATGGACAGCCTTTACTCCTGCTCTGGAAAGTAACCTCTGAACTTCAAATGGTACATTTAATTAACATTAATATCCTTCCGTGATCTGAAAGCTAGTGATTACACTTCATCTAAAACTCATGTCCAAACATCATCATTACAGTAAGAACAAGAATCACTATCCATGAATTTACTTACTTCTGGAATGTTGTCTGCAGATGGGGATTTTTTATGAGACAGTAACCTTGCCTCCTAAAATGCCGCAAAACAAAGATATCACTAATTGTCCGCCCAAAAAAGTTCAATCGCTGAGTAAGCAGAGCATGCAAAAGAAGTTCCAAGTTCATTATGTAACTGCAGCGTTAAAAAAGCTGTATTCTGCAGCATTAGTACATCTACTTGAAAAAGCACTTAGGAAACTTATCTTTTCCACATCTGAAAACAGCTTCAACAGTGAAAAAACCATGAAGAGGTTAAAAGGTTTAAGTAATCACTACATAAAGATACTTCCTTTGCAAAGGAGAACATATTCACAGAGTACAGATACTCCTTTTTTTTTTTAGTTTTAAAATAATTGTTATAGAACCACAGACCTTAATTAATTCAGGAACTTGAGAGGAGTCCAGCAGTCTGCAAATGCCACTGTAGAAGGCCGTAGGGATAACTATGTTCTGTATCAAGAGGTGGGGAAAAAATTATATGAGTTTTGAAACACAACCAAACTGAAATTTGTCTAACAGAAATTATCTCAGACGTAATTCAAGTCTCCAGCTCTTGCATGTCATTGAGAAGTGGTCTGCTTGTACTTAAAAGCAGCAATTTCAAATCTAATAGATACATGTCAGGCAGGACAGGCATTATGTAGCAAAAAATGAAATGGTACCATCTTCTTCAGCTGATGGAAGTATTGTCTCAAACGCTCCTCCTTGGCCTGTACCTCTGAGTCACTCATGCTGTCAATCAAGTGATAAAGAAAATAGCCAACAGCTTCTGTGGAAAAAAAAACAAGAGAAAGCATTCCACTAAAATTACCGAGACTGTCATGTTATCAAGATTAATTTATAAGAAATCATTTTGGTGTGAGATGTCACCCTGATGAGAGGCTCTGAAATGGCAACAATGATCACTGAGGCATAGAGATTATGTGGTTTGGGAGCACATATCTAACTGGTGAGTGAAAGGAATATTAATTATTTTCAGACCTAGTGACAGCTTTTCAGTACAGAATCTTACTTCAATCTATTTTTTCCACTACTGTGTGACAGAAGTGGTACTGCCCAAGGCCTTCCCCCCCTTTCCTGCCTGCTACCCCAAATAGTTGCCACAAATATTTTGTCATTCCTCAGAAGAAAAAGCAGATTTATAACACTTTGCATATTTACTCTGTACATTTCACCCATTATATCCCATTATCAAGCTACATCAACCATCATAATACTAACATAAAAACATTTTTTAAAAAAATTAACCATTAGTTCAACTAATACTGAATAAGTTGACTATTAATGAATCAAAACCAAGATAAATTGATTTTAGGAAACAGTGCTAAGTTTTTCAGCTACACAAGTATAAAAATACATGAGAACCTGTAGCAGAGAACAGAAAGAGCATAAATTAGTTTTCTCAAAGAGGGGTTTTCTCCAGACCCCTTGACCCTTCAACACTGACAGAAGGTAAGCCCCCCATTAAAAAAAAAAACAAACTAACTAAAAAAAAACCAAAAAGGGTTTGGTTCTGTTTTTAAAATTATACTTATTTTGAAGTAAAAAAGTTGGGATGTTAATTAGCATTTTGCTTCACAAAATCAGAAGACATTCTAAAGGTAAAACTGGGTTGAAAGACTGCCTTTTTTTTTTTCTTCTTTTAAAGTACTGAAGCACTGATACTGTCTTCATTCTAAATCTCTATTTTAGACAAGACATTTAGAAAAATTAATCATTACCAGAAAGATTTGTTTATAATTGTAAAAAAGAATTCTCAAGAATCCCACAAAATATGCTGATTATTTGATCCAGGTTTTTACCCAACATGTTTTCAAATTTCACTTTCAAAAAGAAGCAATCAGTGTTTACTGTTGTAATCCCCCAAAACCATCATTACACAGAAGAACGGATTTGCGGATAAGTTACAATCATAGAAATTGAAACTCTACCAGTTGGTCCTGCAGGCGTCAGGCAATAACGTTCATCCTTGTACAACAGTTCTGTTATCTGGTAAAACAGAATAATCGTACATTGCAGCCAAAAGAAGCAAGCAAGGACAAATAGTATCTGAAATTGAATTCTCAAAATAATAAAACATTTCGCTGGTAAAATATTGTTCTTGAACCACATCACAGTAATTCTCTCAGAAATATAAAAAAAAAAAAAGCTTTTTTTTTGGTAAATAATAGGGTTTTCTTGGAAAAAATATTACAAACAGAAATGGCAGTGAGACAAGACACTTTGGTATTCTGTTTTTACATCATTCTTCAGAAAGTCAGCTACTGTATGCTATTACTTAAAACAAATATTAGCTGGTGTCAATCCTGGAGATGTTACAATTACATTCCAATTTACCAGAAGACTGAAACTGACCCACAAAAGGCTCTTCTCTCTCTTTTTTTGTTTCTCTTAAATTTTGAAAGATGCAAATAAAGAAAATACAGACACCTGATTTATTGTGCTCCACTAAAGATAACTAGTACAGTTGCTGAAAATAAGTGCAATTGTGAATGATAAAATATGATCCATGAAAAATGTGTTTCACTAAATTTAGCATCAGCCACACAAACTGAAGGAATACAAACTTCTCTTCATTAGAAACATTTACACAAAAGCCTCCCCATCCTAGTCACAAATAGTTTAATCTAAACTACATCACTTTAAAAATCCATTTGGCTACTCCTAACGAAATTACACAATACGTAGTTAAAATTTTAGATTAAGTGTTTTTTAAAAAATTATTTTAAACTGTCATGATTCTAGAATGCATTTTCCAGGAAGGTACAGTGAGATGCTATCAAAGTGTTGTGTTTTAAGTAAAGACAAAAGAAAAGGAGCCCTCAACTTCAACTGATGGAAAATGTCCAAGAGAATTCTCTTACCACTTCTCATTCTACCAACACCACCAATACTATGCACAGTTCAAACTACACCTTTCCTCCTGCCCTTTTACCCTCATCCTCCTGTGACAAACTAATGCACAGAAGAACCTATAAGAAAATCTAAGCAATCTACGAAATAGATGAATGAATGATAACATGGTTCTTCTGAATAAAGTATCAAAACAATATTTAAAAATATGGATTATAGAAGAAAAGAATGTGTTGTCTTATTTTCAATGCCAGGTATACATTTATTTCCCAAGTTAGTATTTTTTATTTCAGAACGTACAGGTATTTACTCAAATATTTAGAGAAAACAATAAAAACGTATCTTTGTTCCACAGTGAAGAACAGCAAAGAAACTCTAGACACTACTTCATGTGCAGACCATTATTATTTGAATTACTTGAGTTGGTCAACTGTTCTTCAAAATTAGTTTAATAATTAATTTCAAAAAGGAGAGATCTCCTTTTTCATGTCTCAGACAGAGACAGAATACAAAACATCCTCTGACCATGCACAACAGAACATGGTAGTATAATACCAAAAAACACTGTGCTTCAAGTTTCACCTGATTTATTTAAATAATTCATGAGTATTAGTTACAATTTCTATTTAATTTCAAGATTTCTTTGCAAAATCTAGCACATACCACAAGCTGTGTACTAGTTTAGTAGTCAGCAGGTCAAGTACCAGTGGAGAAGAAAAACATAAAACGGGAACAGTGCTAGCACATCTCAGGCAGTACCTGTCAACATCTACTTTATTCTACTGCTCCACAAAATGTACTGACCAAGCCAGACTGCAGCATCTTTAATATTGTGTCGTTCACACTAGGGAGGGCAAGATGACCAGTCATTTCCCCTTGACATCATCCAGATGATTTATCTGGCTTTGCCTCCAATGTTCTAAGTTAAATGACAGAAACTTCAAAATTCTAATTGTGACTTAATATTTTGCTCGTATTGGTGTAGGGAGAGGAAGAGTTTTGGGAAGGGGGGGGGATGGAAAAGGGAATTCAAACAGATTGCACAACTATGTCAGATTTTACTCCAGAAGCTCCAACTATTTATTACCTTCAGCTCTAACAACATTGATCTAGAAACCGGAGTAGCGTAAACCGCACTACATCTAATTTCTCACTATTACACTTAAGTGTCCGGTTTGAAACCTCAGTTTCACACAGTTGTACAATCTGCCACTGACAGAAGTCTCGCTCAGTCAGGTCTACAATCACCAGGCTTGGAATTCAGACTTGCAGCAATGCACCATAAACACACAGCGTCTAAAGAACTTGATTTTATTTACAGAATCATCTCCACTTACCTTGCTCCAAAGACGTACATCGTGTGAGCTGAAGAGGGCAGCAAAGGATAACAAATGAAAAACAATAGAATTATTTTACTCTTTTTAAAAGCAAAGATAATTTACATTGAAGATCTTAGTAAATTACTTAAATAAAAATACAATCACTGCCACATATTTAATCCAACTTTGTACAGAATGTGCTGGATTTTTTATCGTACTGCATATGGTCAGTTTACTACGCATAGTTTTTGCTAAATATAACGATGCAGCAACCCAAATAGGTAACAGTTATTACCTACTGTCTTAGTAAAGACTACACAGAATATATTCTGGTTTTATTTTTAGTTCAATCTTCTATTATTTTTAAATCTAACACTTGTTTCTATCTAGCATTTCAAGAAAATTAAGCTTTATGCAAACAAGTCACACTTTCCACATATATCGTCTGCTATGCGATTTGAAAAAGCAGAAACTAGATTTTTAGTATAGAGATGAAACTACACGAAGTTATAAATGCATTTACACTATGCAAAAAAGAAAGAGCAATCAAATCTCTTACTTAAGGTATAAAATTTATTATAGTGAAGATGTATAGACAGTGTTTTAGTAAAAAGAAAACAAAATGAAGGAACTCGCATTTTTCCCCTCAAAGAACAGTACAGAACGTGACAGATAGCACTTCTCTGTACATCACCATGTTATAACCAGACACCAAACCTTCATCAGTTCACCAAATTATAAAAGATCCAACACATTAAAATGTTGTAAGGTATAAGAAAATTGAAAAAAATCCTGTAATTTGTAGAACACAGAAATTCTTGCTAGAAGCTGCAACTTTTCCATAACTACAAAGCAGCATTAACTTACGTAAAGCTAAAAGAACAAAAACTAGTGACCTTATTTTCCTGTAATTCTCATAATAGGAAAATAAGATTTCAATCTGAACTGCTGCATAGAAACTTGAGACCATTCATGGAAGTTTAGGATTTTATTTATGAGGTTCAGGTTTATGAAACTTTTTTTTTTTTTTTTTTTCTTTTTTTTTTTTTTTTTTTTTTTTTTTTTTTGGTGCTACTGTCACCTGTACTTGAAAATGAAACAAATGCACGTCCAGGTCAGGTGTGGGGGGCAGAGGGAAGGCAGGATGAGGAATACTATCTATGAGGTAAGCTTTCCTGGGTGAACTTGCTCCACCACTGACAGCATGACAATGAACTGCAGATATCAAATGCATCAATTTCCTAAAGTACTCTAAAACAGTAATGGTACATCAAGCAGATAGAATTTGAATACTTCAAAGTAGTCACAAGAGAAGAACAGTTTCAACACAAATTCATAAACTAGCCTGCCACAGATGTTGTTCACATATCCCCACCCTGCACACCAGTCCTAAACTCTGATCATCTGAATATTCAAGACCCACACTCAGTCACAAAATTTTGCCATGGTCACTTGAAAAAGCACACATTCCTTTCTTCTATCCTATCATGGCCTCAAGTTTCATTTTCAGGCTGTTCTAGATATTAAGTTTTAAATAGGAAAGGAAACATGAACTGGCATGCTTTCAGAAATAGTATTTGGGCACAGCCAACCTGGTAGATAGCTTCTGAAGCTAGGCAGAATAGAATAGCAGGTTGGAAGGGACCTCAGGTATCATCTAGTCTTTTCAGGGTAAGGATATAGTTTAAATGAGACAGCCCAGTCCCCTGTCAAGCTGGGCCTTGAAACCACCTAATGTAAGGGAATCCACCACCTCCTTTGGAGTTTATGCCAATGTTTAATAGTTTGAATGGTGAAAAAAAATGTCTGGCACCCAGTCTGAATCTCCTCTGTAGCAACTTGTAACCATTACCCCTGTCTTTACCGTGGGACTCTTTGTAAAAAGGTTTGGAAGCTAAATGTATTGATATTTCAAAAGTACTCATACTGACTCATGGAAAGGACAAGTGGATCCTCTGCAAACTTGGATTTCTAGGGCTGTGGCACAACAGCTCTGAGAGAACATGTAGTCTAGGGCTGGATGTAGCAATACAGGCAAACGAGATTAACTTAAATTTATGCCCCAGTTAGAAGTGGTAAGGAGAGGTCAAACAGTTAAACTGAAGTAAAAACCAAAACCAACCAACCAAAACCACCACCCACAAAACACACAAACCCCCCTATCTCATTTTCACTGAGAATTTAACAGTTTAAATGTCCAGTAATTTTTAAAATCACAACAGTAGCAACTGTTCACCACCAAGGAGAGTACCTGTTCACTCGAGGAAAGTATGATTCTTCATCAGCTAGTTTTCATAATACAAGCTAGTCACATCTTAAGGGTAATATAAATCACATTCTCAACATCTGCACAACTCTCCAGTGGTAGGAGCATTTGATGTTAGCATTAGTTGTGTGTAAAACATTGCTATGATTTCCTTTCTATTTTAAGTCCTGCATCAACTGATGATTTTTATGCTCTCTTTCTCCTGCCTTCACCTCTGTACCACCTCCTGTTACTGCAGTTCCTGTTAACAACATCGTTTGGACCTGCTCATGTGGGCAGACTTGCATCCCAAAAGAGTCAAATTTAGATAATCCACTGCCATCCAACCTGGTTTTGTATATATACACACCTGTATATATTCCTTTCTGTAATACCTCTGTAACCTTCCCTTAAATACTATTTTTCACTTTTTGTTAAAATTACATTTTCTTTTTTGTCTTTCCTTTTTTGTTTTTCCTTTTGCTGCCTACCTCTATTGTCTTCTACCTAACTTTTCCACAAGGGGAGAAGGGCAACCTAAATTCTGTTCTGTTGGGCTTTTGGGCTCCAGGGAAGTTTAAATGGAAACAGAAAATGATTACTGATAGAAAGATGTGTTTCTAAACTTTGTTGCTTGAATACATCTAACATAGATGATCTGGGGGCTGACTTCTAATACAAACAGTAAAATATCCCAAATATCTTTGCTGTAACTACGACATTATTTCAGTTATTCCTCATATGTCAAGGACAACTAAAGACTCGTTAGTAAAACCAATATGAACTCTAGTTTGCTTTTTCTCCTCCTTCTCCCACGGTAGAGCAGTTAGAACCTGCAATTTACTGGAATATTATTTTGGTTACATCCACATGCTACATTATACCTCACATGTATTATAAAATTTTAGAACATATCAGCCAGTAAAATCAGCCTTTGGACTCTAGTGACCTCTGGTTCCCAGTAGTATTAGGTATGATGCAAAATAATCTCATTCACGGTCTTAAATGTTTGATTGGGCAAACAAATGCATTTTAATTAAGATATACTTGCATAGGCTTAAAAAAGTCCTGTAAGTTAGCAAGGAACCCTCATTGCAAAAAGGGACCCTGAGACTGTGAATACAAAGTCTCATCAATGCAACACTGCGTATTAAATGCAGCATTCAATAGCCCTACTAACCCAGAGGGCACAGGAGACTATCAGTAGTAGAACATACCTTACTCCTATTGATATTTCTACTTCATTTAAGCATCCATTTACTTTAAAGAGTTAATATGATAATCTTTAGGGAACTCTTACATTAGCATAGCAGTTTATAAAGAAAAAAAGTGAATAAAGATAAAATCCTGAATGTTTACTACACTGAGAAGTTCATATACTGTCAAATATAACAAATATCACAAACACAATAGTGAAGTTAAAATACTTCAAACAGACAGATGCTCTTATATAGCAGAGGTGAGGAAACCAGGGACAGCAGACAGGAACCAAAATACACATCAGGTCTGCAATTCATGGAACCCTCTAAAATCTTCAGATGGGGGGTGAAAAAAACTGCACAGACTTCTGCTCAACAGGGCAAAAATGAAAGGGAACTTTGCTACAGCGGAAAATATTAATATATTAATCTTACCTTTTAAAACCCAAAATGAGGCTGTTTCTAAACAGACGAAAATCAATATGAGGGGTGCTTGCTGAAGACACTGCAAATGAAAGAAATGTGTCTAAACAGTCATTATAAATGATTCCTGAGCTGCAATAAGTCAGTAGGTCATGTAAATACTGTGTCATTAAAAGAATCATTTCATTAGATTAGTAAATACTGGCAAACCTATAAATGAAAATTTCAAATACCAAGGTATTTGAATCAGTCCTAGTTTTATCAGCAATTTTATCTGCTCTATTTCAGAAGGAAACAAATACTCTAAGAGAGAGCTATTTCCCCCCCTCCTCATTGGATTTAATATCAACAGTTAATACATTAGTCTTTTGCACAAAAATAAGCATCTGCAATAAAGACCACGATCAAAGAAAATATTATGTTTCAGAAAGCAAAACAGAACTCAGACAATTCTGATGGAATAAACTTTAGATACTAGAGTAGGAACGAAAAAAAACCAACCAACCAAAACAAACAAACAAAACAAACAAACAAACAAAAAAAACAAACACAAAGAGATTCATCAAGACAAAGAGTTTGCTAATTTTTTCAGACTAAACACCTGCCTCAACAATTTCCCTTCTGTTATTTAGATGTGTGTGTTCCTCACCCAAAAGGTGCCACCAAAAAACCCTCACAAACACCAGTCAAACAAAAAAACCCACACAACAACATTTTCTTAGATGTTTACCTCTGCTGCTTTTGTAAACTGCCTGACAAGAAAGAGAAAGTAGCCCCCTATACAGTGCTCTCCATTAAGTTAAACTGGAAAAAAATACAAAGATACTGAGTTCTAAAGGTTGATATTTGCAATACTGGTTGAACACAAAGGAAGCTGTAAAATTACTGAAAATAAGATGTCTTGAGATGTTATTTACAGTTATGCCCCACACCCTCACCTTTACATCATTTCTTGGCTCATTATTCCAAATCACTCTGCCTTCTTCCTCTAGAACTGCTGTGTCTCATTCCAGTACCACAGTCCAGTTCCAAAGAATATAGTTGCATTTAAGCCCTGTATGAGGTTATCAACTTCACTATCACGACAGAATTTAAACCCTTTAAAAACTGAATGCACTGGACCCCTTCAACAAGAGAATCGAAATAAAAACACTAGTTCTGTAGAAAACTGCCAAGGAAAAGGCAGCAACAACATGCTAAAACTTAGTCCGAACACTCCTTAGTCTAACTCCAGGTATGCAGAAAATTCAAAGTTTTAAGTGGTAGAACATTTGAAAATTTCATGTAAAGTTAGTTTCAACAAACCCTCAATAGACATACTCCTCTGGTGGTATACTAAACTTTTTGCTCATAAAAAGATGAGCAGAAAAGCATCTTAGTATGCTCAGCTACTGCTGACAATCAGCAACCTGGTTTCCTTAGCAACAAACAAGTCTGAGAAAATCAAGGGACTGACAATGAAGTGGAATGGAACGGCATGATAAAGGGGAAAAGCGGCTCTCATGCACACTGCCTTATGTACCCAGATTCCTCAGCTGATGCTTTGTAGTTTTCACCTTGTCACTACCAGAAATCTATACATTATAAGGCATGAGAAGCTGAATCAATACACCTAGGTAGCATCCAGCATTAATAACCAATGTTCACCTCCAGTTACACTGATGAGACAATCTTGAACTATTTTCTGCACTGCGTCTGTTTCTCCCCTCTTTGTAATACTGCAAAAGCAGTTTAAAAAAAAAAAATATTGGTTGTTTAATATCTGTGCCTTATCATTACATAGGTGCTAATTAGGTTTACTAGCATTCACTTCAGCTTGGTAAACTATTTACAGGAATACGTTCCTTTAAAGATTAAGTTCAAAAGAGATTTTTTTAATGCTTCCATGAATTATTAACCCTAATCTTTGTGAAGAGCAATACCCCCTACAAGATTTAAATGCAAAATGCTAACAGCTAAATAATACACTGTGTGTGACTAATTTTATGACTATAAGACAGAAACCAGCCTATTTTATGTGTTTCTACCATACTTTTGGTATCATATACATTTATATATCTCTACCAGGTACATGTATTTGTGCCTTATAGCACATTCAATCTATTTCAGTTAACCAAAATGAGTGTGCATGGGTGGGTCTATTTTTTCCACTTTCCAAAGATATTTTGTAGTTTTCAATAAATAATTTTTCTTTAAGAAAAATGTCAAAGTTGTTTTAGATATTTTTCATGGTTAGTGTTTTGGGTTTTTTGTTTGTTTGTAACAAGAATAAACAAAATCTCAGATATCGCAGAAATACTCCGCTTGGAAAAGACCCTCAGGATCACCAAGTCTAACAGATATCCCTGCTCTACAAATTTTACCATGAACCATATCCCCAAGCACATAGAATCATAGAATGGTAAGGTTGGAAGGGACCTCAAGGATCATCTAGTTCCAACCCCCTGCCATAGGCAGGGACACCTCCCACTAGTACAGCTTACTCAAGGCCTCATCCAGTCTGGCCTTGAACACCTCCAGGGAGGGAGCAGCCACAACCTCCCTGGGCAACCCGTTCCAGTGTCTCACCACCCTCACTGGAAAGAACTTCCTCCTAACATCCAGTCTAAATCTCCCCTCTGCCAGTTTAAACCCATTGCCCCTTGTCCTGTCGTTGCAGGACCTTGTAAATAATCCTTCCCCAGCCTTTCTGTAGGCCCCCTTCAGATACTGGAAGGCTACTATCAGGTCCCCTTGAAGCCTTCTCTTCTCCAGGCTACAGAGCCCCAACTCTCTCAGCCTGTCCTCACAGGAGAGCTGCTCCAGCCCTCTGATCATCTTTGTGGCCCTCCTTTGGACCCGCTCCAACTGTTAAACACATCCAGGATTGGTGACTCAACCACGTCCCTGGGCAGCTCATTCCTATGCCTGACCACTTTTTCTGTGAAAAAATGTTTCCTAATGTCCAGCCTAAACCTCCCCAGTAGCACCCTGAGGCCATTCCCTCTTGTTCTATCACTGTATACCTGTGAGAAGAGACCAGTACCAGCTCTCCACAATGTCCTTTCAGGCAGTTGTAGGCAGCAATGAGGTCTCCCTTCAGCCTACTCTTTCTCAAACTTAACAGTCCCAGTTCCTTCAGTCACTCCTCATAAGATTTATGCCTAAAGAGGCCTTTCCCCAGTTTCATTGCCCTCCTCTGCACTCACTGCAGCAGCTCCACATCCTTCTTGTAATGAGGTATGGAAAACTGAACACAACACTTGAAGTGTGGCCTCACCAGAGCCGAGCACAAGGGGACGATCACCTCCCTATCCCTGCTGGACACAGTATTTCTAACACATGCTAGGATGCCACTGGCTTTTTTTTGGCACTTGGGCAAACAACATCAGAATATAAGTTTACTCTTGAAGACTCATTCATTAATAAAATTAAATCACTGATGAGTAACTACTCATTTAATTTTCTCATTTTCAACACAGCAGTTTCCCAGCATGCAGGTGTATTTCTACATTTGTTAAATAAAACAGTTAATGACAACTGCAGTATACTGCTTTCATTTTCCAGGAAACTTGGACACATAGAACTGCTTAAAAAAAAAAAGATATTTTTGTATCTGATTCAGTCCAGATTTAGATCTTTTACTACTGTTTCAGTATACTAGGCAAATACAAACGGTATTTCTTTAAAAATTTGGAAGAGAAACATTGTTCCAGTTAACCAAGCAAATCATCCCATTCCATGATGTATATTAAATTTTGCATCAAAAGAAATCTTTGGAGAAAACTCTTAAAAAGCAATTACATTCATGCTGTTACACCTGTATCACCTATTTTAGCAATCACATTTATATATATAACTTCTACGACCAACAGATCAGTAGGGTATTCTCAGTTCAACCTCAGTGCCAATCAACTCTTTAAAGCTGGTCCTCTCATTAATGTAGTACTGTAGTACTTCAGAGCCATATTGGTCGACTAGTATCCTTTTGTAATTGATGCTGCAAACAGAAACAAACCCTGCACCAACAACTTAACAGTCACTGAGAGGAAAATTGTTTCCTTATGCCCTCTAAGTACAAGCAGATCGCAATGCAGGCACAACCACAAACCTGAGAAAGCTCAGATGCGCAAATGCCTTATACATAAACCTTACACCCAGGTTCAGTACTTTAAAAAAATAATTTAACCATGGTAGAATGTCCAGAACTCATACTTTAACACTGTCTGACATCTGATTACAGAGGACCTCACATAATAAAACATTTGCTCAAGTTTCCCCATGTAATTAATTCCCTCATACTAATACACGTAAATCCTAACCTACACAACCAACACTACTGCTAAGTACACAGTAACATGCAACGTGAAAAGTACTTACACAGAGAAAGAACATTGTTCAGTCTTCCATGTATTGCTTCATATCTTATTTCTGCTACAGAGAGTCCAACAGTTTCAAACAAGCAGTCATTTTTCTAGAGATAAAGTAATCAATCATTGGAAGTACACATAGAGAAGACCTCCTGACACTTTGCATTTCTTAACACTTTCAAATGACATTGGCATTCTTGTATTGATAGCTGTTGAGAACATAGAAAGTGCTCTACATGGCTAGCCTGTTAAGCTGCTACTGAGAAAAAAACTCCAGCTTTTTTTCTATTGAATTCAAATATAAGAGACAGTTACCAAGCCAGAAAGAGTAAGACAGTTAAACTTAATCTGCAATTATGAATTGTTTAACAAGTGAAAAAAAAAAAAGTCACCAGAATACTTCTAAACATCAGTAAAAAAAAATAAAGGACATTGTTCAGTTAATTTAGTTTTCCACTTCGGGAAACAGAAAGCTAGTAAGTCCTGAGCAAAGTATTTTGGTCAGTTCTGAAAAGCAGAAAGAAAAACAGCAGGAGAAATACATGGTAAATAAACTAGCAGTGCAACAATTGTTTAAAAATTACATGTTCTGAACAAGCTTCATCATACCAAGTTCATGTTTAGAGCACTACTGTGATCTAAAGCCTTCACAGAGAACACAGAAAACCAAATTGTGTCATTCTTATGAACTCCAAATGTAAACTTACCTTCAACTGGGCACGGGCAGTTTCACTATCAGCAAAATTTCTAAAAACATAGTCTGTGTATGTTTCTGCATCGAGTTCCACTCCCAACTCATGCATCACTTTGAGAACCTCAAAGACACCTATCAAGGCAAAATTGGTAACATTATGCATTTCAGAAAAATACAAACCTTAGGCTCAACATTTAAAAATTTAAGTGTTGGTTTGTTTTTTTTTAAAAAAAGCATGTTTCCTCAGTTTCCTTCCTTTAAAGTACTATGCAAAACCTTGCACTTTTATTTAGATGTTAACAAAGTTCTTAATCGTGAAACTCTGAAATAGACTTATTAAGCTTCCTGTTCTATACTACCAAACCCAAGAAACTCCTGGTTAGCTTAGAAATTGCTGGTATACAAAGCTATTTTCTAACACAGTGAATACATGACAGTTACTCTTAGCCATGTTTGCAAAACATCTTTGAGCAACTTAAGATGTCCAGATTATTTTGCATAAAATACAAAACTGGAATTTGGTGTAAACTACATAATGAAATTTGAGCTATAACTGCATTCTTTGATGCATAATACATTCTTTGCTTTATTCCCAGAATTCAACCCTGATTAGTAAGGCAAGTTTTTAAGTTTTGTCTCTGGATTTCTTTAAAACAAGTAACTCCTGTAAGCAAATAGGTTGATCAATGCAATAGCTTCAAACTGAAAATTCAGAGAAAGGCTGGAATTTCACAAGCCCCAGTGAAGTTACATTACCTCTAACAGGGTTCAGATCAATTCACACAACTAGACTGTGTATTACTACCAGAGATATGAAGACAACAGATACTAAATCTTAATAGGTCAGCAATTAAAGTTTTAGAGTACACGTGATGTGTTCCAGTTGTGCACATTTCTGATTTGCAGAAACTTCTTGCAGTAACCCTAGTTAGCAAACTCTGAATCCCCGTCAAAATCAACACAGGTATTATCATTTTTTACTGGTCTAGAAATGATCTGTCAGTTGCTGCAGGACACCAGTACCACACAGCATATGTTTTTTTTCAACACACATTTCATACTTATTACTTTAAAAATGTAAAGTTTCCCAAAGTCCCTGTCTTTGCCCTGGAGTGCCACCTATGGAAAACTGACACTTCCATGAATATTTTATGCAGTGCACTATGGTGCAAATAATCAAATGTGAATTCCCTTTGAGCACTTGAAAATACATGCAAGCAAGTCACACTAGATTAAAGTCGCATCATCTGCTCGAATTTGCCTTAAACAAAACTGTGATTTTGGCCCAGAATCTGCAAAAACATGAATAAAGAATTTATTTCAGTAAGTCCTTCTTGATACCTCTCCAATTTTGACAGCTAGTTTCTATTCCCTGTTCTCAACTTTCCAGGTCCTCTTTTTAAAATAACTCTATCTGTATCACTAGAAAGGACCCTGATGACCAAGAACCAGACACACCAGTTAATAAAATGTGGTGAAGTCAGGAGACGCGAGTCTAGATTTGTGTCTACAATACAGCAGAAAACAGGTTTGTTAAGCACGCCCATTCTCTAGCAGATACTTGTCACAAATGCACAGTTCCTAAGTAGGAAAGGGCACATTTGAAGATTAGAGCACCAGCACAGAAGTGAGATGGAGATTAAGGAGAAACACCAGAAGTGATGTTACACATAACCAAATTAATCAAAAGCCTTAAAAATGCTCTCAGATGTAACTTCTAAGACGGATGATGTATACTTTAGGAAGGGAAGAATGGAACAAGGAAAACCAAACAAAACCCTACAGCTTTGCAGACATTTTGTGCCTGGCAGAGAACAGAACTACTTTCTTATCCCATAAATATCTTCCACAATGCACAGCACTTAAACAAAATACTGTAAAACTTGTAAAACTGTACTGTAAAAACTTTAAACAAAATAGATACAAAAGTATCAAATGTATGTGTGAAATTGGATTTGAGTATTATGTGTGGGGACTTCTCTCTTCCCAAATCAAAGAATGGACTGAAAATAACAGAGATCAAGTTAAGATTATCTAGAACACTAGTCTTCCAAATCATCAAAACACCAAAAAGACTCCATTTCAAGACATAAGGGTGGATTCAGGAAAACAACACAAATATTTAAGACACTTTTGCTGTGGTGTTAATTTCAGATATACTCAGGAAGTTCTTTGCCAGAAAGATATCTCGACAAAACAGTATCTCACACAGTCACTGAAATCACCACTCTTACTCCTCTCTGGACTCATAGGTGTTTATTCCCTTTACTTCCTGAAGTAAAAATTGAACTATCACTCTGTAACCTTGCTTTGTGTATGTAACAACAGTTTAGTAGAAAGCAAACTATACAAGTGACATAAAAACTCTCTTAAGAAAGGTCATGATCACACAAAGATGAAGAGGAGCTATAAAACGCTCAGTGTAAGTCTAATACTTCTGCTCATTTATAGCAGGCCCTCCTGGTTTTAATATGTAATACAATCAAAGGCGAGTGTTAGTGCCAATAACAGATCCTCCTCATACTAACCTTTTAAACTCTGCAAACACTTTCCACTCTTAAAAGTGTAAGAGCATTTACTTAGATATATACTGTGGAAATAAGTAATTACCAACTTATACAACAGATGCATGCAGAAGCAAGAATGTCCCATCTGAAATCATGTGTCTGTGTTGAATGACTTGAAAGAGCCTTTTGCTATTTCAGAATGGTTGCATTTTCTATGGTGTGCTTTTAAATGCCCTTGCTTATCTTCATACCTTTTAGCCACCACTTCACTGCTAGTTCTCTTTCAAACTAAGTTCTGCAGGAGCTAGAGAATTTCCTTTGATCTCCTGTATCAGTTGTTGTTACAATAAATACTACATAAGTGTGTCATTAAGCATTGCTACTAGTTAAATGATTGTTTGGGTCACAATATACACACTGATTCAACATTTCTAGTTCGTGCTGACGGGAAAAGGGCAAACATTTGAAGTTCCTGCTGACTGGAGAAGGGTAAACATAATACCCATCTTCAAGAAGGGAAAAAAGGTTGACCCTGGGAATTACAGAGTAGTCAGCCTCACCTCTGTGCATGGCAAGATCATGGAGCAGATCCTGCTGGAAGTTCTGCTAAGGCAAATGGAAATTAAAGTAGAGGTGATTGGTGGTACCCAGCAATGGCTGCACCAAGGGCAGATCTTGCCTGACAAATTTGGTGGTTTTTTTATGATGAAGTCACAGTGACAGTGGACAGGGGAAGGGCAACTGATGGCATCTACCTGGACCTGAGTAAGGCATGTGACTCTGTCCCACATGACATCCTGGTCACCAAACTGGAAAAACATGGACTGGATGGGTGGAGCACTGCTGGGTAAGGAATTGGCTGGATGGTCGAACCCAGAGAGTGGT
>VWZE01025071.1:0-33991 GCA_013396675.1 Eubucco bourcierii | reverse complement strand
GAGAAGAGGAGGCTCAGGGAGGACCTTCTTGCTGTCTACAACTACCTGAAGGGTGCTTGTAGCCAGGGGGAGGTTACCACCTTATCTCAGGCAAGCAGCAGCAGAACAAGAGGACACAGTCTCAAGCTGCACCAGGGGAGGTTTAGGCTGGAGGTGAGGAGAAAGTTCTTGACTGAGAAAGTCATTGACTGCTGGAATGGGCTGCCCAGGGAAGGTGGTGGAGTCACTGTCCCTGGAGGTGTTCAAGGCGCGTTTGGACGTGGCACTTGGTGCCATGTTCTAGTCTTGAGGTCTGTGGTGATGGATTGGACTTGATGATCTTTGAGGTCTCTTCCAACCCTGGTGATACTGTGAGGCGTTCAAGGCCAGGCTGGAGGAGGCCTTGTGTGACCTGTACTAGTGGGAGGTGTCCCTGCCTATGGCAGGGGGTTGGAACTAGATGATCCTTGAGGTCCCTTCCAACCTTACCATTCTATGGTTTTATGATGCTATGATTCTACCCTACAGTTCCAGATAGCACAGAAACTATTCAAGAGCCTATTTAATGAATATGTTTGCCACTTTTCATATCCTATCAGATTTTTAATAGTTTTTCCTCAAAGTTCTTTCCCACTATCAGCCTTACCTACACTGAGATGCAAAATTACACACATTAGGCCAGGTGTAACTACTTTGTGGAGAAAATAATTAAGACCTCATTTTTTATATGAGATGTGAATCAGTGCCTATCTGTATGTGTTTATTTCACTTAGCTCTTAATATTTTCTCCTGTTTGAAGGCACCATTCTGCTAATTTGTTATCTGCTGTTACCCTTAGGTTTGCACTGCAGCAGTATTTTTTGCTAGTACTAATATATGTAATGACTTCAGGGAAGGTTTACTTTCCTTCAAGTGTGTTGGTTGCATTTTTGGATGGTGGTTCTCATTCAATCATTTTTTCTGTTACTAAACTTTAAAAAATGAATGTAAGTTTACATATGGGAAAGAACAAGCTGTAGCAGGAATAGCTCCACTGATTCTTCGAAGCATAAGAAATTGATTAGATTTTTTACATATACTAAGAATTGCAAAATCATTTTGTAGGTATGCACACTGAAGTAACGTTTCCTCTTAAACTGAAGAGACTGAGAACCAGGTTACAAAAATGGGTTTGAAAACCCACAGTATTATCATACAAACATACAGAAGTGCATGTATCCAATGCCTTTACAGACAGAAAAATATAGGCTCTCTTAAAAATATGACAAAGAAAGCCAGAATGAAGAGTTCTTTTATCATTTTTCTTCTCAATTTGCTTTTATGACTTCCAGTAGGAACTACCAGCCAAAGCACGAGTGATTTCCACAGCAGGAGTCTAAATTGAGACACCTTCTGTTCTTGCCAAAGATCAAAACGGATATGAGAACTTAAGTTTCTTGATGTTGCTTCCATTCTGGGAGCCAAGTCTAAACCCAGAAAGACTTCTGGTGTCTCATACAATGGTGTTAGTGAGATGAAGTTTTCCACAGTTAGAGAAGCATGTTTTTTCACTTGGCAGCATCCATATACAAGTATGACACCAATTTTAATATGCTTATTTTTGGCAATACTGTACTTAAAGTAAGTCAAAGAGGACCCAACTAAAACAAAGATGCCAGACTTTTTAAAATATCATAGAACTTTCAAAGCATTTGAAGACCTAAGAGAAGATAAACTTGGTAAGTAGTCTAGCAGGAACAGAAACTAAAGAGTTAATAAAAACTGAATATTGTTTTCATGAAGGCTTTTTGAAAAAGACTTGAGACATTTTTATAGCCAGAAACAATTAGGGAATACTTGTTTCAGCATTTCTTCCAAACTGGAATGTGACTGTATATTTAAGATAAAATTGCGATACGAAGAGTCTGCTAAAAGCACTTTTTTTTTTGTTTGTGCATTTTGTTTGTCACCCAGTGTCACACTAACAACTCTGCATCTCATTCTAAAGCACATTATACTGTGAGATAAGATGAAAAAGACAGTTTTTTGTTTCCCCAAGGGGGAAGTACTTCTCTTAAAAGCACCTTTTTACAATACCATTCTTTCTGAATTACCAATAACGCAAACCAAAGAATTAGATACTGTACTCTAAAATTTAGTATTTGTTCAATTCTTATTCATATCCTGTAGCCATCCCCATGTGTAACAGGGGAAAGTATGTTAAATGCTTAAACCTACTTAAGAATCCCAAAGATTGAGCATTTCTGTCCTTCAATCAGTTTGCTGTCAGGTCAGACTCACACATTCAGGAATATAAGTTCTCCTACAGTTTTTATTATTGTAAAACGAAACTCGCATTTGGCCTATCTGGTAAGAAGCTGGCTTGAAAAAAAGATGGGGTTTGCAGTCGAAGAGTTATTATAATATAACCTTACTTTTACATTCTTCTCCAATTTCTGTTTCTTCAAGGTAATGAGCAGCAAAAGAACACACAGTAGGCAGAAAGAACGTCAAGAGTTAAAAAAGATTAAACCCTTTCTCGCGTCTTTCTATGCAAAAATGCACAGAACTGTACCATGATTAAGTAGTAAAGTAGGTGTTATAAAATATCACTCTGAATAAAAAAATTGTTTGCAGCCAAATAGGACATGCAGCAAGGTCTTCATCTGTTCTCAAAGTCTGCTGAATCTCGTGGCAATGTTTTCATAAAGATTTGTGCACCAGGTTTGCACTGAAGCTGGAAGAGCACTTATCTGATAACTAACCTTTAAGATTCTTCTCCTTCTGGAACTGAACTAGCAGTGGCCAGGAATAGTGAGGTCTGAGTGGTAAGCCTTCCTCTTTCATCATCTTCATTATATCAACGGCCAAAGCTGAAAACATTCACAAGACAATTAGATCAAGCACTTTGAATAAGTATATGTAAAAGTAACTAAAGAAGCAGATTACCTGGTTTGTTTGCCTCCAAAGCACAACGTAAAATAAATGGTAATGGTGCTGAGTGCATTTTTGCTTCTTTTAACTCAACACAAAATTGCTTCAGTTTGTTCATAGGCTGCAAAGAATAAGAAATAGTAATTTAATACTTTCTTCACTTTCTCCAGTTGTTAAGAATGTTACATTCTTCTCATGTTTAGGAAATAGGTATCACACATGCCAAATTAATTCCTTTGTGATTTTCAATTTACTATGCAAACTGATATCCTTATTTTACTCTATAAGAACAGTGTAAAAAGAAAAATAATAATTTTCCATCTTCACAGATGCAATAAATATATATACTGTTATTAGTATATTAAGAAAAAAAAATATTATTCTGCATACCATATCTCTAGTTACACAGTGCTGCAAGAAGAAGCTACCCTGGTCCACATTCTCACGTGCTAAATGATTAAAAGACTTCAAAATATGGAAGCCTGTATCTTCAAAGCCATGAGTTACCAGAGTCAAACACAGGTTCATTGCATCTAGCAAGTGAAAAGCAGAGAACAACAGAATTTAGAAGAGCACATAACTATTTTCACATTAAACTACTAAAATGAATGAAAGCCAGGAAAATAAAAATAACTGTTTTTCATGTATCATTAACACACTTTTAAATGTGGTCAACCAATCAAATTTAAGATTACCTTTTTCAGGTAATTTATTGAATTACTTTTTTCCATTAGACCATGCCAAAAATTAGAAACATCATCACTGTAGCCTGACAGAATGATACTAAACAAGAGAAACACATTTGCAGACACTACAAGAGACAAAAAAAAAAAAAAATAATTTACTATTAACAGCCATTAGATCACACAAACTGGGATCCAAAAGCTCCTTTAACTATATTCAGTGTTCAGTCTCCCTTTTCTGTGATATTCACGAAAAGGTGTCCCCGATAGGAATTACAGAAGTGTTGTCTGAAAACACTTCACACATCCTACATTCCTATCAAATCTTAAGGAATTCTAGACACAAAAAAATTGCTATTATTTTTCTATGTAAATTATGAAAACTGGCTTGTATTTAATTTTTTTAAAATATCTATAGCTGTGCAAATGAATTGACATAGTCAAGAAAAAAAGTACAAAATTATCTATCTTTGGTAATATTCATGTTGGGGAATTAAAAAAAAAGAAGACAAAAGAGAGAAAAAGAGGAAAATGCTTTCCCTCCTCATTTCAGCAAAACACTGCCCTAGTAACCAAGGCCATACCTGGAATTAATTCCCTTTCAAATCTTATGCGTTCTTTAACATCTTCAATGTACTGAGGATATCCAGCCTTGGCAAGGTTAAAAATCACCTGCATCAAAATCCTACCCATAAGGTACCCTTCAGTCTTCTCAACCTCTTCTAGAGTCTGTAAACCAGAATAAATTTAACTAATATATCATTTTAATTAACTCCAAAGTGAGTTAAAAAAAAACCCAAAACAACAAATCAACAAAGCACCAAAACAACAACAACCACCGTTCCACAGAAACCTGAGGATTTTTTCCCTTTTTTAAAACTGTGGGTTCAGACACATTGCTTTTGGATATTCTCTCTACTGTATTCCATAGAGACAGCTTCAAACACCTTTAGATTATAACAAAACAAAACAAAAAATACCCAACCGAAGAAAAGAAATACATAAAGGGTATAACAGTTTCCCTCCAATACCTAATAATATATGAAAATCACACACAGATACCAGAGGTATTTTCACTGTGAGATGACTTTCAAAAGAAGTTGCTTTGAAAAGGTTGAAAAAGAATTTTTAAGTATTTGGAAGGAGACTGGTTGATGAAGATTTGTAAGTCACAGAACAGTATTATGTTTCCCGTATTCTCTTCCTTGATACAGTCCTCTCTATTTGATATAACTTACTAAACTCAAACCAATTCTCTTTCCTAATTTCTTTCTGAATATTTAATTTTTTTTTTTAGTTAGAGTACTTGAAAAACAAAAGGCTACACAAAAGACTGTAAGGTAACATCTTATCCATGCTTCATGAATACTTATGTTGTTGGCNCAGTTAACCAGCTGTTCACATTTTTTAAAAGAAGTTTAATTGCTGTGGACTAAGATGGCATAAGTTATAATATTTAGTATTATTTCTCCTGCATGAATAAAAAAAGTCTTTTTTTTTTCACTTTAACTTTGGAATGCTAAGTCAGCTGTATTTAAATCCAAACTTACAATACCTTTTTGATGCTATCAATATCACCCTTTTCAGCGTACACATTCAGGAGCGATAAGTAGGTGTCTGGACCTGGTTCAACACCTGCCATCCTCATGACTGAAAGGATATTTTCTGCACTCTTTATATCTCTAACAGAATTCAAAACAAAGACTCTTAATACATTTCATCATTATAATGTTTATTATGACATCCACACTGCCTGAAAATCGCATGCACCAAGCATAGTGTAATTTATTTTAAGTAAGCAAATTCTGAAAGCTCAAAATGCAAATATTTTAATTATTTTAATACTTAATATATTCTTCCAACTTAACAGCTGAAGAAGTTTTAAAGTGCAACAAATTTCTTTTTCAAACTGCATAAGAAGTACATTAGTCTTAAATTTCAAGATATTCAGGTACAAAAAAAGAAATTTACTTCCTTTGTTAAATGGCCCTGTTCTGCTTCAAGAAAGTACAAAAAGACAGTCTTCTATACACTGCTATTTAAACCAATCACACTATTCTGCAGCATGCTATTTTTCTCTACAGTATCACTCCATAGTGTAGTAAGATTAAAAGAAAAGAAAAATTATATTAAACATTACCCTGATCTTGCATGACCTGTTACAAGGCTACTGAACACTGCCTCAGTGATTGGAAGATCTTTGTTCTTCATAAATCCAAGAATTGTACTGTAAAAATACAAGACAATGAACAGATAGATTTTTTTGGCCTTTGAAAAGAAAAACTACTAAGCTACAGTACAAGTACTGTACCATCAAACAATGAAATATTTATGTTACTGAGCAACTGTATTTGGAGGTACTGCATAATATCCACACAATTTGGTAATTTTCCTTATTTTGGATTAACTCTATTTATCACTTTGAAACATGCAGACACAAGGGTTGGGCTGGTATTTTGTATTTTTATCTTGCTTTTACTTATTTATTTCAGTAGTCATACTATTGCAACTTTAGCTTGCTAAAATTGAAACATTTTATATCCAGCAAGCCCTATAAACTGACAAGAAAAAAAAAGAATGACTGCTACTTGGTGCCTAGCCCACTTAGCTGTCAAATACCTTTACTAGTAGTCTGTTTCTTACATGAGCAGTAACTCTCCATAATCTTAAACTTTTCCACACTGGTTCTTAAAAAATGACAAAAGTTATTTTCAGAGCAACTGGAATACAATCTGATTTGAAAACATTGGTCTATCAGTTTTGTTCTGTCTGTGTAGTTCCCAGCTGTTTCTAAAAAAAATGCTTTTTAGTGCTTGGTTAAAACAAACTCCCTCTTTACTTCGATCAATTTATAATAATTATATTGAAATGAGTCTTATCATTAAGGGAAGGCAATATGCGAAACAAACTTCATGGAAAGCCCCTCAAATTAATGTGTAAGAATACCTTGCCCCTTCAATGTCTCCCTCATTGCAATATGCAGCAATCAGCCTTTGGTATGTAACCTATGAAAAATAAAAAGGGGAAGTTAATGATTTTCATCCAACAAACAGATACTATTATTAGGAATTAAGATATGATAAAAGGGTACCCACTCGATTGGGCTGCACGTTGGCTTCCTCCATTTTGGCCAAGAATTCTGTTGGAGAAAATTTGTGCTCGTTCTGAAGGTAGACTTTAAGTAAAGCATTGTAATGGCTTGTATCATACACAGCACCTAAGGGAAGATTCACATTTAGTGAATACACATTCTCCAAATTTAACATGATTTTAATAGCTTTCTCAGATAAATTCATTTTGTACTTCATGTGTAATCAGATTATTTCATTTTACCCACCTCTGAAATATCCAAGATCAATTTAACAGCACACCTGATTATAAAAGGCTAAGACGTAACAAAGGCACAGTAACATCGATGCTCATGTGTATGCTATTCCACAACCACTTCACCTGTGTTTATTTTACAGACTCAGCAATTGTACTAGCAAGAAGCAAGTCTTAGTCTCTAGAAAATTACTAAATAAAAAAAAATTTAATGCAGCCAATAAAATATTTGGTAGTACTAAAAATACTCAGCCCATCAGCTAGCAAAGGAACACTTAACAGAATGGTAAAATACACTATTACAATAATCAAAATCAAGCAAAGTCCATGAGATTAACACCCCTAGATGTCAGTATAACTCCCAGAATAGGAAATAGGTCTCTCACCTGAACAATAAAACCTGGTGTTTATTCAGTAATGAGTATCCACTTAAACACTATTAAAATACATTCAGTCTTCTGTTACAAACAAAGCAACTAAAGCACATAGCTGTTCTTTCAAGAGTGACTAACAAAACCAACCTACCCAGTTCTTTCATCTTGTCCCATATCATATGGGCTAGTTCTGTTCTTTCAGGTGACAGTATCTCTGGTAAAAGAGCACCGCAACTTCGCAACAAAAGCAAGGCCTGGTTACTCCCTGGACACCCTAAAAGTGGAACACAACCAAGAGTATCTTTGTAAATAATTAAGTGTTTAACGTTAGGAAAAAGAATTAGAGGCTGACCAACTCAAATACTTAACCATACTGTATACTATAAAACCTCAAAGATAAAGAAACAAGATTACTGAACGGAATACCCAAATGATTAAATAATGACACTACTAAGGCTATCATGAAAAAGATTCATGATAAAACATCCCAATTATAAAATCATAGAATCACCCAGCTTGGAAGGGACTTCCAAAGCTCATCTAGTTCAAACTCGCTGCAGTGAGCAGGTTGCCCAGAGCCCCATCAAGCCTCACCTTGAATATCTGCTGGAATAGGACCCGAACCATCTCTCTGGGTAACCTGTTCCAGTGCTCAACCATCCTTTTTGGATGTTAGGAAAAAGTTCTTTAAAATCTAAATCTGCTCTTCTCTAATTTCAAAACAACTGGTGTATTAACAAGCTCAGCTGAGCAGGAATTAAGTGCAACACAATATTAAACTCAGACGATCTAGTACTTAAAGTTTCCCAATCGAAGATCCATAGATCACTTCATCCTAACAGGGACATACTTTTCTGGTACATTTCAAAAATGGCAAAATACTTCATTCCAATTCCATAATATTCCAAAACTGGTATTCTGAGACATTTTGCATTTAAACTTCCATTTGCACTTCTGCCCACGATCAACATAAATAAATTAGATTATTTACATCTACAGCATAGTGAAGGAAACTGTAAGAATGTCTACCTTCTCTGGCCTCTGCACTAACCACATAATGTTGAAAAACTATTAACTCCTATGTCTCTTCTTGGATTTCATTACTCTACCTGAGGCACAGAAAGGTAGCTGCAGTTGCATGATCTATCAGAGATTAGCCAATAAGATGGAAACTTTTTGGGTTTTTTTCAATCATGTCTTCATATGCAAATCCAGAAGCTTATAATAAAAATAATTCCTCTAGAAACCAGCATACTGTAGATAAAGAGAGAGTCAAAAAAAATAATGTTTTTTCCTTTCTCAGAGAGAAAGGTACTTACTTCAGAAGCAATTTCATCTACAGAGGAATGATAGGAAATGTTCACATATGACGCAAATGATGAAAAAAAAAATTGCTCAGGTTTTCTATCTGAGACAAACATGCAGACTTGACAGATTCAGAGTTCCAAAGTGACTTGAAGTCTAGAGCACTATCAATGCTCTGTAAGTTATTTCCAGATCATGTGAACACTCTGAAATTGCATATAGCCCAGCACAGAGGCAGGTGTTCTTGTCAGTAAAGACATCTCCAGCTACTGATGATTACTCTAAGTATGATTTTTAATTATACGGCTGTAGAAACAGCTGTATACCTATAAAATAATAGCAAAAGAGGGAAAAAAAAGTAAAAAACCCCTCTGCAACAGAAAGTCATACGCTGTCTAGAACTGGATCTGCAGGTACCCAAAAGGACCAGCAAATCTAGGACACCATGCAACTACTGAAAATTGCTTCAAGAGCACAAACTAAAGAAGAACAGTTATTTATACAGAGTAAGCTCAAATGGAAGAAACACAGGTAGTAGAAAGGAAAAAAGGAGAGACAGAAGTTAAAACATTGAGGGATCAGGTACAAACTGCAAATGGAAATGTTAACTTCTGAAGACGTAATGTAGTGGTTAAGTCACACCTGACTAACTTTTAAAAACCCTGCATACAATTAGTTCATGCAATAAAAACACCAACACATCTCCAGTTTCACAATGTCAATGTTATACTAGCAGCCATGAAAGAATAAAGAAAGAAAAAGGTTTGGCAGCATAAGAGCAAACACTTTCTTTGTGTATTTTTTGTGTTGTATTTAGAAATGGCAGAAGAAGAAGATTTGCTTGTTTGTGTTAAGACAAAAAAATATTTTCCCACACTTTGCTAAATCAGTTTTTATATATTATATTACATATATTATTTCATATGGAAATAGCTGTCATTTTTATCAACTGCACTCTAGCTAAGTTTGCAGCCTTGCAAAGTTCTTAGCTTTTTTTTTCCCAATATACTTACACAGGCAAAGAAAACCACTATAAGCAATTAATCTTTTTAATATGACTTCTTAAAAACAGTGCAACTCAAAGATCATGAAGAACTATGATGTGCAGATAACCTCAGAGGTATTAAATTCTTGACACCCCACACCTGCAAACTACAAGTTTACACTTGAAAAAAAGTCAAAGCAGTAAAGATCAGAAAGTATATTACAAGCAAAAACCAAGAAGTTGAACAGAAAGAGTACAAATTGAAGACTCAGGTTTGAAAACTTAAAGACAGAACAACACTAAAAGTGTAATCCAGGCATACAAGCCATTAACAGTCCAGAACAACACACAGCAAACTTTAAAATTAAAATGAAACACTACATGATGCCATTAATAAATACTGGCAGTAGTACTAAATGAGTGTACTTAGAAAATATCTCTGCTAAATGATAGTAACTGCTACCAAACCTCATCAATTGTTATATCTGGTCTGCAAAATGTTAATACAGTATATCTATTTTTAGCCAAAGGGGTATTAAACCTGCCAGTGTGAATGATGCCTTCATTTCACTTTTGGATTATTTAAAAAAAAAAAAAAACCAAAACAAAACTATTCCTTTATAGGAGTAAAAAAAAAAAAGAAAAAAAAAAAACCCTCTTAAGGACAGCACCATTTATTAGACATTTTAAAGATATACTGTGTAAATCACACAGATACGATCCCTCTTCAGAATACACAATACAGTTACATGAGGAAGGTGTAATATTGCCCAATAAAAAAAAAAAATCCATAATAAGCAAGGCAATATTTCTTAAATATTTTTACAAGACTTATAAATTTCCAGAGGGGAAAAAAAGTAAACGTGCATTCACAGAAAAATAACATCTCTAAAGAATTTAAAGTCTTTTCAATAAAATATGCAGCAGATAAAACCCTCAAAGACAAAACATAAATCAGAACTCTTTCAACTGATTTCCTTTGTTTAATAAACTGTTGTATTGCAACTGTAAATTAAGCTTTCATTTTGTTTTAATTGGAAGCAACTTACCTGTTTCACATATGTCATGGAAGATTTTCAGTAGAAGGGTTTTAGGGATGCGGCCGGTTTTTCTGACAGAGTTATCCAGCTTACTTAGTGCCCAGTCAAACTGCCAGGGCCGTCTGGTTTGAATTTCTGAAATTGCTTCTTCTTTAACACTTCCCTCCTGTTGAGGTGCAACTGTAAGGAATCTTATTTGGTGTATTTGATTTCTGCTTAAACAAAACCAAACAATATTGATTATATTTTTGTGAATTATTTTCCAACCATGCTGGTCACACAACATCAAAAAGATAACGTACATCTTGCTGATGTGCAATTTCTCCAAAACATTCCATATTGATATAAACAAATAAATACAGGCGATTTATTTCAGTGTCTTTCTACTTTAAAATATAGAGTCGAGTATACTGTCTTTTAGTGATAACTGTTTCCCTGAGATTTTCAGTGGGGCTCACCTCATGAATTAAATGGTTCAAATATTAGTCCCAAAAATTCCTCCCTCAAAACAACCCATCTCCCTACCCCCCAAAACAAACCTGCACAAACAACAAAACACACACAATTTTTTTAATCATCCAAGTGAGGTTAAAGCCTGTAGTCCCATTACAGTTTCTCACAAAAACTTACATGTATTTGAAAAAATCACTTCAAGAGTAATTATGGCAATCTATTCCAGAACACAGCAAATCAAGGCAGCAAATGCTACCTTTCTTTCCAATTAAAACATGCAAAAACTAATGAAGAGGCCAATGTTTTAGAAAACAGTAGAATTTATACTAACAAGCATGAAGTGGTCATCCTCTCATGCAGCCCAAATATCAACTTTGGATGCATTTACATACTTATTTTCACAAAATAAAGTATGGCAACAAAAAGAAACAATGAGAAAGTGTCATTTCTAGCAAAACAGTAAGAGTTTTAAAGAAAATGTCTTTAAAAAACCCCCAAACCCCCAAACCAAGTCAATTAAAAACATTATTAGACACAAGCGTTTTTGGAAGTCTGCTCTCAACTATCCTTGTAACTGCGTAAAATAAACCAGACTATTCTCCTCCAGAAGCAATACATGTTAGATGGTAAGAAGTAATTTCAGCCACTTTTGAAACTGCCCTCCCTCATCTCTGCCTCTCAAGACAGCTCCTCAGCTAATGTTTCGTAAGGTCTCTAAACCAGTTCACAAAACTGAGTTACTGCACTGCTTCAGGATTAACAGTTTCAGGAGTCCTATGCAGTAATAGCTGCACATTTTGTTGAAAGGTCAGCCTAAAAGTGAGGAGTGCTGGCATTCAGAGAACCACAGAACTGTTTAGCTTTGCAGAGTCCAACCACTCTAAGCAAGTGACTGCTTAGTCACTAAGCAGCACATCACCTCCAGAGATAGTGATTCTACCACTTGGACAGCCTTGTCCAGTGCTTCACAAACCTCTTGGGGAAGAAGTTTTGCCTCATGTCCAAATCCAACCTCCACTGACACAACTTGATGGCATTTCCTCTTGTCCTATTGCTTGTTACTTAGGAGATCTATAGCCACCTCTCTACAACCTCCTTTGAGATGGCTGTAGAAAGCAATATAGCCTCTACTCAGCCTTCTCTTCTCCAGACTGACCAGTTGCAGTTCCCTTAGCAGCTCCTCATAACACCTGTTGTCATGGTGCCTCACTACGTTTGCTGCCTTTCTCTGGACATGCTCCAGAACCTTAAATGTCCTTCTTGTAGTGAGGGGTCCAAAACTGAACATGGCATTCACGGTGTGGCCTCACTAATGTGGAGTACAGGGTGACTATTCCCTAGTTCCACTGGCCACACTATTTCTGATACAGGCCAATGGGATGCTGTTGGTCTTGGCCACCTGGGCACACTGCTGGCTCATGTTCAGTTGTTGACCAGCATCCTGTAGTCCTTTTCAACTCAGCAGCTTTCCAGCCACTCTACTCCAAGCCTGTAGTATTCTCTGCATTTGTTGTGACTGAAGTGCAGGACCCAGGACTTGGGCTTTGTTGATCCGCAAACCATTTGCCTTGGTCCACTGATCCAACCTATCCAGATTCCTCTGTAGAGTCTTCCTACCCTCAAGCAGATCCACACTTGCACCTGACTTGGTGTCATCTGCAAACTTACTGAGTGCACTCAATCCTCTTGTCCAAATCACTGATAAAGATATTAAAGAGAACTCACCCCAGCACTGAGCCCTGCTGAACAGCACTTGTGAACAGCTGACAACTGGATTTAACTCCGTTCTTTGGGCCTGGTCATTCAGCCAGTTTTTGACTCAGTGAGTTGTATGCCCTCCCGAGTCATAAGCAGTTTCTCCAGGAGGATAATACAGCATATGGTGTCAAAGGCTTTAGTAAATACCAAGTAGACAACATTTACAGTTTCTCCCCTCATCCATAATCACCTTGTCACAGAAGATGATGTTAGTCAAGCAGGACCTGCCTTTCATAAAGGCTGACTAGGCCTGATCATCTGGTCATCCTGTACATGCCATGTGACAGCACTCAACGTGATCTGCTCCATAACCTTATCCCACACTGAATTCAGACTGACAGGCCTGTACTTCCCCAGATCATCCTTCTGGTCCATGTAGATGGGCATCACATTTGCTAAGCTGGGACCTCCTTGGTTGTCCACTGTTTCAGCAGCATTGGAGTGAGCTGTTAAACACCAGAGAAATTAGTGTGGTGCCTATCGGTGTGATGTTAAAAATAAGACCAGTGATTTAACATCTGGTTGCTTCTTGTGAGCAAGTAGTAGCCCAAAGACCACCTTTTTCCTTGTTGCTTGAAATCTTGATCTGACAACTAAGCAGGTCAAAATTGTAGGAGTTAAATTCTTTAAATAAAAACAGTCTGAAGAATAATATCTTTTGTAATGGACCTGTGACTAGAGTTTAGTAGATGTCTGGCTTTTGAAGACATTAAAAAAATAAAATCCTTTAGTAATGCGAAACATCACTGCTACCTGGCACTATCTTCATGCAGGCAAATTTTACACTGCTCAATCTCCTCAAGTTTCCTCCTGAAGAATTTTCCAGCAAATTATCTGCATTTTATTTTACTAGAGAAAAGACAATTAAAAAAGACCTGAAGGAAGGGAAAAAAAATAACTGTCCATAAAAGGAGAGATCCTCTCTTTCAGTCTCAGTGCTACCTCTTTCCTAGCCATTCCTTCGGGATAACTTGCACTATATTCAGATCCCTCTGTGAGTTTATCTCACTAACTTGCACAATACCAATTCGGTCCCTTCTAAAAAAAAAAAAACCAAAAAACAAAACACCACCCGACCACCCCCAAAAACCCAACAAACAAAAACACCAAACCCAAACACCACAAAAAACCAATTAGTGCTCCACAAGGTTAGAGTGGAAAGAGCTCATAGATGTACATAGCCCACCAGAACCAACCAGAATAAAAGGAGTCAAAAGAAGTATAAATAGGTGGCTAAAACCAGAGGAACTAGGGGGGGAAAAAAAAAAAAAACACCACCCAAAAAACCAACAAAACAAACAAAACCCAAACAAAATGGAAACACCATTTCTAGCAGTAAGCAGCTACTCAGGTGATCACTTGGAAACTGTTTTGTTTTGTTAATAGTAATGCCATCTCTCAGTTGCAAGTATTTCTGAGGGTGTCAGTTTTTCTGATTCTTTCATTCCTTTTCCTCTTCTCCTCCTCCCTCATATAACCAGATGGGGAGAATTCTGTAAATCAGAAATCCTTAACCAAACTACGGTTAAATCCAGTAGCAGGTCAAGAAAAAACAGTTCAGATACTAAATCTGAAGTCCTGTTGGGTGCAACAACCAAATGAGATGTCCACAACTTAACTCTTTAATAACACATAAATAGCAATGTTCAACTATGAAAACATAATGATTACAAATTCTTTATTTTTTTCTTGAAGATACAGATAAGAAAATAAAACAGTTATTATCCACTCATTAACAAAAAGTTACAGGAAAGCTATTTGAACTATTTCAAGTCAGGTTGGAAAAATGCTTTGGAAACAAGCCTTTGTAATACAGAAATTCATACTTTGATTTCCAATAGCAATCAAAGTATAAATGGACAAGATTACTGCGCTTCAGATTAATATATCTTTTTTCTACAACCTACTGTTTTTCTGTTAAATATTTTACAGTATTTTGTGAGTTCCTGAATTAGATTTTATGCAACACAGCACAGTTGTAATCACAAATTGACAGCTACATTTCTTAGATTAAATGCCTATCTGTTTTGAAAAAGCCAACAAACATTTTAAAGCATTTCAATAGCTCCACCAGATTAAGTTTGAGGACCAAAACAGTATATGAAAGGATACTAGTGTTCCATTTGTTACTAAACTCTCCTCGTTCAGCATTTCAGAGGAAGCTATTTTAAATGTAAGTTTAGAATATTGTATCAGTTGTACACTGTAAAATATTATAGTCTTACATGAAGTATTCTTTTCATACACTTATTTAACCTTCTGAAAGATCAGCAGAATTGGGTATTTCTATTTACACACACACACCCCCACATGCCAGGTTATTATCAAATTCAGTATTGGTGTTTCTGTGAATTTATAATGATTAAAGAGATTTTAAGAAAAGGCAACATTAGAATACGAGTTGCAGCTTTAGACAGGGGAGAACAGTATGAGAGTACAAAACAACCTAAGGAACCCAAACTTCCACAGGCATTCACCTAACTTATCACCAATCTGAAATATGCCTAGCATCAAGACTCAGGTGTAGACCTCTAGCATGATTTCAGGCACTGTGTAATACTAAGCCAAGGCCATAGCAAATATTTGTTAAAAACAACTTCAGAAGTTGGATGCAGCTGCAGTTATGCAGTGTCTTGAATTTGGTTCTTAGCACTACAAATTACCTTAGAACATAAAACTCAGGAGGAAAAAAAAAAGTTCTAAGAGCTCACTATTTTCAAAATTTGAAGAGCAGACCAAAAAGACAGCTCCAAAAACATAAAGGGGCAAACAAATTAAGGGACATGGTATCAGGTCTGATTTCAGGCAATCAAGTGAAGAACAGAAGACTCCATACTTATTCAAAATTGATTCTAATGGTACAACCTCCCTATGACACAGATGAAGAAGCTCACAAAATGAAGCAGTTATTCACGCATCAGGCATCTTCAACAACCTTGTGTGATTCTTTAAAAGCTGAGAAAGAACTCATAATTAGAACAAATTAGAAAAGGAAAGGTAGAGATTAAAAAAAATCAAGAAGGCCATGCTAACCACTGCAGTTAGGAAGTAATAAAACTGCAGTAAGCCTTTTAAATATAATAAAGATTATTTTAGAAAATACATGCACCTCTTAAATGTAAAAAAAAAAAAAAAATTCACAGATCATACATTGTTTAGCTTTCAAGCAATGTTAACTGTAACTGCAACCATACTACGTTGGTGAGAGTACAGCTGCACAAGTTAAGTGAATTCTGGAAATTAAGATATGTTATATTTAAGACACATTAATGGACCTTAATTCAATCTCCAGTCCTTTGGAATTACCCTCAAAAATACATTGAAGTTTTTGGGAGGAACATGATTATAATCACTAAAAATATACAGACTGATGTACAACTTTGTACCTGACTGGACAATATACGTAACAATCTCATAAGCAAAACAAGAAGATACAATGTATTACTAGTTAAAAAATACCGGCACAGTAGTAGCTTAAATTTTTTATATATATATATATATATGTGTGTGTGTGTGTGTGTGTATATGTATATATATGTATGTATATATAAAATTGATTAAAACATGTTGATCAGTGTTTGTGGTAAAATCAGGCATGTTTTTTGTGGGATTCTAAATTAAGTGATCTCATGTTCCACTGGGACAGGACTGGTACAATTCATGTCCATTCAATAATCTCATTGCCAGTCTGGGTGAGAAAACAGTTAATAAATAACCTTAGACAATTTATATCTGACACTGTAAGGGTAGTAAACTCTCTTAAGAGATCCACAGGCTTCAGAGTTATCTTGATTACTTAATGCAACAGTTTGGAATCAACAAAAAAGAAATTCAATACAGACCAAAGAAAGAGGTATGCCTTGGACAAAAAGAAAAATCTGAAACCCAAGAACCCAACCAACCAACCAACACCACCAAACACACACAGAAACATAAGATGGTGTACGGTTGGCTAGCTAACAGTACACCCAAAAAGGTACTGAAAATAAGCCATTGATATGGTTGGGGAGAGACTATTTATGAGGTCTTATAATGACAAGATGAGGAGTAATGGGTTTAAACCGGCAGAGGGGAGACTGAAGCTGGATGTTAGGAAGAAGTTCTTTCCAGTGAGGGTGATGAGACACTGGCACAGGCTGCCCAGGGAGGTTGTGGCTGCTCCCTCCCATGAGATGTTCAAGGCCAGGTTGGATGAGGCCTTGAGAGACCTGTTCTAGTGGGAGGTGTCCCTGCCTGTGGCAAGAGGTTGGAATTGGATGAGCTTTGAGGTTCTTTCCAACCTAAATCATCCTATGATTCTATATACATGAAACATCATGGAGCAAAAGAGAAAAATTCTTCAGCTCCTTATAAATGTAACATAGGTAAAACAGAGAATTATTCTGCTTCTCATGTTGTGTTTAGTCAGAAAAAAATAAAATTAAGACTCATCTATAGGAAGTCTGTACTCATCTATCCCATCCTACTCTCCAAGCAGAGAAGCAGCTGTACGTAATCCATCAAGCATCACACTGGTAACATTTAACTATTGTAACATTCAGCTGTAATGAAATATTAGAACAGAATACTTGGACAGTAAAACTTTGTCATTTGGAAGCTTATAAAGTAAGATCTAGGAGAGAGGGAAAAAAAAACCAACACAAAGAAAATGAAAAATAAATGTAAACAAACAAACACAAACCACCCAACCAAAATACACTGAAAAGAAGCCCCTAAAAACAACAACCCAAAAACTACCACGCATGACATTGACATTTCTGGTCAAGCCTCAGTGCTACATGTTGGATTATATAGTCTTATGCTTTAATCCTATTTTTTCAGTTGTTTTAATTAATTTTCTTAAGAATTAAATGATGTGCTACACCAGAACAAAACCACATACTTCTCCAAGGGCTTCAATAAGTGCCAAGTATTTATTTCACCAATTACCTTTAATCAGCATATTAAGACTTTCTCCATGTGAAACCCTGCACTTGCAAGCACATGAAGTTGCACAATGACCTTCAGATCTGTTTGAATTACCAATCTTATTCTTTCCCAGTATGTAGTTTACTATGCTTCAGAACTCTTTCTTCATATCTATCTACAGCAGCTCAAACTGTCTCTACAATGTGAGGATTAAAAAAGTAGACCTTGCTTATACAGGAAAGGTTAAACCATTACACACTTCTAATCCCAACACGCAACCAATTCCTATTTAGTGGTAACTTTTCACCTCCAATTTATCTTGCAACATTTGTAAAGTAGTTGGTTGAACATAGTCTAGTGCGTATCTCAACACAGCTCTAACATATTCCACATTTCCAGAGCAGTGCCTTAAATTTTCTTTCTGAAACACATCTTACACACTAGCCTCAGTAAAAAATGTCCCTCTTTCCCAAAACTCAAAAAGTACATAGCTCCACTGCTCTCTCTGGCAGCAGGAGAATGTTTACTTTCTGTAGAACTTCACCAATTCCAACATTAAAAAAAGAATTTAAAAAAAATAATTAAGCCATCATAGCAACATTTGCCTCCCTTTATTGAAGCCACACTAACATAGTTGCTATGATTTATCTGAAAGGGTCTACAAGAAGGCTGGGGAGGGATTACTTACAAGGTCTTGTAATGACAGAACAAGGAATACTGGGTTTAAATGGGAAGAAGGGAGATTTAGACTAGATGTAAGGAAGTTCTTTCCGGAGAGGGTGGTGAAACACTGGCACAGGTTGCGCAGGGAGGTTGTGGCTGCTCCCTCCCCAGATGTTTTCAAGGCCAGGCTAGATGAGGTCTTGAGCGATCTGTTTTAGTGAGAGGTGTTCCTGCCTATGGCAGTGGGTTGGAACTGGATGAGCTTTGAGATCCCTTCTAACGTAAACGATTCTATGATTTTATATAAGCCATGCTCCAAGTCGAACAATGGTAAATTTTAGAACTGAAATTCAGTATTGTACATGAAAGCAGTACAGACTTAGCACTTAGCAGACATTGTTAAATTTACTAAGGAAAAGAATAAATAAACCACTTCTGAACATTTAGTACGATTTACATGACTGCTAAAGGGGAGACTCCCTAGTCAGAGGGTCTATTTTCCCTGACTTAGCTGTGGTCACCTTCAAAAAAGGACCACGCTATTCAGGCCAGCATATCCTTATTTTGATGAGATAGAATAAGATCCCACCTTCAAAAAAGGACCACGCTATTCAGGCCAGCATATCCTTATTTTGATGAGATAGAATAAGATCCCACAAGACAGCAAATAGTATATTTTTGTCAGATAGACTGAGAAACCTCAAGTTTCTTGGAGAAGATCTAAAAGTAAGCCTAAATCATTTGCAAGAAGTGAAGCAGAAAACCTTTGGTTTGTGCTACTTCTGAGGAAGTCTCTTGATATTTTATGTCTGTCAGTAGAACACAACTGAGCAGTGCAGATTGTAAAACTATACTAGAACAAAGCATTGCTTCAGTATCAAAAACTGCAAACCTACTGAATGTCACCTCTGCGTTTAAAGCACATTAACAGTATCATTTTGCTAGTCTAACTAAGCACTCTGTCCTACACTTTTGTCTACAGGTGATGGATTGGTGAGGCACTGGAACAGGTTGCCCAGGGAGGTTGTGGCTGCTCCCTCCCTGGAGGTGTTCAAGGCCAGGTTGGAGGAGGCCTTGAGTGAGCTGTGCTAGTGGGAGGTGTCCCTGCCTATGGCAGTGGGTTGGAACTAGATGATCCTTGAGGTCCCTTCCAACCTTACCATTCTATGATTCTATGATTGCTGAGTAGGGTGGTGAATTGCCAAAGGCAACTTGAGCTTTTAATTTATGGTTTACACCACCCCTGTATCTGAAGCAAGATTCTTTAAAAGTGTATTATTCCTCCCATCCCACCAAGTTTTTGCAATGACAATTTGTGAAACGTTGCATGTGGCTCCCTCCTACCAACCCCATCAGCAATCACTCCTCTGAACAGAACACAGACCCTGCTGAAAGCAGGTTTCTCCACATCACAGTATATTGTTTGGAGATGTTATTCACTCTGCAGTCCTGGAAATATACATTTAAACCCACAGGTGAGCATCTCATACTGTAGTAGAGAGAGCAAAGCCAAAGACAGTTTGCAACACCTGCATGCAGAGATTCTGCTTGACTTTCTTCCTCAGCTATGCTTTCACCACCAGTGCCAAAGAAGCCTAAATCTTCTCCCTCCCTCAGGACAGATAGGGTGTCAGCTACAGGAAGAGGAGTAAAACAGCACTGACACATCCTGAAGTATAGCTTCAATGACCCAATATAAACAGTCATCACACAGGGTTCCGCTCTTTTGCTCATGGTCTCACCCTTCTAGAGTTCATTAGATCCTTAACTGGTAAAAAAAAAATGTTCTATCTATCAGAAAATGCTTTCTTTACCTTCAAGCACATGAAATCAGACGAGTAATAGATCCAAGGAATACCCTCATTTACGGCAGGACAAATTAGCCAGCAATGGGAGGGTGGTCAATATGAGAAGAATGGAGCCAATATCCTTCCTCCCAACCCTAACTTTCCCACAGTAGCCTGATGTAACATCAAACTACAACATAATCACCTACAATATTCAGAATTAAGTCCCCAAAAGTTATTCTGATGTTAATTCAAAATCTATTCTGAATATTCATCACTTGAGAGGCTTGTTACAGCATTCCAGTCAGCAAAAAGTTCCAGCAAATCACCTGCACTACATGAATTAGGAAAGTACTAAAATTTGCTGTTGTAGATCTGAAGTTTGTTGTACTGGTCTATCATCTGGCTGTAACTGCATAGCACGAGAGAAACAACATAGAGCTCAGTAAATTTCACATCACATTGTGGAGGTGCACTGCACAGTAGAAGCAACATAGAATTCACATTGCATAGTAGAGGGAAACAGTAAATTTGCTTTAGATCAAATTTGCTATGAAATGCTTCTCAACCACCAATGCAGTGGGATATCCATCTAGTGTCCTAACCCATTTTGGGATGATGTTTAAATTCAACTTTAGAGCAATACAAAGCTTCAATAAAATCTCTTGAAAGCGAGCACATCTCTAAAAATGTTAAGTAATATGCAACTTTTCTGCAACCACTATTGCAATGAAAGTCTCAAATCTGCCTTTGAACTAACTGTATTAAGTCCAATGCTAAAAGCAACTGTATCAAGCACATGTAAACACAGCCATTTCCCCAGTGCTCTTGCAAATACTAAGATTATTCCTTGACATTTATTTACTCTTAAAACTGTGGGGTTTTCCCTCCACTATTCCAATTAGAACTTCATCAACATTCTCTGGAATTTACTGCAACGCACTGTGTCTACTCTCAAAATACCATCTCAAGACATGGAGAGTAAATACACTAAGTTGAAATGTTGTCCATATGTCATTCTAGTCCTTCAAAAAATAAAGACTCAGGTATTCCAGAAATAAAGGCTCAGGCAGGAAAAAATACAAAACCAGTGAACTGTTACTTAAGGTTAAAAAAAAAATGCATGAGATCACATGCTTGTATGTGCCACTGCAGTTCATAAATGTTATATTTGCTTTATACTTTGGTACTAGAGCATCACTTCTGTGCTTGGATACCTAAACACAAACAGTAAAGTGACTGTAAGACAAAGATTCTGGGTAAAAATTTATTTAGGAATTAAATTACTGGACAGGAAGAACGCACAAATTTAGGTGTGCTGCTCAGTCTTACTCTCGTAAATCATGGTTTAGACCAAAATAAATACCACAGCTCCTTCCTGTTCTCTATCTAGTACCTTTTCCACACAGAACAAGAGAATGGTTGAGGTTTGGAAGGGACCTCAAAGATCACCTAATTAACTAAAACTAGCATGATTTCAGCATGATACCCCACATATGATCCCATTTATATTTTAAAAGGTATAAAAGAGTGTAATTTAGTGAAGGAGAAAAGTATTATTTATGAGGAAAATAAAAAACCCACAATCAAAAAACCAAACCCCAACTGTTAAGAGTCAAATTATCATCACATAAAGCACTTTTGAATTTCCTTCCAGAAATGCAACTTCATGTTTTCCTGGTTCCCTGGTCCTTCCTGCACAGGTCTACTCCATCCATCAAATCAACTTTGGCATTTAACAATCCCTTACACTTCAACCATGTCAGTCATGTCAGTCTGGTGGAAATGGGGAAATATAACCCCCATCTTCAAAAAAGGAAAAAAAATGAAGACCCTGGAAATAAGGTCATCCAGTCTCACATCTGTGCCTGGCAAGCTCATGGAGCAGATCTTCTTGAAGACTTTGCTAAAGAACACAGAAAATCAAGAAGAGGTGATTGGTGGTAACAACATGGCTTCGCCAAAGGCAAATCATGTTTGACAAACTTGGTAGCTTTCTATGATGGAGTTACAGCATCAGTGGACAGGGGAAAAACAACTGATGTAATCTACCTGGACTTATGTAAAGCATTAGACACTCCTGCATGACATCTTGGTCACCAAACTGGAAAAGGGTCCACTCGCTGGACAAGGAATTGGCTGGGTAGCCACACTCATAGAGAGCTACAGTCAACAGCTCAATGTCCAAATGGAGACCAGTGACAAGTGGTGTCCCCCAGGGGTCAGTACTAGGACCAGTGTTGTTTAACATCTTTATTAGCAATATGGAGAGCGGGATTGAGTGCACTGTCAGCAAGTTTGGAGATGACACCAAGCTGTGTGGTCTGGGTGACACTGAAGGGAAGGGATGCCATCCAGAGGTACTTGGATCGGCTTGAGAGGTGGGCCCAAGTCAAGCTCATAAAGTTCAACAGGCCCAAGCACAAGGTCCTGAATGACCTGGTCTACTGGAATTAGATGATCTTTAAGGTCCCTTCCAATCTAAACCATTCTATGAATCTATGAACAACTAAAACCAGCAGAAAACAATTTTTTTTTTTTTTTTTTTAGGTAATATTTTGGTCAGGCTTCCAAACAAAATCACCTTGCAGTAGGATTGATAAACAACAGAGTTAGCACAAGCAGCAAAGTCTGTAGTATTTTAGTAGTGAGACTTTCCTCTATTTCTCTGACTCTTATGCTTCCATTCCTGTCTCCCAAATCAGTCCTCTGCTGAACGTATTTATCTACGAAGGTAGAAAATTATTCTGGTTTTCTACCAGGAATTAAGTTAACATTGACAGAGAGGAACCACCAAGGTTGTAGCAAGGCACCGGCACGACAAAACAGAGCTCTCTCCCTTCAGTAGCACTACATGGTTACATCAGCTCATAAAACGTGGTCTGTATGTTTATTGTTTTTACATCCTAAAATTTCATGCCAAATTTGTCTATACCATTCTTTGGACATTTAATGAAAGTAGTCGCTAATGCTAACTAAAGCTACGTGCAAATACTTTTCTTTCAGATAATAATGCTGTGTTCCCACATTCAGAGCTAATGGCAACATTAGCTGCTATCTGAATAGTTTGTAAGGTGACACTTCCACACACTAGGAGCATCATATCCTCTTCCCACATTGGATCCTCACTAGGTTTCACAAAGTAAAAATGACAGCAAATGGACATACCCTTAGAAAAAATGGATACAAACTTTTATTTAGCTAGGCATTTATATTTAGAAATTATTTATAATTACTTTATCTTCTACACATTTTTCTTGTTAACAACTGTAATTACATGTACATCAGACGACTTGCTGTAAGTTAAGCATCTCAATCTATTGCAAATTCCCTCTTTGTGCTGGTTTGAAGCTAATTGGAATATTTTAATTTAAAAAATAGATTATAGGCTGTGAAAAGAAAAACAATGGTGCTGTCTACTGCACTCTTAGGCTTGTTGAAATGTATAAAAACAAGGACACAAATATAGATAAGGTAGATAGTCTCTTGCTCTCTCTGGGAGCTAGTGTGTCTTCTGGCCTTTCTGCTGTGTAACCCAACTAATCGTTCTGCTTCTATCTCCCCTTGCCGATCCTCCAAAGTCACCTTGCATATAAAGCAGACTCTGGGGTAAGGTAGAGGGGTGGAAAGAAGGTGGAAGAGTAGTTGGGAGCCACTCCTGGGGACTCTGATTTTCTGAGAGGGGTATTGTATTTCTGTATTACCTTTAACTTCCATATTTCCATAAATATTAATGGATACTGTAAATATATCTGCTTGTAAATTGTGCTATGCTGTAAATATAGCTTCATTCCTTAACTCCCAGTTGGTTGAGTCTAGTTTGGGTGATTTTCATAGTGTGGGGGTGGGAAACTCCCAAACCATCACACCTTTTAAAATTTAGAAACTGAGCATGGCAGACAACAAAAGTCTCATCTCTTTGAGACTCAGAAGTCATAAACAAATCTTACTCTCATTCACAAGCAGAACACAGACTATCTGACAAGTAACTTTCAGTGTTTAAAAAAAATATGCACACATCTTTATGTAGTTGTAACAGCCTACTTTCCATGTGCAATACAAAACAATAAACACCAAACTCTGACAAAGTTATTATCTATACAAGGTGCTGCCCTCTTCAGCCAGGCAATTAAGGAAAATGTTAAGGAAGTAACAAGCTCACCTATATCCCAAAATACTAACATTATCTTTGTGCGTTCTTCTTTAAAAAAGTCTATTAAAAAAAAAATCCCAAAAAATGAAATATTGTATGCTTCCTATAAACATGGATTCTGATATGTTTGTCCATGTATTCAGGGCTGAGCCTTGGGCACTTCTATAACCAGGAGGTTTGAGACTACAACAAACATCCCAAATGTGATGCACTGCAGCTTCACCAGTAGACAGAACGCTTAGCTCCCCCCAAAGTAATTTTGTTTCACTAAAACGCACTCATGGTAACGAAGGAGTTGTGCATCCGAACTTCCTGCAGGGCACCAACCATGTGCTAGTGGTTAAAACAGTGCCTGGGATGCACACAGGTGGCTTGAGCGTGTCAAAGATAGGGTGCCACAGGAAAGGAATCGTGCTATTCCTTCCTTGTGGCAACAAACCCAGTGGAGTCTGACCTGCTGAGAAAGCTCAGATTCCAACTGTGAAGCCACCCACACTCAAACACTGCATATCTCCCCATTTCCTCGACTCCCCCCTCTACACAGCCTGTCCCACTCCAATAGTATCCTCCGGAAGCCTGAACCTCTTGCTCTTCACAGAGGCGACCACTCTGCTTTTGAGTTCAAAGACATCCTGTGGAGAGAGAAAGTTCACCCTCCCAGCCGGAGGGAAGCCGACCTTTGACCCCGAAGTAACCCTACCGCGCATAGGTAGCGGGAAGACACCAGGCCGGGTCGGGTCGTGCCTCAGCGCTCCCGCCATTTGCTCCGGGATCTGGCGCAACTGGAGCCAAGGGTCGCAGGGTTACGGTCCCGGCCGCACGAGATGGCCTAGCCGGCAATGCCCTTGGGCACGCGGACTGCCGGCTCTGCCGGCCCCGCCGCGCCCCGTACCGCCTCATAGGCCTTTCTGCAGCCCCACAACGTAAGGTCTCACCTGGCGGGCGGCGGACAGGCGATGGCGGCGACGGGCGGACGGAAGAAGGGAAGGAGGCGCGAACATAGCGCCCGCAGACGCCCGGCGGAGCTCAGCAACGCAGCCATGACCGCCAGACGCGAAGGAGCACGTGAGCCGAACGCCACACTACTGCGCACGCGCAGCAGGGGGCAAGGGGGACGGTAGGAGCCGCCGCTCCGCCTCCTCTCGTCCACGTGACGGAAGGAACCATTCTTCACGGGTCGGCGCTGCCTGCCCCGCTGTTGGAAGGGGCCTTCTCAAGTACTGGTTTGCTCCTAGTTCCCATCTCGTGCCGTTGATGGGACATTCCACACAAGGTCGACGGCGTAGCCCCAACTCCTGATTGGGTGGATGGGTAGCCAATCTGGAGCTGCTTCCAGCGGAAGGCGGTTGGAAGGGTGCGTTAGCCGGCGGCGGAGGAGGAAAGCGTGGGTTTGGGAAGATTTGCCGCGCCCCCGGAGGCGGAAGGAACAGGTGGAAGTAGCGACTTTCCCAGCAGGCTTTCCTTGTAGTAGGTCACTCGTGTGCACGCTGTCCGTGCAGCTTAGAGCTAGGTGATGGTTGACCCGTGAGGGTCTGGCGTGTGGGTGGCACCCGCCTGTCCTTGCCCGCAGAAGGCAGTGATTTGGGCGATGGGGCGCTTGCGGCCCACGGGCTCCCGGCGCTCTGCAGTCAGGCAGCGACGGCCCTGAGGAGGAAGGACGGTTCCGGGGGGGCTTTTGCTCTCTCAGGGCTTGAGGCAGGACGGAGCTGCGATTCGCCGTGGGTAATCTCAAACACCGCTAAGAACACGGGAGGTAACATGCAAGTGCGAAGAAATCCCTCAGCTTCCTCTTGTCGAGAGTAAAGAAAATTTCCATCTTAGTTGATTGTGCGTGTTGCTACCAGAAAACAATTCTTCCACAATAGAGCTGGGAAAGCCGCCTGTGACGTTGCGGTCAACCTTTACAAGGCTACAGGGACCTGTGAAATCTTGTAATGCCCTGCTTCTTTCTAGGAACGAACCGAGAGTGAGGGGCAGGTGAACACGCTTTAACAAACCTTTTAACTGTAAATCTCTGCTTGAGCTTGGTTATACTTACTTATAGGCCATCTGCACTGGCATTCGATTTTGGCATGCAAGTTAAGCTGGTTTCTTTGTCATTATCATAGTGTTAACTTGGATTGTTGCTCAACAAGTTAAGTGCGTGTTTTCAAACAAAAAAAAAAAAATTGTGTAATTATGTTTCCCGTAGACTGTAAATAATTATGCCAGGCCAGACTGATTTTTGTCAAAATATTCTACAGTCAGCAGTTCCTGATTACTTGGATGAACTTATAAAGACTCTTGGAAGGCCCAGGTGTTTTTTGTTTTATAAGGATAACTCAGCACTTCTCATGGTCAAGCCATAAACTGCAGCTAGTAGGACAATATTTGTAATGTTACTGCTCATCAGGTCTTCTGCTGTATCACAGCATTAACAGTATTTCATGGAATACAGCATTCAGTCTTAATGAGGAAGGCCATTTTTTTTTTTTTAACTCAAGTACAAACCTAGTAGCATACATGCTCTGTGTTGAGCTGGCTTAGTTACACACTTACTAAACTTTATTATGAAGTAGTACTCCCGGGAGCTCACTGTAATAACACAATGTAAGAACATCTACAATGCTTACCATGAGGAGCAGAAATGATAAAGCTAATGGCTGAATGAAAGAGTAAGAAAGTAATGATGTGATGGTCATTAACATAATAAATAGTAGATTCTTGCTATGGAGGCTTCACTGCTACTGAATCAGTGAAGAACAGTTTCAAGAAGTGTTTAGAAGGAGAACAATGTGACAAGTGCTAACCAGGAATTCCTGCAAAGGACAACGAAAGTGCGAAGATTTGACAATCCAGTTGGTGGATAACAGGATGTGAAATGCCGAGCTGCTCTACAAGTAACTGTCATTTCACTGCCATGTGAAAGGTTATAGATATTGCTATACTTTAGAGATAAAGAGCTATGTGGTTTATGTGAAAAGGAAAGGAGATCTTGAGGAATTAATTAAAAATGTGCTATAGCTGAAACCATAGACAGGAAATTGCATTCACTGAAGTTCTCCAAATGAATGAGTCTAGTTCACATTGAGACTCGCTCATTTCATTCACAGATCTGAAAAACAGAAAAAAAAAATCAGTAGATTAAAACAATGTTTAGACAAGAGTCTTTAATTCTTTGGATGAAGAAAGTAGGTTGTGTATTAGATAGGTTATTCATGCAGAAAAATTGCTGATGCTTGTATGTGAAAGTCTAGCGCTGTATGATGGTATTGCCTCTAGTAGCTGAGAAACAAGTTATTAGGTGAAAAGTAGTTATGCCATGCCATGCTTGAATCATGCACAAAATGTGAATGAGGCACCAGGATTTCAGTATGGATAAAATGCTTGAGCTAGATCTGGGTGCACAGTATAGTAGCTATGGCTGTATTTGTAGAAAATAAAAATCCAGAGGTAAAGATATAGAAAAGGCCAAAAGCACAAACATACCCAGAGAGGAGAATGAAGATCCTCATCCAAGTAGGAAAATTGCAAAAACTGTGCTAGACGAAGGAGGAAGTCGTAGAAGGAAAAGCTGTGGGTGAGGAACAAGTGAAAAGTCAGATGTGGAGAAGCCAGGCTAAGAGAGATGGAAATACGTGGCAGACAAGGGACTGGATAAAGTAGGCAGTCAAGTGAAATCTGGTCCGTTGGTCTCACCAATGAAAGAAAGAATTAATAGAAGGCTTCAGAAAATGAAAAGAAATCCTCTGATGACATCTTTTATCTTTTCTCTAAACAGATCACATCCTCCAAGATTCTTGGCCTGATTCTCACTGCCCAGAGAATTTATTCCTGTTGTTAATAATTCCCAAGAGACTATCCCTGGAGATAACTGATCAGTGCCAAGATATGTTTTGGGGCTCTGGAGCTGTGTCTCTATTGAATCCTGTTCTCTAAGTTTTCAGCCTGTGCAAGACGATTGCCTGACGTAGGCTGAGGAATTAGCATTAGGTTGGGACTGTTGCCAGTACGTAGTCTGGCAGTGTCTGGCTGTCCTGGAGACTGGGAGGACTCTGAAATAAGAACTCTGGCCAAACTCTTGCAGTCCACTTGAAGTTGCCAGACTGGTTCTGGTTATTCAGGTTAACAGATGGGCATTGACTACATGCATTCCTCTAGTGGAACTTAGAATTCAGTTAAGGTTTCTGCTAATTTTGCTGAGTGTGTATCATAAATAATATTTTTTTAAAACTTACTTGAAGTATGATTATGTAAATTTCCAAGGTATGACTGAAAATAGCATGCAGCAATTGGAGCTTGCTTTGCTCACTTGCTTGTCTTTCAAATAAAACCCTGTATGTACAAAACAACTTTTAAAAGTAGCTTATGCTACAGCTGACTTTGGAAAATATGGAAATCCAAAGTTAAAATTAAACTCTAAATGCATCAACAGAATCTGAGCAGTAAAATCTTTTGGAGTGAATGTTCCCAGTTTTGTCTGAACGCCTTTGCAACAGTGGAGGAAACATAAGAGGACATGCAGATGAGGATCAAGATTGGCCTAGGAGTATTGCCTTTAGGATGTGGTTGCAGTGTGTGAGACACTAAGATGGTAACAGGAATCGTAGCTAATTTCATTTATCTCATGTAAAATGATAATGAAATGTTAACCTTTGGAAAAGTCAAAGTTCAGCTGTGCTTGCAGGCTGTGCAGTGGGGTCTGAATGACTTCTGTGGCTCCTTCAGTGGTCTCAGAGGTACCCTCTACTGGCTTGAACTGTCTGATCAAATACCCTTTGGAAAGGTGGGGCTCATTTCTGGAGTTTTCATAGGCAGGGTCATTTAAGGTGGACACAAGAAGTCTTGTGGTGGGTAGGGGAGACCTCATGCTTCTAATATCCTGACAGTTTTGCCTGTGTTTTCTCATTCCCTATATTAACACGGTGTCACCCAGAGGAAGCTCTGTGGATGGCACTAGGGCAGTTAGATGGGAGCACCCATCTTCCCACCAAGGTCATAATCCAGTGGGGTGCATGGTCTGTGTTCATGCAATGGCAGAAGCACCGTAGTTCCTAGCATGCATCTTGGGGAATGGATTACCAGGAAGGTTTGCCCTGGAGAGAATAATCTGGGGCATTTACCTGAGGCTTTGAAGGAAGGTAGACCGTGGAATTGAGAAGATGGTGAGATACATATTTGTATTGTTAATAAAAATACCACATAAATACCACACTTAAGTGTCTGTGGGAATGCAAGAAAGTAAAATAGTGAGCTGTGTAGGTGTGCTGGTTTGCAGCTAATTAGACTATTTTAATAGAGAAAATTACACTATAGGCTGTGAAAGGAAAACATGGTGATGTCTATTTTACTCATAGGCTTGCTGAGGTTGTTTTGGGAAAAATAACATAAACTTAGATGAGGCATTCTCTGTCTGTCTCTCTCTGGGGACACAGCACAGCATTTGGGGCAGTCTAGCAGCTTCTAGCTCTGACTCCTCTTTTTCCAATTAATCTTCACTAACCACTTTTCTTCTGACTCCCCTGGCCGATCCTCCTAATTCACCTTGTGTGTAAGGCAAACCTTGGGGTAAGGTACAGGGGTGGGGAGAAGGTGGAAGGGTGGTTGGGAGCCTCTCCTGGGCTCTCTGATTTCTGGGAGGGGAGTTGTGTTTCTGTATTCCCTTTAACTTGTCTATGTCTGTAACTATTCCTGTCTATAGTGTATATCTCTGCTTGTACATTGTGCTGAGCTGTAAATAGAGCTTCAGTCCTTAACTTCCAACCGACTGAGTTTTAGTCTGGGTCATTTTACAAAGTGTGGGGAGTGGGGAACTCCCAAACCATCACAGGAGAGAGTGAATGGTGTTGATTCTGGGAGTTAACAGGATACCTCCTTCATGGGCGAGAAGCAGACTCGGTGGAAGTCTGATGATAAGGAATGAAAATACATGGAAGAACATGCAAAACAGAATTATAAATCATTCGCACTATGTTAATGCTTTGTCTGTATTATGGTATAGAGTAGCTCTGTCTGTAATAAAGTTGATTCTGCATACCCTAGTGGAGTCCATTGTGTGCTTCTCTACAATTGTCTTTCAGGTCTTGTAATCTGGCCAGTGTTGCTTTACATCCAACAAGGCAAGTTTTCAACAAGATATCTCAAGTTGCACATAAATTGCAAGTCAAAATTTATTTTTAACCAGTCAGTACGTGTAGGGTTTTTTTTCCTGAGGGAAAAAATTAAGAAAGAAGTTAGAGCTATAGAAGTGAGATGGAGATGGTACAAACTATTTTTTTTTCAAGAAGGAAGGTGGAGAAGGGTGATAACAGCATAGTTTGACAGAGAGGAAGAAGAAATTGAGATGACAGTAACTCAATAACTGGTAATGGTGCTGACTGGATGGAAAAAGGGCTGCTGTTCACCTCCCATAAACAAGATTCAAATAAGCACAACTCTCTTGTAAGAAGACACTGTGAAGATCCATGTATTTTTTTTCCATGGATCTTTAGGGTTCTGTTTCGTAGCTTGGATGCCTTTGGTGCCATTTTGTCATTCAAGTGTTAATTGTTCCCCTCTTCCCACAACAAAGAAAGCTCTCACCCGTGCTGTAAATTTACTTAAGCTAAAACCATTCTCCTAGTCTATGGAAGCCTGACTGCATAGCTCTGATGGCATGGCATATTATTTTACTTTGGTTTCAGTTTGGCAGGGCATTAAAATCAGATGAAGGTGCTGGAGCAGGAACAAACAGCAGAAAAGGAATCAAAAAGCCACATGTCAGTCTTTTGGGCTAATATCTAAGAGTCTTATTGGAATGAAAAATAAGGCAGCAAACTAAGGAAAGAAAAGGTGGGTAAGAGACAGTCTGAACTGAAAATTGCTGCTTGAGTGTACTCTTGATTTCCAGATAAAGCATGCTCAGGTTTTGTGTATGACAATTCCTTCCCAGTGGGAACTTAACCTCTAACAAAATGCTAATATGATTCCTTGTCACCTGTATCATTTAAAATGTTTCTGCAGGCAAAATTATGCCTTTGATGTTGTTTGATTTCACCTAAAATCTTTGAGCTCTGCTGTAAAATAATTATTTCCACTGAAAAAAAAAAAATACCCCACTTTACTCCTCAGCTCTCTTAGTTTTGCAAGGCTGGTAGATATTTTAAGTAGTAGTAGAGCCTTTACTTTTGTAACCAAGTCAGCAGATCTTATCTGTGGGGAGTAGATCTGATGAGTAAGAAGGTGTCTTTTTTTATATAGTTACTTTTTAGAGGATCACAATTTGAAAATGGTTGTGACATAACTGGGTCACATCTGAAATTTTTCTATAAGCTGCATAAAATGAACAGTTAAGGTAGCTGCTTTGGGCTGAAGATATATTCTTATAGGTTTAGTGAATCATACAGTTGAAAGATTTGAGTATTCCACTGTTAACTGAAAAGTGCTAAACAATCTTAAATCAGCAATCCTTTAGGATCTTAAATCTGTTCCTTTTACGTAGTAACACAGGAATAATTAAGATATACATGCATGTCCATAACGTCCTGTATTTCTTCTGTCGTTGTCTTTGTGCGTCTTTAATTGTGTGTGCGCTGCACTTCAAAGAGTATTATATCCCAGAGTTTGGCTGTTAAGAATGTTGGAGGGGGAAAGTAGTTAACACAAGTCTCAGGAATTATAAAACTGCATTTCAACTTCCTGTAGCTCCAGAATGTAATAAACCATTTTCAGATTCTGATGCATTCTTTTTATAGTCCAAGTGCCGGGTGCTGCACTTTGGCCACAACAACCCCATGCAGAGCTACAGGCTGGGGTCGGAGTGGCTGGAGAGCAGCCAAACAGAAAGGGATCTGGGGGTGCTGATTGACACCCACCTGAACATGAGCCAGCAGTGTGCCCAGGTGGCCAAGAAGGCCAATGGCATCCTAGCCTGCATCAGGAATAGTGTGGCCAGCAGGAGCAGGGAGGTCATTCTCCCCCTGTACTCTGCACCTTGAGTCCTGTGTCCAGTTCTGGGCCCCTCAATTGAAGAAGGACATTGAGGTGCTTGAGCGTGTCCAGAAAAGGGCAACAAGGCTGGGGAGAGGCCTGGAGCACAGCCCTATGAAGAGAGGCTGAGGGAGATGGGATTGTTTAGCCTGGAGAAGAGGAGGCTCAGGGGAGATCTTCTTGCTGTCTACAACTACCTGAAAGGTGGTTGTAGCCAGGGAGAGGTTACCTTCTTCTCTTAGGCAAGCAGCACCAGAACAAGAGGACACAGTCTCAAGCTGTGCCAGGGGAAGTTTAGGCTGGAGGTGAGGAGAAAGTTCTTGACTGAGAGAGTCATTGACTGCTGGAATGGGCTGCCCAGGGAGGTGGTGGAGTCGGCATCCCTGGAGGTGTTCAAGGCACGTTTGGATGTGGCACTTGGTGCCATGATCTAGTCTTGAGGTCTGTGATGATGGGTTGGACTTGATGATCTTTGAGGTCTCTTCCAACCCTGGTAATACTGTGTGATACTGTGATATTTTGGTTGGAAACAAGAATGGGGTAAGTCATAAATCGTGCACATCGGTAGCTGGACTGGGAAATTATAATAAAGTATGATTCCTAACCTTACAGAATTTACTTTAGGTAAGAATCCTTATGCTGTTTTTTGTGTAAGTGGGCATACTGACTGATTCTTTCAACCAAGTCTCCTGTTCCAAACAATGAAAAAAAGTTTATAAGTCTGGATGTAAGACAGATTAAGATTGTCTAAAATCTAGGCTTCTGCTTTTGTTCAAAATATTTGAAGTCTTCTTACAAATGTTCTGATTTATCTTAATAGTTACTGAATATTTTTAGTAGTTGGGCAGTTAGTTATATGTGATCTAGAAGAGTTAATTGGAAGGACACCTGAAGTCCGTGAAACCTAGTCCACTGACATTAAAATAAATGTTTGATCCCTTGGAGTTTATTTCACTTCCTTCAGTGTAAGGCCACAAAGAGACTGAACAAGAAGTTGGAAATATCCAGAGAGGTGTAATAAGCATTTGGAAGGGTAGAGCCCAAGAATCTCTTAGAGCAGATCAACCACTGATGGAAAAAGGTGGGAGGTGGGGGGGGAGGGGTCGACAACTAATCTGAGAGATTTTTTTGCCTCTATTATTTTTCTGTCATCCCTGTTGGATGTTTCTGCCATACTGATTGAGACAAATGCCAGATCAAATGGTAGTGTGGCTATGCTCTTAACTGAGGGGTGTTCTTTCCAACAGGGAAGGCAAGCCAGAAATAGTTGAGCTTTCATTTATTTTAAGAACAAGTCCTGGTTGTGTTACAAGACAGAATGTATAACTCAAGTGTCAATTAGTCATGTAGAAAATTTCCACAAATTGAATAACTTGTTAGACATTTTCTTCAAAGAGGAGGAATTTTGGCAAATTAGATTAGGGAGTAATTTGTGTTGTTTCCCTGGCTTTAATTATTTTCTGAAAGCATTTACTTCTGAGCTTGAGAATTCCTGCATTTAAAAACCATAACTGGAGGTCAGTGGTGGCTTTGTTCACGCTGTTTCTTTGAGTGCATTTGGTATGCATTTGTATGTTACACCAGGAAAAAATTCCTTTTATTTCTCAAAAAGCGCACATTTAGGGTAAAATATCTTTCTAGCTAGATGTGTGTATGCATACAGTGAGTTAGACACAAAATGGTTATGGGTTTAAACTGGCAGAGGGAAGGTTTAGACTG
>VWZE01025067.1:98423-121668 GCA_013396675.1 Eubucco bourcierii | reverse complement strand
CTATCACCTGAGAGTAGGCAGAAGAGTCCAGCCCCCACCTGGCTCCAGCATCTCCCATAGCATCTCCACAAGTATTTTGGGTACATTCTTCACTTCCACGACCACTTTTGGACCCAGTTTAATGGCCATTTTGGGACTCTAAGCAGCATTTGAACACATCAAACCCCCAAAGCCCAGCCCCTGAAGATGCAGGTGCTGGTGCCCAGGTGGAGCTGGAGCCCCAGCTGCAGAAGTTGCTGTTAGACACAAGGATTAAGGCCTTGGCACACACCTGGGTTAGGATTAGTAAGCAAAGAGGAACTGCACACAAGTTCTGTGTGCCAGCAGGGATGGGGAAAGGAGCTTTTACCTTCAGCTGGCTCCATGCTGTCAAGCTGCAGCTCTTACATTGCTCAGCTCAAGTGCTCCCTGCTTCACCTCCTGGCCCATTCCTGCAGGACCCTGCATATATCCCTGCTTTGGGTCAGCAGCTCAGCCTACAGCCTGGGCTCCTCCGCCCAAAGGGTGCCCAAATCTGCCCTCCCCTCGCTTCCTTCCCCTGATCCCCGGGCCCAGGAAGCAGGAAGCTGAGCAGGCAGCAGCACCCTGCTCACCCCCTCACAGGAAACAGGGCTCAGCAGTCCTGACCCCCAGCCCACACCTCGACCTTTCTCCAAATAAAAATGCAGCCTGATCTCTGATCCAGCAGGAGCAACTTCGCCTCTTCCCAACATGGGCAATCTGATGGGCAGCAGAATTCCTGCCCTCCCACGTCAGCTGCACCAGCAGCCTCTTAAAAAAACAACAAAAAAGGATCTATTTATCTGCAAGATTAGCTGCAGAAGAGTGGTGGAGAAATGCTTTCAACAGCAGGTGCCAGAGAGACCTCTTAACTTGTTGTTGTCTGCTGAGTAGTGGGGGCTGGAATCTGTCCCCGGTCATGCAGAGTATCCCAGCACCCTGCCTCCCCAAGGCCTTTCCCAGGAGAGCTGAGACCACTCAGTCATAAAGATTAGAGTCAGACACCACTGAAAACCCCTCGAGGTGGGTGGGAGCCAGACAAAGCCCAGAGCTGCTCCTACCACTTCCTCCCAAGTGAGATTTCAAAACCCCTTGAGTGCAAATCCCAGAGTTTAGCTTTTCCAGAGACCAGGGTTGTGAGTTTCTGGTCAGGAGTTAACAGACAGAGCAGGCACGAGCACTCAACCTAGAGGGGTCATGCACTGCATGTGGACAGGACAAGGATCACAAGGTAAAAGGACTTGCCAAAAATTGTTCATCTCCCAGCACTCATGGAGGAGGACTCAGTTATTATTAATATCAGCTACTATAATTAGGATCTGGAGCCTTAGAATGAAGGAGTGAAGAACAGAAACTGAGTTCCTGTTGAGAAAGCAGCAGGGAGGAGAAATGTTTGCTGGAAACCTTCACCTTGCAGGTCACTGAACCTTCCTCACCTGAAAAAAAAAAACTTAGAGGGGAAAAAACAACAGCTTTCCAGGGGAAACCTTAGAGGGCAAGAAGCCAGACTGAGCTGAGCTGACAACCCCAAATCTGCTAGAACGAGCTCACCTCATGCTGCTTCCTGACTGACCTGAGGAACTGCTCACAGTACACTCACAGCTAAGGAGGGAGCTGTGTTTCACATCTTTAACAGCTTGTTTAGGTTGAGAGAAGTTCTCCTCCTCTGCTCTGCCCTGCTGAGGTCACATCTGCAATCTTGTGTCCAGTTCTAGGCCCCTCAGGTCAAGAAGGATCTCAGGGAACTGCCTGAGAGAGCCCAGTGCAGAGCCCCCAAGCTGCTGCAGGCAGTGAACATCTCCTGTGAGGCCAGGCTGAGGGAGCTGGGGCTGGCAGCTGGCAGCAGAGGAGCCTGAGGGCTGCCCTCAGTGCTGTGCAAAAGATGTGCAGGGCAGTGTGGGGAGGACACAGGCAGGTTCTGCCCAGGGGTGACCAAGGGCAGCAGAAGGGGCACTGGGGGCAAGCTGGAGCAGAGGAGGTGCCAGGGGAACAGGAGGGGAAACTTTGTCAGTGTGAGGGTGCTGGAGCCTGGAGCAGGCTGCCCAGAGAGGCTGTGGAGTCTCCTGCTCTGCAGACTTTCCAAACCCTCCTGGATGTGTTCCTGTGTGCCCTGCCCTGGATGCTCCTGCCCTGGTAGGGGTTTGGACTGGATGATCTGCAGAGGTCCCTTCCAGCCCCTTACACTCTGTGGTTCTGTCTGATGGTAGCTGCCACCACCTTGCTGGAACCTTCCCGAGGAACAGGAAGAACAAACCCAGCTACAGAACACAAGAGCAGGAACCAAGTGGGTTGAGGGAAAAAGAAAAGGTGGAGGACAAATTAAACTCCTAATGCTTCCAAAGCCAGGCCAGGTTTCACATTCAGGAGTGTCCTTTCATCTGGTCACACAGTACAGGACACAGAAGCTGCCAGGCAGAGCTTGTCTGGCAGCTGCCCACGAGCTGGGGCTGCGTGGTGGCCTTGCAACCTGTTCTGGGAACCAAAGCTTCCACAGAATGGGAAAGGCTCAGAGGGCCCCAGCCTGCCCACATCTTCCTTTCAGCACCAGCTGGCTCATGGCACAAGTCCGATGCCAGCTTGGCAAACTGTCCTGCAGACCCCCCCGGCCATGCCCAAGGGACACAGCTCCAAGCGTGCCAGGCGCCTGTGATACAGGAACCCTCTGGAGAGGGCTGCGGCATAGGACTCCAGGAGAGGTGGGCACAGAGCCCTGCACTGAAGCCTGCAGAGGAGCTCTGGGTGGCACTAGGGGCCGCTGTCAGCCCGGCTGAAGGGGACAGCCCAGCAGAGGGCTGCGTCCGACTGCCCCCCCTGAATCCCCACCACCTGCTTCACCAAGGGAAACCCAAAGGACGTTTGCTTCACAGCACATCAGGGTCTCTGTTCTGCCAGACACTGCAGGCACAGCACCCAGGCCCGTGCCACCCTCAGCAGAGCTGGGGCTGCTCTGGGTTCAGCTGGAGGCAGGCATTTGCAACTTGAGACAACTGGCACAGGCTGCCCAGGGAGGTCCTGGAGTCCCCATCCCTGGAGGACTTTAAGGGACCTATGGATGTGGTGCTGAGGGTTGTGTAGTGAGGTTGTGCCGTGGCTCAGCATGGGTAAGTCTGTGAGCTCTGGGTGAGTGCTTGGCCTGGATGACCTTCAAGGTCTCTTCCACACTCCACAGTTCCATGACTCTGTGATTGGCTCTGGCAGGACATCACCCAAATGGCAGCACCCAGCACTGCCTCCAGAATTCCCAGGAGAAGAAAGGGAAAAGCAATTGGCTGGCAAAAGCACTGGCTGTGGGATATGGCAGGGTGCCAGCCTCTGGGCACCAGCACACTGCAGTGCTCAGGGATCCTGGGCAGGGGGAAGGTGCTGGGCACATGCAAACAGCAGCTTGGCTGAAGGTCCACTATGGGTAGCAGTTCACTACCACCTGCCCATATGGACAGAGCGCCTCACACTCTGCACTGCTTTCTCCTCTCTGCCTTGGCTTTCCTCCTCCCTGTATCCCCACAAGCCATGCTGACACAATTTTGCAGCTCCTGGAGCCCAGCTCTGCTCCAAACAAGCAGTAGGTCAGACGTCAGGCGTGTGGCTGGGCCAGGGCCAGCTGTGATGGCCACCCAAGAGCCCCCCCAGAGCACTCTGCTGGTCCTTTCTCCCCAGAGCCAGCAGCTTCTTCTGCTTTAACCTTTTAGCTTCACACAGATAATTTAAGGCCACGAGCTAGGAGAGGTCTCTGTGCTCTAATATTAGCTGATAAGCTTTGTTTATGTTTCTGTTGCTAAGAGCTGGAGCTTTGGAAACACTCAGGCAGACCAAATGCTACTGCAACAGCTGCTGGGGGGAGCTGAAATGCAAACGCTGCTTCCCTGACAACTGTTTGCCATTTTCCCTTTTTGATTTGATTTTACTGGAATTGGTTTCCTTCCAAAACAAGCTTTTCCCATCTACAGTATCACACAGTCTCACAGTATCACCAGGGCTGGAAGAGACCTCAAAGCTCATCCAGTCCAACCCATTCCCACAGCCCTCAAGACCAGACCATGGCACCAAGTGCCACGTCCAAACCTGCCTTGAACACCTCCAGGGACGCTGACTCCACCACCTTCCTGGGCAGCCCATTCCAGCAGTCAATGACTCTCTCAGGCAACAACTTTCTCCTCACCTCCAGCCTAAACTTCCCCTGGCACAGCTTGAGACTGTGTCCTCTTGTTCTGCTGCTGCTTGCCTGAGGGAAGAATGTAACCTCCCCCTGGCTACAACCACCCTTCAGGTAGCTGTAGACAGCAATAAGGTCCCCCCTGAGCCTCCTCTTCTCCAGGCTAAACAATCCCAGGTGACCCATCCTGCTTCTCCAGCTCCATGTTTCCTGGCTCCCATATGCAGGCAGTTCCCCAGCCTCTCTGTTCTGCTGGTGGAATGCAGGTTCACACAGGAGGTTTCCACAATGCACCACTGCTGGGCTTTTTGGGGTTTCTCCCCACCCCAACTCTGTAGTTTCAGAGCTTCAATTAAAGGTGGGAGGCATCTTCTGGTGTTTCTCTTTCCATCCCCATAACTCCCAGGAGATGGCTCTCTAATAAAAATGCAGGAGCCTCAAGTAGATCTTCTCCATTATTTATGGACCCCAGTGGGGCAATAACCACTGGAGCATCCACATTCATTACTAGATGCTGTTGGGCATCTGCAGGCACTGTGACAAGCCAAGTGCCCTGTCTGCAGGCAGTGCCAAAGGTCTGCTGGGTGTTGTGGAGCCCACACTTCCCCAGGGAAACACCTAAAGCTTCTGCAGCTTGATTCTAGGCTTGGCAAAATGGAGATCCTGTTGTGAAAGGCTCTGCAGGGTGAAGCAGCAGCACAGTGCTGGCTCTGTCCTCTCCTGCTCAATCTCACACTGCACCAGAAGCATCTTTTGGCAGCTCAGCTCAATTCAACTGCAAATGACACCGAGCCAACTGACCCCTCACAAGATGAGAAGGAGCACAAAGAGGCACTCCCAGTATCGAGCCCAAGTGTTCTGACAGACACAGACAGTGCAGGAGCTGTTTCAAATCACCTCCCTGCACACAGAGGTGATGGATGTGGCTCATGCACAACGCCGGCAACACTCCGAAGTGCTCCCTGTGCTAGCTCCCGATAAAAAACAAACCAAGCCCAAACAGCATGAAAAGTCTTAAGTGTTTTCCAAGGAGCACAGATCCCCTTCTCCCTGGGATCAGCTGCAGCTCAAGCAGGGAAGCTGCAGAAGATGCCCTGGGAGAGGCCAGGTGTTGGTTGTGGGTTACGCAGCACTGCTCAGTTCCACCACCTTGCTCTGCAAGTGGTGATGTCCAGGATGGCTTTGCACATCCCTTGGCCTCCTGGGGCCAATGTTTGTCTTGGAAGAAGATGTTAGTTTGGAACAATCCAATCACTGAGCACACTCCATGAGTTGGATGCCAGCTCCAAAGCCAGATCCTGAGCTGTGGCTCATGGTTGCTTCTTACTGATCACCATTTACTGTCACCAGTGCCATCAGAAGGGACAGACTTTGCAACAGCAACCTGCTGGCAGGAAGACATCATGGAATGGGTTGGGTTGGAAGGGACCTGAAAGCTCATCCAGTTCCAACCCCCTGCCATGGGCAGGGACACCTCCCACAAGCACAGGCTGCTCAAGGCCTCGTCCAGCCTGGCCTTGAACACTTCCAGGGAGGCTGTGCATCACAGATCATATTCTGTGATTCTGTGCTCCACAACCTCCCTGGGCAACCTGTGCCAGTGTCTCACCACCCTCACTGCAAACAACTTCTTCCTAATGTCCAAGCTCTAGTTTCAAACCACTGCCCCCTAAACATGGATCATTTGACCTTCTGTAGTTAAGAGCACACAGTAAAGTTCCCTTGTGAAGAGCAGCAACTACCCCAGGCTTGTACATCCCTGCTCTTAAAATAATATACTATGGTAGGAGGAGTTTCCACCAGCTGGATCTGGCATGACTCAAAGTGTTGCCACTGCTGGAATAGCCTCAGGTGCACATGGCAGAGTCTAATAGCTTTGAGCTGGGAGAGTGGAGATTGAGAGTGGAGATGAGGAAGAAATTGCTGAGAGGGTGGTGAGACATTGGCACAGGTTGCCTAGGGAGGCTGTGGCTGCCCTCTCCCTGGAGGTGTTCCAGGTGAGGTTGGATGAGGTCTTGAGCAACCTGTACTGGTGGGAGGTGTCCCTGCCCATGGCAGGGGGTTGGAGCTGGATGAGCTTTAATGTCCTTTCCAACCTAAACCATTCTATGTCTCTGACTCCTTCCTCTGTGCCAAGCCTTCCCTTGTCAGCTGAATGAAACCCATGCTACTGGAGCACAGACCATCTCCTCCTGCACCCATACCTACATGCTCCAAGAGGTTTGTTTTCCCCCACTAACTGCAGAGGGAATCTGGGGGACTGTGCAGCAAAGATGTCTCACACAGAATGTTAGGGGTTAGAAGGGACCTCAAAAGATCATCTAGTCCAACCTCTGCCTCTCTGGGTAGCCTGTTTCTGTGTTCTGTCACCTTCACAGTGAAAAAGTTTTTTCTTATGTTCACATGGAGCATACATGTCCTACACTCCAGCTTGCACCCACTGCCCCTTGTCCTATCACTGGACAAATGCAAACTGCTTTGTTCTGCTGAGAAACTAGGCATGTACATATGGGCAGCTACAGCAGCTTGGTTCAGGCTGAGCAGTAACTCATGTTCTCATTTGCCAACCTGCATTTGTTTGGCATCCAGACATGCTTTGGCCTTTCCAGTGTTTGTGAATGGTGTCTCTCCTTGAAGGACACACAATGGTCTTGAAGGACATAGATACTGAGGTGAGCAGAGCCACAGGGGTATGGGGTATATCTGACTCTCTCTCGATCCAGCACTCCTTTAGGATGGGATTCATGTTACAGGACTTGCTGCAAGTGACTACTGGGCTGTCTGGCCTCTATAGGGACCTGAGGCCAGTCACTAAGATGATCACTGAAGGAAGAGGCCGAGATGCTGAGGAGGAAATGACAAAGCTAAACAGAACCTACAAAGCTACAGAGGGCAGGGTGCAAAAGCTTGAGCTGGGGCAGGGGCAGCAGCCTGTGGGTGTAGGTAGCAACTAAGAGACAGTTCTTACACCCCCACCATCACCACCAGGTGAGAGCTGGTGCCAGGAGGACTGACACAGCCCAGCACTCTGCCCACTGACCTGCGGCGCTCCCTGGCCTCCTCAGCTGGGTCCTTCCCCGGGCTGGCAGCAGCAGCAGCATTTGCCATGCCGTTAGCAGAGCCCAGCACGGCGTGGTTTGGGAGTACACCTAGAGGGGTGCTAGCAGAGATGCCCTCGGGGTTTTTCTCTACAGCAGAATCAGTTTGCTGCCTGAAAGGGGCTCTGAAATAGAGAAGACATAATGGAAAGCACAGCAAGTGAACCCATCTGCTGAGCGAGGCTGAGGGAGCTCATTGGCAGCTCATTCTCCTCCTAGACTCAGGTTCTTGCAGAGAACAGCATCCATTAAATTGAGTTTTGGAGCCCTCACTGAAGGGCAAGCAGGAGGAATCTGTGGTCCTCACATCCTTTTTTGGGTAGCAAATCCCATTAGAAACTGTACCTGATGAACACACAGAGGGAGTGAACTCAGAAAGCTTGCAGCCCGAGCAGCACACTGTGCGTGACAGGTCTCCACTGCAACCAGCCAAGAGGCTACAGTGACACAGGAGGCTGTCACCTGCCTGCTGGGCCACGTCCACTACTGCAGCTGTCCAACAGAACCAGCTGGGGACTTATCACCAGTACCCTTCCAAGGCATCATCCACTGCAGAGCTCAGAGCTTCCAACCCAAGCGCTGCTGTTCCGCGCCGTTACCTGGAGTACTGTCGGGTTGCTGCCGGAGTGCTCGCACCGGGAGCTGTGGGGCAGGAAGAGACAGGTTGCCACGGGGTGCCCAGTGAGGTAGATGAACCAATGGCAGTGGGTGAGGTAGCTAGAGATGGATTGCGACTGGCTGAAATGTAGGGGCTGCTGAGGTCACTACTTCTACCAAATGAAGCACTGTAAAACATCACAAAATCAGGTCCTTCAGAGCACTGCTCACGGCCAACAGAAACGACAGGGGCTCGGCGGGATGGAGGCAGGCAGGGTAGAGCCCACCAGAGCTGCTGGCGCTGGCTCGTGCAGGCTGGCACCGGCAGGAGCCCTCTTAGCTAAGCCCAGCTGAGGGTCAGTGAGAGAACAAGGGCGTGAAGGTGAACTGGTGGTGAAGATCAGGGGAGGGGAAATGCCAGTTGCAGTGAAAGCGGCACACAGAGCCCCTGCGTGCTGGGAAAGGAACCGGGGGCAGGCTGCTCAAAGCAGGGCAGCAGAGGGACAGGAGCAGGGCTGGTGGCAGCACCTCCAGAGGACGCTCAGGACTTCTGGCTTGAGGAACTTGTCTGCAGTGGCCTAAAGCTTTGGCAGGGATGGTCAGAGCAGGCTGCTGTGTTTGGAACAAACTCTGTGCTTCTGGAAAACAGCTACAGGGAGGCTGCCTGATATCCAGCCAGGGACGTGCCAGTGAGAGCTGCTCTGTGCCAGAACAAACCCTCACAGCCACGGGCACTGAAGAGCTGCTGAAATCCTCACACTCTAGAGAAGGGACAGGGCACAAGAAGGGTTGGCATGAGAGGGGGCACCATTCTGCTTCTTCAGACAGCCTACCTGAGGGGGAGAGGCTCCACACCACTAAGAGCAGACCCACATGCACAGGCTGCATAGGGCACATCACTGTGCTCCGGAGATCTAGATCTCAGCACAGAACATACCATTGTGTTCACGTGATCTAGAACCCCAAGAGAAAGTCACCGTGATCCTGAGATCTAGAACCCAGCACAGAATGCACTGCTGAGCTCCTGCGATCTAGAACCCAGTGTAGAGCACACCTCTGTGCTCTGGTAATCTAGAATCCAGCAGAGAGCAAACCACCATACTCCTGTGATCTAAAACTCTGCACAGAACACACCACTATGCTCCTGTGATCTAGAATCCGACACAGAGCACAGCGCTGCGCCCCCGCGATCCGGAGCCCCGCAGAGCACAGCGCTGCGCCCCCGCGATCCGGAGCCCCGCAGAGCACAGCGCTGCGCCCCCGCGATCCGGAGCCCCGCAGAGCACAGCGCTGCGCCCCCGCGATCCGGAGCCCCGCAGAGCACACCGCTGCGCCCCCGCGATCCGGAGTCCCGCAGAGCACAGCGCTGCGCCCCCGCGATCGGGAGCCCCGCAGAGCACAGCGCTGCGCCCCCGCGATCCGGAGCCCCGCAGAGCACAGCGCTGTGTTACTGTGATCTGGAGAACCTGGCACAGAATACACCGCTATATCACTGTGATCTAGAACCTGGCACAGAATACACCGCTGTATCACTGTGATCTAGAACCCGGCACAGAGCACACCACTGTATCACTGTGATCTAGAACCTGGCACAGAGCACACCACTGTATTACTGTGATCTAGAACCTGGCACAGAGCACGTCACTGCTCCTGTGGCCCAGGGCCTTTCCCAGCCACTGGTCTTCCTGGTTGGTGCTGGGCAGACTGGGCTGGTTGCAGGAGCAAAGGCTGCAAGGCTGCCTCTCATGTCCTGCACATTAATGATTCCCATGCCAGTTAACATGCAGGGAAGTGGCTGCACCAGGAGTAAAAGCTGACCTAGAGGAAAAGTAGAGCAGTGTAAAGAGCTGCTGGTTTATGGGAAAGCCAGGGACAGCAGAGCAGGGTTGGAAATCAACACTAGAGCAGGAGTCAGAGAGAGCAGCCTGAGGCTGAAAGAAAACTTGAAAGGGGCAGAACAACAGTCAAGGAGAGGAGGATGCAGGAGAAGGATCCAGTCTGATTCACTCAGGAACCCAATTTACAAACCAGCTTTATGTGCCGAGGCCTCCAGCCAGCCCAGGACAAGCAACTGGTCCCTAGACAGGCAAAGGAGAGAAACAGGCATCCTGCAAGGTCTTCACAGGACCTTACATTTGGTCTCTTCAGTTGATGGCTGCTTGCCATAGCCAGGTCACAAAAGAACAAGTAAGTCATTGTCACCAGTTAACAACCTCCAGCAGACCCTAAACAAAGCTTCCTCTGGAAAATCAGCTCCTGCCTGGAGCACTGGGGAGCAGGAAGCTGCTGGAGAGCATGAAGCACTGGGGAGCAGGAAGTCCTCTTGGAAGCAAGGGTTTCCCTTCTTGTCTCTGCAGCAGAGGGAAAGGCCAAACCCTGGAGATGGGCTGGGAGAGGGGTGAGAGCAGGGAGCTAAGCATGGCTGGTGTGGGAGCAAGTAGCCCTGAGGTTGCAGAAGTTACTGAGGAGTTGAGGGAAGTGAAGGTTTGCCCAGGGAAGGAACAAGAGGATCTGCAGGGGGAAAGGTGGTAAGAAAGCTGGGGGGAGCAAGGTTGACATGGCACCAACCTAGAAGAGCCCAAGACAGACAGACTGGGGCATGAGGGGTGGCTGCAAATAGCAGAAAGAACCTGGTCAGGAAGGGAGGACATGGGAAGGTTAAGTAAGACCTGACAAAGACTGTCCAGAAGGGAAAGGTAGTGGGTAAAGAGAGGAGACAAGAGGATAGAAGCAGCCTTGGGAGAGCACATGTATGAAGAGCAGAGAGGGGAAGGAGGAGTAGGAAGGGAGGAAGAGCATGGAGATAGCTTTGCACCCTGGACCAGAGGAACACGATGCTGGGGCATTGCACACGCCCTGCTCACAAGAAGGCCACCAAGGCACTGCCCCAGCTCTGCAGGGATTCACCTCCCCATTCTGTCACCTTACATGGGTGGCACTACACAGTCTGAGGAGGGCTCTAAGCAAATTATGCAATTGCTCATGTTTGATCTGAACAGGAGCAGAGAATTGCAGGTATGAGGGCAGCAGAAGAAGGTTGCTAATTAACTGCTGCGTTTGCGCGATCTGGAGCAGGGAGGACTACGAAGTTATGCTGAAGGATTCCACATTAGCAATACAAAAGGCACTGCCACTGCTGCTTGTTCCCATAAACTCCATAACAGAACCATCAGGGAGTGAGCAATGAGATGGAAAGCAACACTGCACAGCAATAGAAAGGAAGAGTCTGAAAACAGGCAAGCAGAACGCAACCCATCAAAGCCTTCAGCCTTGAAATGCTTCCACGTACGCTGCTGAAAGGCTTTCCCCAAACACTTCACTGTTTATTCCTTTCAACACTCTGCCACGGGGCACTGCAGAACTGAAACTAGGACTTGCTTATGGAAGGTAGCCACAGTGGTGGCTGTCAAGAACAGTGGTTTGGTACAACCCCTGGCTCCTAAATTCATGATTGCTGGAAGCAAGGAGAGTGTGGGAGGTGAAAAACTGCTCTCAGGTTATCCCAGCTTCTGTAATGCATCCTTCAACCCAGCTGCTGTCAGAGGCAGCGTCTGGGCTGCGTAGACTGCTGACCTGGCTTGCTGTGATGGTTTTTATGTGACCAAACCCAGTAAGAATAAATATGCAAATATGTAAATGAGGGTGAAACAGCATGAGAAGGGATTTCAGGTTGCGTGTGGGATCCCTTCCTGTGTGGCATCGCTCACGGTCGATGGCCAAGGAAGGTTGCTGAGCAAATTCTGCCTTCTGTGCCAGTTCTCCAAATCGTTCAAGAGAGAGGCAAAGTGAAGTGGTTGGTTGAAGGCCAGCAAGCATCAGCATGGGAAACAGGCTGCCAGAGCTGAGCTCTGCCCATTCTGGGGCTAATGGCAGAGGTAGAGAGAAAGCAGAACGGAGCAGTCACTGCCAGGCCAGGCAGAGCTTTAGCATCTGCCCCAACTAAGGCTGAAGAACACCTGCAGCGTTGCTGCAGGTTCTGTTCCCTTTTAGAAGGAAAGCCATTTTCAGCAGCTGGAGGTGATCTGCTGCTGTTGTTCAGGCTTTTTTCCTTTTTTTTGAAGGGTAACATAAACCACCTATAGAACATAACTGGAGAACATCCTCATGGAGATGAGGTAAAGAGGAAAAGCAGAGGGACAGAAGTGATCCTCTTGGTAACATCCAAGTTTGTCATGTACAATTCTTCTCTCCAAGTGAGATTTATCTTTGGAGTTGTGCTCAGAATTTTGTCAATACTTGGAAATGAGGAAGAGCTGAGCCTCATCCAGATTCCTTTCCTCATCTTAAAGGCTGATGCACAAGGCTGGAGAAATCAGAGGTTCAGTGTGACTATATTTAATGCCCCTGTGCTCTGCTGTGAAAAACCACAAGGGGCAGAGGTCAAACTGATCCTGATTATACTCTTTGTACATAAAATCCAAACCCACTCAACTCTTTTTTAAAAAAGTCCACTTCATTCCTGCCTGGCAGAGCTACTCTCTGTGACTGCCTGTGAAGCAATTCTCCTGTGAAAGGCCAGAGCTCAGCCTCTGTGACAAGCAATAGGTACCAGCAAAGTCCCAGTCCAGCCCAAACCTTCAGCAGGCTCTGTACAGTTGATCCAAGGAAATACAGTAACTGTGTGGGGACTTCAGGGACAGCCATGTGAGTCCCTGGCCTGGCCTGGCCACAGCAGGGCAACGTCAGCTGCAAGAGGCAGAATTTTTCCAGTGTAATCAGCTGCAACTTGTTGGAGCAGCCTGGGAGAGCCAAGCTCTGGGGGCTGCCTGTCATCATGTCCCAGGATAGCAGAGAGGTCACTGCCACGGCTCAGCAGGTGGAGGAAAGTCTGCTGCATGAAGTGGTTGCTTCACCTTTTGTGGCAACTGCTCTGGGTGTGCTCAGCAATTGGACAGGCATCCTCCAGCACAACTTACCTGCACCAGCAGGGGCACTGGAGCACAAAACCCCTGTCTCTTCCCAAGGTTCCCAGGGAACTGCTCCATCTTCAGCAGTGACTTAGTTCAAGGTCTAGAATTGGGTGAAACACTCTAACACCTTGAAATATTCCCAACCTCCTCCTGAAGCACAGATCAAACAACTTTGAAGCTGACAGGTTTCTACAAGCTGCTTTGGTGGCTTCCAGGATGAACCAAAACAAAAGGGAGGGTGATGGCACTGCCCTGGCACACAGGGCTGACCTCCCCCTCATCCCAAACACAGCAATGGACTCACCCTGGCACTGCCCTGGCACACAGAGCTGATCTCCCCCTCCTCCTAGACTTAGCAACGGACTCAGCCTGGCACAGGGGCATTCACTCACCTCTTTCAGAGACAGCCATTAGCTGGTACTGAGGGAAACTGAGCCTCTGCCTTGCAGAAGGGTAAAAGACACCATCACTGTGCAGCTGTCCAGGGCTGCCCTCCTGACACTGCCTTGGCTGCTTTGCCAACAATCAGCCTCTGTCATTTCACCTGCACAGGGCAGAAGGAGCTTCCTCCCTGGAGAATGGTTGGGGTCAGCCTTCCTCCTTAGTGCTAAGTCATGTACAGGCATCTGCAACTTTGCTGATAACGATGCCATAAACATGGACTGATCTCAACCCAAATTAGAGCTAAGCTACAACTTACCTGTCAATAGCTACTGGAACAAGGCTTTCAAGCTGTAATTACTTTGGTTTTCTTTTTATGTTCAATTTTGGGTTTATTATCTAACCACAAAGCCAGCATAAACCCAAGGAAACACTTGCTTGGCACTGGAATGGTGTGAAGGAGGCTGTTTCGTTTCAGCTGAGCAATTCCCACATCAGCACAAACCCTGCTCCTCACAAGCACTCTACAGCACGACAGGAGTCACTAAACACTCATTTTCCTTTTCTGCTCTCAGCAGAAGAGAGTTCCAAGGCCAGTTCCACACATGCAGGAAGCAGCAAGCAGGAGGCTGAAGTTTGGGAGGGATGTTAAGAGCAGAAGGACTGCCTGGGAGGCCCAGGGAAGCCAGAGCTGGACATACCTTTTCAAATAGGTGGAGACATAAGTAGTGGGAGCCCCAGAGTGAGGAGCTTCGTTGGCCTTGGACTCCTCCCTCCAGGGCTGCCGTGTGTAGGAGCCGCTGCGCACCAGGGTCACGGCAGATTCCCTGCGGCAGGAGAGAGCAGAGAAAGCAGAGAGCAGAGTTCAGCAAAACAGCTCTGGCTTGGAAGGCACCCTAAAGATCATCGAGTTCCAACCATGGGAAGGGACACCTAGGAGCTTGCTTTTGGCTTTCAGAGCTCCACAACACAAATCCTGCCCTTCTGTCATGGTTCACAGGTGACAGCTGCCCCAGAACACCTCTGCTGGAGGTTGCTATTGCCAGCTCCAGTACTTAACAGTCACCGATGACACAGAGTCACAGAATAGCTTGGGATGGAAGGGACCTTAAAGATCATGCAGTCCCAACCCCCTGCCACACCCCATGTGTCCTGCCCCAGTGAGCAAAGCACAGCAAAGGCTGGTGCTGAAAGGTGCACAGCCCAGGAGTCACCTCAGCACCACCTGACTCTGGTCCCCACAAGGCTCACCAGAACTGTGCCCATTTTCACTGAGCACTGCAACAACAACAACAGGAGCAAAGACTTTGGAAGTGTTCCTGAGAATTCTCAACCAAGAGCCACCTAATTTTAACAAAATGATAGTTCAACCACTCTGCTGAAGTCATAGAATGGTTTGGGTTGGAAGGGACCTTCCAGATCATGCAGTGCCAACCCCCTGCCATGGGCAGGGACACCTCCCACCAGCACGGGTTGCTCAAGGCCTCATCCAGCCTGGCCTTCAACACCTCCAGGTAGGTGGTAGCCATAACCTCCCTGGGCAACCTGTGCCAGTCACTCCTCTCCCTCACTCTAAACAATTTCTTCCTTATCTCCACTCTCAGTCTCCCCTCTCCCAGCTCAAAGTCATTGGCCCTCATCCTGGCACTCTCAGCCCTTGTCCAAAGTCCCTTCCCAGCTCTCCTGGAGCCTCATCAGTTACTGACAGGCTGCTCTGAGGTCTCACTGGAGCCTTCTCTTCTTCAGGCTCAACAGCCCCAGCTCTCCTCAGCCCATGTGGCAGAGGTTTTCTAGCCCTCTTCATGGTCTCCTTTGGACCCACTCCAGCAGTTCTATGTCCTTCTTGTGCTGTGCTGGAGGACCCACATATTTTCTCTGCCATCCTTTAGCAAGCCACATGGTAGAAGTTCACAAACAGGAGAAGTTTCTCTCCTCTGGAGTATCCAGGCAGGGACAGAAAAGTGAACTCAGCATGGCAAACCCTTGGCTATGCTCAGCAGCAGAAAACCACTAACAACATCTCTGCCAATAGCTAATTGAACTGGAGAAGTTCTGAGGGGATTCCCAGCAGCTCTGTTTATCAGCAGCACCTGACACTGCAGCTCCTTTCCCCAGCACAACTCAGCTCTGTGTCCTGTTCCCCTCCTGCCCTGGCCAGGACCTGGTGTTGGAACAGGCCCCACTGGCTGGGCACACACTGTGGCCTCCTCTGCCCACACCCCTGGCTGGGCACACACTGTGGCCTCCTCTGCTCACACCCCTGGCTGGGAAGCCTGCAGTGATTTTTCACTGCTCAATTGGCCTGCACATGCTGCTGCCCTGCCAGACACCTCTGGGCTCTGCCAGGTGCAGCTCAGCTCTTCTGAGAGGAGAGAATATTGGGGAAAATCTGTCCAGCCCAGTAGGCCTGGGTACCATCTGCTCATGCTGGCCAGGTCCTCCTTCCCCAAGCAGAGATAGCCAGCAGCAGGCAGCTGGATCTACTGCTCAGTCCCAGCTGCTGCCAGAAGCTCTCAAGCTTAGCAGCAGCCACAGATTTTCTGCTGAGCTCCAAGGCTCAGGGACTACCTGAGATAAAGCAAGAACCAGCAGGAAGGTTCCAGAGAAAGATTATCAAAGAATCTCCAACTGTGCTGAAATTCTCAGGGCAGTCACCTGCCTTGGATTCTGCCCAACAATTCCAGGTCACAAGGACTGCTCTGCACCTGCCTTGCTTCCATGACTCTGGAACTGGCTGCAAATAGAGGGAAGCTCCAGTTTGACTCCTCCTAGCACTAACTGTAGAGGTGAGGTTCTCAAGAAGCCCCTAGGAGAGGAGATATATATCCCATTTATCCTGTGGTTCTGGTCAGGGGCAGTTGTCCACAGCCACCCTAAAAGCAGCTCCTGCAGTGGACAGAGCTCCACACACCAGAGAGGTCACAAACCCACACAATGGGACAAATGTGTGAGCAAAAGGGCTGAAGGTGACTCTGAGGAAGGGACAGAAGCACAAGGGCAGGTGCCAGCTACAGAATGAGGCACTGGCATATAAGAGATCAAAGCACACATATAGCTCCTGCTCTGCTGGAAATCCTGGGTGGGGACAGGGTGGGGAAGCAGCCTCCATGAAATGCAAGGCAGCAGAACTGAGAGAGCAGAGACAGCCTCAGCACCGTGAGCTCCCCTGTGCTTGGGACTACTGAGGAAACAGGAGGCAGGAACACAGAATCCTGGAATGGTTCAGGTTGGAAGGGACCTCTAAGCTCATCCAGCCCAACCTAGCACCCAGCTCCAGCCAGTCAACCAGACCATGGCACTAAGTGCCCCATCCAGGCTTTGCTTCAACACCTCCAGGGATGGGCACTCCAGCCCCTCCCTGGGCAGCCTGTTCCAATGCCAATCACTCTCTCTGGCAAGAACTTCCTCCTAACATCCAGCCTAGACCTCCCCTGGTACAGCTTGAGACTGTGTCCCTTTGTTCTGTCCCTGGGTGCCTGGCAGCAGAGCCCAACCCCAGCTGGCCACAACCTCCCTTCAGGCAGCTGCAGAGAGCAATGAGCTCTGCCCTGAGCCTCCTCTTCTGCAGGCTGCACACCCCCAGCTCCCTCAGCCTCTCCTCACAGGGCTGTGCTCCAGGCCCCTCCCCAGCCTTGCTGCCCTTCTCTGGGCACCTTCCAGTAGCCCAGAGGGGTTTTCTCTGGAATTGAGGGGCCCAGAACTGGACACAGCACTCAAGGTGTGGCCTGAGCAGTGCTGAGCACAGGGGCAGAAGAACCTCCCTGCTCCTGCTGCCCACACTGCTCCTGAGCCAGGCCAGGATGCCATTGGCTCTGCTGCCCACCTGGGCACACTGCTGGCTCATGTTCAGCNTCTGCAGAGCCCTCCTGCCCTCCAACAGATTGACACCTGCTCCTAACTTGGTGTCACCTGCAAACTTACTAATGATGGACTCAATCCCCTGGTCCAGATCATCAGTATTGAACAGGACCAGGCCCAGATCATCTGCTCCAACCCCCTGCCCACAGGCAGGGACTCCTCTCAGCCAGACTTGGTTGCCCAAGGCCTCATCCGGTCTGGCCTTGAACACCTCCAGGGAGGAAGCACCCAAACCTCCCTGGGCAACCTGTGCCAGTCTCACCACTCTCCTATTGAAGAACTTCCTCAGCTCCAGTCTAACCCTCCTCTCCCTCAGGCCCTCCCTCAGCTTCAAACCATTCCCCCTTGGCCTGTCTCTAGACACTCTCAGGAAAAGTCTCTCTGCAGCCTTCCAGCAGGATCCCTTCAGGCACTGGCAGGCAGCTCTAAGGTCCCCCTGGAGCCTTCTCCTCTCCAGACTGCACACCCCCAGTTCCCTCAGTCTGTGCTCACAGCAGAGCTGCTCCAGTCCTTTGCAGCCTCGTCTGGACTCACTCCATCATCTCTGTGCCCTTCTTCTGCTGGACACAACAGAACTGGAAGTGGGATCTCAGCAGAGCAGAGCAAAGCAGAGCAAAGGCATCGCAGAGGGACTGTGGGGAGGGCAGAAACACGAAGTTGAGTCACTCTCACCTGTTTTCTTTCTCTTCTATATCACTTGTACTGCTCAGTCTTCTGGGGACTATGGTGGCAAGGTAGCTCTTGTTGTCTTTATCCTGCTGAAGCAAAAGAAGTTCTTCAGCTGCACATCTGTTACACCTTCAAATTTCTTCAACTAAGGAGGCCTTCTCCTGTCTATGGACAACTGGCTGAATGCATGCTCTTGGGCAACACAAACACACAGCACAGTATCAACCTTTCTGAAAAGCATTTCCTGGAGAGTATCCTGGGGAATCCCAGCAGCTTCCAACTACAACTACCTACAGGTAAGAGAATAGTTGGGTTGGAAAGGCCTTTAAGGGTCATTGAATCCAACCTCCCTGCACTCAGCATGGATATAGAGTCATAAAATCATAAGTAAGTGGGGGTTGGAAGTGACCTCTGGAGATCATCCAGTCCAACCCAGGGCAGGTAACACAGAAACACATCCAGGTGGGGCTTGAAAGTCTCCAGAGAAGGAGACTCCACAATGTCTCTGGGCAGCCTGCTCCAGGCCTCCAGCAGCCTCACAACAAAGAATTTTCTCCTCACGTTGAGGTGGAACCTCCTGGGTTCCAGTTTGTGTCCATTGCTCCTTGTCCTATCACAGGACACCACTGAACAGAGCTTGGCCCCTGATGCTTGCTCCTCAGGTATTTAAAACCATTGCTAAGTTCCCCTCTCAGCCTTCTCTTCTCCAGGCTAACCAGCCCCAGGACTCTCATCACATGGATGTTTCAGTCCCTTCAGCATCCTCACAGCTTGCCATTCGACTCTCTCATCCCTGTCTCTCTTGAATTGGGGAGCCCAAAATTGGACACAGTATTCCAGGTGTGGTCTCATCAGGGGAGTGGAGAGGTGCAGGAGAACCTCCCTCACCCTGTGTAGAGCAGGCTGCTCAGAGCCCCAACCAACCTGACCTGGCATGGTCCCAGGGATGTGGCACTACCTATGGGCAGGAAAGTTGCAGCTAATGAGTATGCAGGATGGCATTCACAAATGCAGCTGGTGGATGCAGAAGCAATTCATGCAGACTGAGAGAGAGTGGAGAACTCCCACTGCAGGAGTGTGCTACTGCCTAGGTTAAAGTATGGCCTGTGTTAGCCTGGAGCCCTTGTTCACTGGTAGCCCACTGCACAGTAAGCAGGATCAGGTCAAAAGGGCACCAAACTCCATCTGCCCAAGAAGAGATCATAGAATCACAGAATGGGAAGGTTGGAAGGGACCTCAAGGATCATCTAGTTCCAACCCCCTGCCATAGGCAGGGACACCTCCCACTAGTACAGGTTACTCAAGGCCTCATCCAATCTGGCCTTGAACACCTCCAGGGAGGGAGCATCCACGACCTCCCTGGGCAAGGGATGACAGGACAGGAATCATTTGCAAAAGAGAAAGTAGAAAGAATGAACAAGAGCTAGTTTGGTATGGGTACAAAATCCAGCAGTGACTCAAAACACAGGGGAAAGTTTCTTAAACCTGTGCAGTGAAGTAGAACCACAGAAAGGTTGGAAGGGATCCTAAAGTTCATCCGGTTCCAACCCCTGCCATGGGCAGGGACAAATTCCACCAGCACAGGTTGCTCAAGGCCTCATCCAGCCTGGCCTTCAACACCTCCACAGAGAGGACATCCACCACCTCCCTGGGCAACCTGTGCCAGTGTCTCCCCAGCCTCACTCAACAATTTCTTCCTCATCTCCATTCTCAGTCTCCCCTCTCCCATCTCAAAGCCATTGTCCCTTGTCCTGGCACTCCAAGCTCTTGTCAAGAGTCCTTCCCCAGCTCTCCTGGAGCCCCTTCAGGTATGCCATGGGCAGGGACACCTCCCACCAGCACGGGTTGCTCAAGGCCTCATCCAGCCTGGCCTGGAACACCTCCAGGGAGGAGGCAGCTAAAACTTCCCTGGGCAACCTGTGCCAGTCTCTCCCCACCCTCACTCTCAACAATTTCTTCCTCATCTCCACTTTCAATTTGCCCTCTCCCAGCTCAAAGCCATTGGTCCTCATCCTGGCACTCTCAGCCCTTGTCCAAGGTCCCTCCCCAGCTCCCCTGCAGCCCCTTCAGGCACTGGAAGGCTGCTCTGAGGTCTCCTTGGATCCTTCTCCAGGTTGCACAGCCCCAACTCTCCTCAGCCTGTCCCCACAGGGGAGGTTCTCCAGCCTTTGATCATCTTGGTGGCCCCCTCCAGACCCTCCCCAGCAGGCAGCACACTCTGAAGCCTCCCTGCTGCCACCAGACCTTCTCCTTGGTGTCCAGGAGCGCGGATATGCGCGGGCTGGAGGAGGAGCGGTAGATGGACGAAGGCTTCTCCTTCTGCGCCTCTCGGGTGGCAGCGACCTCGCTCAGCATGTTGTGGCTGCCAGTCTTGCGCAGCCCCAGCCGCCAGGAGGAAGGGGACTCATCCTTCTGCTCCTCTGCCTTGCTGAGCCAGCTGAACTGTAGAGGAGAAAAAGGGACATTTGGAAGAGGTGAGAGCGCTGCCAGGCACAATCTAAGCTCTGAAGTGTTTCGGCAGGCCCCGGGTGGTGCTGGGTACCCTTGGCAAGGTAAAATGGAGTGAGTCTGAGCTCCTGCTTAGCTTCACCAGCCCAAGGTGACCTCACAGGGATGCAAAGTGCTGTAGTGCCCTCACCCCCAAGGACAGAGGATGAAAGGGACCCCGTGCATTGTGCAGAGCTCCCTTTGCCTACACAATGCCCTCCTCCAGCTTTGCAGACGGAGGGGAAGCAACAAAGAAGCTTTTATCAGCACCCGCTGAGGAAGGGGGAATCAGGCAGTAAAGACAGAGAACCAAAGAGGTAATTGACCCTTCTGGGACTGGTTGCAAAGAAAACCCTCACACAAATCAGGCTGGAGACAGTCCAGGAGCTCCCAACACTTCAAGAGGCTGAGGAAACCTGGCTTGTTTAGCATGGAAAAGAGAAGTCACGGAAAGGATTTCCTTGCTCTGCTTCTCAGGGAGTGAGGCTTGCAGAGGATGTGGAACCAGATTTCTTCTTGCCAGTCTGTGGTGAAAGGAGAAGGAGGAACAATGACATGAAGGAAGGCAGAGCTGCTGGTGGGAGTGCTGCTGCAGCGGGGCAGGGAGCAAGAGTGCAGAGCATCTCTGTCCCCAGAGGCTGTTTGATGCTCAGCTGAGCTCAGGAGGTTCAAAGCAACTGGGCACTGGCTTGAAGGTAGCTCTGCTTTGAGTGAGAGGTTGGACTCCAGGCCTGTAGTGTCCTGCTTAAACCTTCAACTGCCTGTTCCAGTGCAGAATGGAGCCCAAAGCTCTTTGTCCCATGTCCTTGAACATACAACTGTCCAGTGGACAGCTTCAGTTCTAGGTACCAAGTCTTACAAGAGATGCCTACAGCCACCAGGAGCAGAGCCTGGGCGATGCAAGGGACACTTCTGCAAAGACAGAGACCCAGCACCGAGTTGCAAAGCAAAGCAAACACAAGGAGGCAAAGAACAGAATCCAAACCACAGCACCACTGTGCCTCTGTGCTCCTGCAGAGTGCAGGCACATCTGTGACACACAGTTTGGCTCCAGAGCACAGCAGAAGAGGAAGAAGATTCAGAGAAGCCACAGGAGTAAGGAGAGCAAGAGAACTTTTGTATGAGGAGTTTGTCAGTGTATCAGGATGACAGCACACAAACCCCTCAGGGGTACACAGGATGGGGAATGAGGATCTGCTCTTCCCTGTTCCTTCCCATAAAGGAACTAAGGGCAGCAAACAAACCCAGGCTGGGCCAGGCTTAAGGAAACAGGAGCAGGAAGCTGTGTGCAAGGTGTAAGCTACAGAACCCTTTGCCACCGGACATTCCAGGATTCCTAACCTCATGGGTACTCAAAAAGTGACTGCTGCAGTTCCCAAGGGGAAAGGTCCAACAGGGACTACTTAATACAAAACCAGCACAGGGTCTGCAGGTCCCTGCAATGCAAACTGCTAGAAGATGGCAGAGAGGTCCAGCCAGATTCTGTCTTTGGATGCTCACTGTCAAGGGCAGGAGGCTGGGCTAAATGAGGCTGATATGAGCATGGTCGGATTATTGGATCAGATATTAGGAAGAATTTCTTTGCTGCAGGAGTGGTCAGACACTGGAACAGGCTGCCCAGGGAGGTGGTGGGGGTCACCATCCCTGAAGGTGTGCAGATGTGGCACTTCAGGACATGGTCTAGTGCTGATGGAGGTGTTGGGTACAACTTGATGACCTCAAAGGGCTTTTCCAACCTTAATAACTCTGATTATTATCCCACATTCTACACAACACAGAATATTATGCAGAACCAATGAAGCTGCTGGGGAGCTCTGCCCTCAAACTGACTCAAGGCTGTGAAGATAAACTCAGCACTGCAGTGTCTGAGCAATGGTCCTTAGGTAAGGATCCTTCAGTGCAGGGGCAGAGCTGATCTGTGCTCCCCAGTCTGCTGAGCTACACAGCACCCTTAGACACTCTCCTCAGAGAAGGTTCAAGCCCACAGTAAATCTGCTTCCACTGTGAGGGTGGCAAAGGCCTGGAGCAGGCTGCCCACAGAGGTTATGGAGTCTCCTTCTTTGGAGGCATTGAAAATCTGCCTGGATGTGTTCCTGTGTGACCTGTCCTAGGTGCCCCTGCTCTGGTATCTAGATGATCTTTGCAGGACACTTCCAACCCCTAACATTCTGTGATTCTGCAGTTTCTGGGCATGGGAGCAGCACATGTCAGTAACTTCTCAGGTGGAGAGCCCCAGAGTGCTCTCAGCTTTTCCCATTTCAAAGTCAGCCTGAAAAAGAACTGCAGGAGAATCAGGCATGGAAGAGAAGGCAAAGCACCTGATCTTTGCCTGAGGATAACTGCTTGGCACATGGGCTCACTTCTGTACCTTTATTCTGAATTGAACAGCTCAAATGAGTGAGAACAAAACTCTGCAGCTGGGAAAAGGTTGACTGAAGTGTTCCCACTTCCCAGGATCCTTCTACATTTAATACTTCCCCTGCTAAGTCAGCCTGAGCTGAAGAAAGCCCAGAGGAGCTCCTCCAGATCAAAGGAACTAAAGAAGTAAGACTTAGTAACAACTTAAAAAAATGTGACTAAGCAAGAAAATGTTCCCTCTGACACATACCAGTGCCTCAGCCCTTGGCAAAGGGCCTGCTCTCAACAGCTCCTGGGGCAAAAAGAACCCAGAGGCTAAGCTGCCAATCCTCAGCAGAACTGGGAGCCTCCTGGTGCCACCTAGCTGAGCGATGTGAGAACTGGAGCGCCCAGATCAGGTTTCAGTGAGTCCACTTCACCTTCAGGCAGCTTCCATAGCCCAGCTCTGCAGTCAGATGCCAACTTCATCCTCCCTGCTCTCTGGGCAGGAAGGTCACTGCGCTGAATCAACCGAGTTTGGCAGGTCAGAGGCACTGGGGAGCAAGGTGCCAGACTCCTGCTGCTACATCAGCAGGACCCAGCTCTGGGGCAGGACAGCAGGCAATGGATGCAAGCTGCGGCACAGCAGTGCTCTGGGACAGCAGGCAATGGATGCAAGCTGCAGCACAGCAGTGCTCTGGGACAGGACAGCAGGCAATGGATGCAAGCTGCAGCACAGCAGTGCTCTGGGACAG
>VWZE01025067.1:66587-97260 GCA_013396675.1 Eubucco bourcierii | reverse complement strand
GGACAGCAGGCAATGGATGCAAGCTGCAGCACAGCAGTGCTCTGGGACAGCACAGCAGGCAATGGATGTAAGCTGCAGCACAGCAGTGCTCTGGGACAGGACAGCAGGCAATGGATGCAAGCTGCATCACAGGAGTGCTCTGGGACAGCACAGGAGTGCTCTGGGATAGCACAGGAGGCAATGGATGCAAGCTGCAGCACAGCAGTGCTCTGGGACAGGACAGCAGGCAATGGATGCAAGCTGCAGCACAGCAGTGCTCTGGGACAGGACAGCAGGCAATGGATGCAAGCTGCAGCACAGCAGTGCTCTGGGACAGGACAGCAGGCAATGGATGCAAGCTGCAGCACAGCAGTGCTCTGGGACAGGACAGCAGGCAATGGATGCAAGCTGCAGCACAGCAGTGCTCTGGGACAGGACAGCAGGCAATGGATGCAAGCTGCAGCACAGCAGTGCTCTGGGACAGGACAGCAGGCAATGGATGCAAGCTGCAGCACAGCAGTGCTCTGGGACAGGACAGCAGGCAATGGATGCAAGCTGCAGCACAGCAGTGCTCTGGGACAGGACAGCAGGCAATGGATGCAAGCTGCAGCACAGCAGTGCTCTGGGACAGGACAGCAGGCAATGGATGCAAGCTGCAGCACAGCAGTGCTCTGGGACAGGACAGCAGGCAATGGATGCAAGCTGCAGCACAGCAGTGCTCTGGGACAGGACAGCAGGCAATGGATGCAAGCTGCAGCACAGCAGTGCTCTGGGACAGGACAGCAGGCAATGGATGCAAGCTGCAGCACAGCAGTGCTCTGGGACAGGACAGCAGGCAATGGATGCAAGCTGCAGCACAGCAGTGCTCTGGGACAGGACAGCAGGCAATGGATGCAAGCTGCAGCACAGCAGTGCTCTGGGACAGGACAGCAGGCAATGGATGCAAGCTGCAGCACAGGAGTGCTCCTGTAGTGCAGGAGTTTCTCCTCAACATGAGAAGAAACTTCTTTACTGTAAGGGTCCCAGAGCACTGGAGCAGGCTGCACAGAGAGGTTGTGGAGTCTCCTTCTCTAGAACCTTCCAGCCCTGCCAGGATGTGTTCCTGTGCCACCTGTGCTAGATTCTCTAGCCCTGCTCTGGCAGGGTTGGTTGGACTGGAAGATCTGGGTTTGGATGTGGCACTTGGTGCCATGGTCTGGTTTTGAGGTCTGTGGTATTGGGTTGGACTTGATGACCTTTGAGGTCTCTTGCAACCTTGGTGATACTTTGATACTGTGATCTCCAGAGGTCCCCTTCCAACTCCTAACATCCTGTGATCCTGGGAAACATCTCCTGTGGGTAGGAGGTTGGCATCAGCCACCACAGAACCAACAGGGAGACAAAACACCTCTGGTAGGGAGCATTTCTCTTGTGAATGGTCAGTTTGCTCTGGAGGGTGAGAGATCCAAGAGGAACCTTACCATCACCACCCTCCTTTGTGCCAAGCCTGATCTGGAGCCAACACAGCACCTCTGCCAAAGCTGCAGGCCACCAGCTGCCCCAAATCCAGACCCTGCAACTCCCCTGAGCATGGGTTTCAGAGCATTCATTGTTTTCCCCATAGGAATCAGCTGCCCAGGGAGGTGCTGGATTCCCTACATTAGACAGTCTCAAGGCCCAGCTTGGCAGAGCACTGAGCAAGTTCACCTCAACTTTATTCTTAACCTGAAAGGTTGGGTTAGATGATCCTTGAAGTCACTTCCAACCTGGCACTCTATGAACTTCAGAATCCATTTGCCAGTACAAGCTGCTGCCCCCCCAGCACTGCTGCAGCCCCCAGGGATTCACTTACTCTTCTGGCAGATGCAGTGAAGGAGTTGGGCTCGGGTGCTGGCATTTGCTCAGTGATGCTAGGCCTGGTTTCATGGCTGGAGTGGTTGGCAAAAGGCTCTTCCTTCCTTTCTACAATTTTAAACAAGAAGAGAAACCAAATGTTTCAGTACTGCACTTCCAAGGCCTCCTCCACAAGCACAGAGTGCACCGCGCTCGGCGCCGCTGCCACCTCGGCAGGGCTCAGGTCATGAAGGTGCCACTGGTGCCAGGGCTACCCAGGGCTTTCTGCAAGGAGGCTTCCTACTGGCTCAACAACATGATGGATACCAGGCAAAGCTTTTGAACTTCATCCCCCTCAAGGACAAGCAAAATCTTTGCAGAAAGCACCAAACAGATTTTGTTTCCCTTCAGGACTGCTCCTCCCCTGCAGAACTTGGGTAGAGCAGGAGGATGTGGGCATGGATCACAGCACAGGTCCCCTCGAGGGGCCAGAGGTGGGCTTCATTGCATGGTTCTGCTGCAGCTGCTTATGCTGGTGAGCAGTTTCTGGTCTTCTACAGCAAAAGCCTTTCTTCCACAGGGAGTTGGGATTGCTCCCCAACAAAAAGCCTTCACCAGGGCTCAAAGCAAGCTCAGCAAACCCTACCCAAGCTCACAGCTGGCACCCAGACAAGTGCAACCCTCTGGTGTTACAACTGTTGGTGACCCTGTGCACCATGCTTGACCTGAGAACATCCACCAGAAATGACCAGGGAGTGGAGGTAGAAACTGTCTCAGGCAAAAGGCTGAACTGAGAGGAGTGCAGAGGGCTCCAGGACCAAACACAGCCACATGCATGGTGCCTGAGAAAGGATGGATCCACACCCCCAAACCCAGGCTTTCCTTGGGCAGCTGGCAGTGGTTTTGACAAAACAAAGCCACTGCAAGTGTAAGCAGCCAAAGAGCAGCAGCAAGGGAGGACTGTGCAGTGAACATCTTCTGGTACACAGAGAAGGCACTTTGCATGGAGCTGCAGGGACCTTGGGGCACAAAGAGCAATGTCTGAAACAAACCTCTTCACTCCTGGAAAAGAGGATTCAAAGGACATGGGACACAGAAAAGAGCAAGCCAAGAGAATCAGGCAGAGCTAACAGGCAGGCAGCAGGACTGAGAGATGCAGAATGGAAGAGGCAAAGATGCCTCTGCCCTAGGAGAGGCAGCACAGCATTGAAGGCTCAGCCACCTGCTTTGCTAGCTCAGAACCTCCACCAAAGCCATCTGAGCAGAGTATGCTGTGGCTGAGCTCATCACTCTGATGCACTGCACTTCTAAACAGCCCTTGTGCAGTGCCAGGAGATGAACTATTTCTCCTTGGAGGCCTGACCTGGCACACAGCCCTCTGTGGAAATGCCCACAGACAAAATACCCACAGCTGCCATTTGCTGATCTCCTGTAAACCACAGGAGAATCCTGGACACTGCAGGAGGGAGCAAAGCTCTGCCCTGCCCTGGTAGCCAGCAGGCTTCACAGGCTGGGCTGGGTGCTGGCTGGTGCCTGTCCTGGAGGTTTAGAGTACACAGGTCAGCTTTTAAGGTCAAGCCTAATTGCAGGGTCACAAGCCTAAGTGGTAATGACAGGCTGGAGAGAACTCCAGCTGGGAGCAATGTGACTGAAAGGAGCCAACTAAGTGCAGGAGGAGGACAGGCCAGAGGGCCCTGAACCAACAGCACGAGAGATGGCACAGCCACAGGCACTGCTGGCTGGAGGGCAGCAGCCACAGCTCTTTGTACTCCAATTTCAGCAATAAACATTACAAATTCCAGCCAAGGGACACAGGGGAGGAGCACTTCACTGTCCCCAGATTTGGTGAGACTAAAACTTTCATTCTCTAATGAAGTTTGCTGCTGACCCCGAGCTGTGTGGGGTGCTGGATTCATGGGAGGGCATTCAGAAGGATCTTGACACGGCTGCAGAAGTGCCAGTGCCAACTGCATGAGGTTCAACAAGTCACAGTGCAAGGGCCTGCAGGTTGGCTTGGGCCAACCCCAGGCACAATGCCAAGCTGGGTGCAGAGTGGGTTGAGAGCAGCCCTGAAGAAAGAGCCTTGGGGGTGCTGGGTGCTGAGCAGCTCCCCAGGAGCCAGCAGTGCCCTCCTGCAGCCCTAAGGCAGCTGTGTACTGGGCTGCAGCAAGAGCAGTGTGGGCAGCAGTGCAAGAGGGGGGATTCTGCCCCTTGGCTCTGCTTTGCTCAGACCTCACCTCCAATCCTGCCTCCAGTTCTGCTGTCCCCAGCAGGAGGACTCAGAGCTGCTGGAGTGAGGCCAGAGGAGGCCACAAAGATGCTGCAAGGGCTGGAGCAGCTCTGCTGTGAGGTCAGGCTGAGGGAGCAGGGCACACAGGTCCCTTCCAACCTAAGCCATTCTCTGATTCTAATTTGGTATAAATACAATGAAAACTTCTTTAGCTTTTGGGTTTTTTTGGGGAGTTGTGGTTTTTTGTTTGAGTTTTTTTTGGGGGGAATGAATTTTTGTTTGGGTTATTTTGTGCATTTTTTTTTTAAAACAACCACTTAGAGCTTCCCTGCCCTGCTTTTGTTCCCTTAATTCACACTAATTAAGCCCTGGAAGCTAACAGCACAGCTGATGTCAATAGAATTTTACACTGATCTTTTCACAACAATGCTGTGGTGAGCTACAGACTTGGGGATGTGTGGTTGGAAAGCTGTGACTTGGAGAAGGTTCTGGGGGTTGTTGGTTGACAGTTGATTAAATATGAGGCAGCAGTGCCCAGGTGGCCAAGAAAGCCAATGGCAGCCTAGCCTGGATTAGACACTGTGGGCAGCAAGGACAGGAGGGGATCATCCCCTTGAGCTCAGCACTGCTGAGGCCACAGCTCCAGTGCTGTGCTCAGCTCTGGGGCCCTCATTCCAGGAAAGACATTGAGGGGCTGGAGCCTGCCCAGAGCAGGGCAGTGAGGCTGGAGAAGAGCCTGGAGCAGCTGGGGTTGAGGAGGGGCTGAGGGAGCTGGGGGTGTGCAGGCTGAGGGTTGAGCTCATCGCTCTCTGCAGGAAGGCTGGAGCAAGGAGGGGACAGCCTCTGCTCCTTGGTGGCAGGGGACAGGAGCAGAGCAAATGGTTCCAAGCTGCCTCAAGGGAGGCTCAGGCTGGAGCTCAGGAAATATTTCTGCACTGGAAGGGTTCTCAAACCTTGGCACAGGCTGCCCAGGGCAGTGATGGAGTCCCCATCCCTGGAGGTGTTTAAGCAGCTGTGGGCCTGGTGCTTAAGGACACAGTTTAAGATTGACCCTAAACTGTGTCAAAGTTTGGACTGGATGAGCTTGGAAGTCTCTTCCAACTGGATTCATTCTTTTGTTTCTAGACAGCCCAATGCCAAAGTGTGAGCAGATGAATGAGATGGTATCAAAGCACTAAGCCTCCCCTCTCTGCAGAGCACAGATGTGTGACAGGCTGAAAGCACACATGGCACTCTCTGAGGCACTCCAGCAATTTCACTGCTCAGTTCTGCACATTTCTTCTCACAGCAAATTCAACAGATTTATCACAACCTGAGATCCTCCAAAAATGATTCCAGATCTGAAGCCCTCAACACTTGGTGGATATGGATCAGTTGGAGAGGGTCCACAGGAGGCCATGAAAATGATCAGGGGATTGGAGCAGCTCTGCTATGTGAACAGGCTGAGGGAGCTGGGGGTGTTCAGCCTGGAGGAGAGAAGGCTCCAGGGAGACCTAGCAGCAGCCTGCCAGTACCTGAAGTGGGCTACAAGAAGGCTGCAGAGAGACTTACAGCAGCCTGCCAGTGTTTGAAGGGGGCTGCAAAAAGGCTGAAAACAGACTGCTGCAAAAGGCCTACAGGGACAGGCCAAGGGTAATGGCTTAAAAACCAGAGCAGAGTAGATTGAGTTTGGATGTGAGGAACAAGTTCTGCACCAGGAGGCTGCTGGAACACTGCAACAGGTTGCCCATGGAGGTGGTTAAAGCCCCATCCCTGGAGATTTTCAAGGTGAGGCTGGACAAGGCTTTGGGCAACCTTATCTGGTTGAGGATGTCCTTGCTGGGTACAGGGGTTTGGACTGGATGAGCTGTGGAGGTCCCTTCCAACCCAGACCATTCTGTGATTCCATTTTAAGAAGGACATGGAAGTGTTGGAGTGGGTCCAGTGGAGGCCACCAAGATACTGAGAGGGCTGCAGCAGCTCTGCTGTGAGGACAGGCTGAGAGAGTTGGGGCTCTGCAGCCTGGAGAGGAGAAGGCTGCCAGGAGAGCTTGGAGTAGCCTTCCAGGATCTGAAGGGGGTTACAGGAAGGCTGGGGAGGGACTATTGACAAGGTCTGGCAATGCCAGGACAAGGGCAATGGGTTTGAACTGGCAGAGGGGAGATTGAAACTGGATGTTAGGAGGAAGTTGTTTGCAGTGAGGGTGGTGAGACACTGGCACAGGTTGCCCAGGGAGGTTGTGGCTGCTCCCTCCCTGGAGGTGTTGAAGGCCAGGTTGGAGGAGGCCTTGAGTGAGCTGTGCTAGTGGGAGGTGTCCCTGCCTATGGCAGAGGGTTGGAACTGGATGATCCTTGAGGTCCCTTCCAACTTTCCCATTCTATGATTCTATGATTTTCCTAGAAAGGAAAACATTCCTCAAAATAAACTTCTGTATCCTCCTGCCAGCTCTTGCCCTGCCTTGTGCTCACTTCCCAAAGGAGTTAAAGAGCACTCAGAATATTTTGGTTTTTCTCTCCTTCATTTGAGCTTTGAACACTTTAGAATCACAACAGTTCCCTGAGAAGAGCTGGGCAGATCTACAAACCTCTGTTGTTATTAAAACTCAGAGGGAAAGGAAGAGGAAGGGGAAAATGGCTTCCATGTTTTCAAAACCAGGCCTCTTGTACCACTCCAAACACTCAAAATGAAGCAGAATAACAAATAAGTAATAAATAATCAAGCAGAATAATGAACAAAATAAAGCCCAAAGCTAATGAAGCATCACAGTTCTCAAGGCTGTCTTTGAAAAGCTCTTTTCACCCCTTGCTGTCTTTGCAGCTCTCCTGCAGCACCTGGGCTGATGTTGCTTATCTCCTGGACCTTGATTTAAAGAGAGTACCAGAAATGTGTCCCCACTGACAGACACAGGCACCTGACAGTCAGCTCCACACCCAGCTGAGCACTTCCTTCCCCTTCCTTTCAGCAGTGATTGGAGGAGTTTAAGAAGTCAGGTTTCAGTTCTGAATCATAGAATGGGCTGGGTTGGAAGAGATCTCCAAAGCTCACTCAGTCCAACCTCTCTGTAGACAGCAGAGACATCCTCAGCTGGATCAGGTTGCCCACAGCCCTGTCCAGCCTCACCTGGAATATCTCAACCACCTCCCTGGGCAACCTGTTGCAGTGTTCCAGCAGCCTCGTGGTGCAGAACTTGTTCCTCACATCCAATCTCAGTCTGCTCTGCTCTCATCTCAAGCCACTGCCCTCATCCTGTCCCTGCAGGCCTTTGCAAACAGTCTCTGTAGCCTTCTTGTAGCCCCTTCAGGTACTGGCAGGCTGCTATTAGGTCTCCATTCTTCCTCATCTCCACTCTCAGTCTCCCCTCTCCCAGCTCCCTCCTCCTGACACTCTCAGCCCTTGTCAGATGTCCTTGCCCAGCTCTCCTGGAGCCCCTTCAAGTACTGGCAGGCTGCTCTAAGCTCTCCCTGGAGCCTTCTCTTCTCCTTGCTGAAGAACCCAAGGAGTCACCATATCTCCAGGAAAGGAGAGTGCCAAGTTACAAAGTCTGAAGCCTTAGTGAGGCACTGGCAAAGGCTGCCCAGAGAAGCTGTGGCTGCCTCCTCCCTGGAGGTGTTCCAGGCCAGGCTGGATGAGGCCTTGAGCAACCTGTGCTGATGAGAGGTGTCCCTGCCCATGGCAGGGGGCTGGAACTGGATATGCTTTAAGGTCCCTTCCAACCCATTCTATGAATCTCAAAGGCAAGAAGAGCTGCAACAAAACACTAGAATAAGGAGAAACTCCAACAGGGCAATAGTAAGGCTGGATCCTCAAACTGGTAAACCAGAAGCAAATCTCCTTGAACCTATGAATCATTATTTAATGCCTTTTGGTTTGCAGCAGATGAGTACAGTGGTCTTCAGCTCACAGAATTCACTCAATAAAATGATCTGCTCTGGCTTCACATCAAATGTAACACTGAGTGGTGCAGCAGAGCCTTTGGGAAGGCTCTGGAGCTGCTCCTGAGTCAGTTCAACACCAGCAGAAGCTCCACTTGCAGTTACCCACTCTTTACAGGTGTGCTGGCCACAACAACTGGCACATAGCTTGCCCAGGGCTGCTCTCTTACTAATGTAGCAATTAAAGATGCCTTCTGCTGCCTGCCTGTTGCCACCACCTGACTCTAAGGCCAGAAGGTGATTTCAGCCTGTTCCTGCTGCACCCAAACAACTTTTTTGACCACCAGTCCTGTAAGGACCAGCCATGACTCTCCACACCTCTCACACCCTGCTGGGCAGGACTGGAGCACAGGTGACAATTTCAGAGGCACAGGAATCATAGAATGGGAAGGTTGGAATGGACCTCAAGGATCATCCAGTTCCAACCCCCTGCCATAGGCAGGGACACCTCCCACTGGCAGAGCTCACTCAAGGCCTCCTCCAACCTGGCCTTCAACACCTCCAGGGAGGGAGCAGCCACAACCTCCTTGGGCAACCTGTGCCAGTGTCTCACCACCCTCACTGCAAACAACTTCGTCCTGACATTCAGTTTCAATCTCCCCTCTGCCACTTCAAACCCATTGCCCTTGTCCTGGCATTGCCAGACCTTGTCAACAGTCCCTCCCCAGCCTTCCTGGAGCCCCCTTCAGATCCTGGAAGGCTACTCTAAGGTCTCCTGGAAGCCTTCTCTTCTCCAGGCTGCAGAGCCCCAACTCTCTCAGCCTGTCCTCACAGCAGAGCTGCTGCAGCCCTCTCAGTATCTTGGTGGCCTCCTCTGCACTGGCTCCAACACTTCCATGTCCTTCCTGTGCTGGGGGCTCCAGAACCGCACCCAGGACTCCAGATGGGGTCTGAGGAGAGCAGAGCAAAGGGGCAGAATCCCCTCCCTTGCCCTGCTGCCCACACTGCTCTTGCTGCAGCCCAGCACACAGTTGCTGTCTGGGCTGCACTCACACTGCAGGCTCATGTTGAGCTTTTCATCACCCCAGAAAGGAGGCAGCAGGACAAAGTTTTCTACTGCCCTTCCCTGCAAGCATTCTTCAGTTGGGTTTTGAGATATGGGCCAAGTAAGCTGGAGTTAAAAAGCAGCTTAAGCGTTAACCAGAGCAGGCCCACCTCTGTTTGCAGAAACATTTAGCACAGGTCCTGGCTTACTGTAAAATTCAGAGCCTTTATTTAACTTTCTGTGCTGCACACATTGACTGATCAAACTGATTAAGGAAGCCACAGAAATGATGGGGGAGAAAAACCCAAATGGGAGCAGAATGGTAGCAATAAGGCTGCTGCGACTCAAAGAGTTCAATCTTCATTTTTCCACCCTCTGGCAATTATCCTACAGCACAGGCAGAAAGGTTTCCTCATCTCTGTAATTACACAGAGCAGCTTCAGCCCTTCCTTTCATTCCTCTGATCCAAACACAAAAGGCTATTATCATCCTACATGTTTCACTGCTTTCCTACCATCCTGCAGCACCTGAAGTATTCATCCTGAACTGAGGAGAGCAAAAAGCTCTGCTGCTCGAGAGCGACCTAGGAACGAGCTCTTAGCTGCAACCCAAAGGGAGCTGCAATTAAAACACTGTCCACAGTTTTGCTTCTCTGGAAGGATGAAAGCTGCTACCCTGCAGAGCTGGCAGAGCAGATTCTCTGCTGCACAACCTACAGAGAGGCTCAAGTGAGAAATTCTGCAAGCAGGACTTGAAGGAGGTCTTTAACAGCTAAGGCAAAAAAAAAAATGCAGTTCTAGAGCTGAACCCCTGCAGTGCTGGGATCCCTGAGACATCCCAGAGAGCCCTGGGCCTTCCCGGGATCCCTGAGACATCCCAGAGAGCCCTGAGCCTTCCCGGGATCCCTGAGACATCCCAGAGAGCCCTGAGCCTTCCCGGGATCCCTGAGACATCCCAGAGAGCCCTGAGCCTTCCTGCGATCCCTGAGACAGCCCAGAGAGCCCTGAGCCTTCCCGGGATCCCTGAGACATCCCAGAGAGCCCTGAGCCTTCCCGGGATCCCTGAGACATCCCAGAGAGCCCTGAGCCTTCCTGGGATCCCTGAGACATCCCAGAGAGCCCTGAGCCTTCCTGGGATCCCTGAGACAGCCCAGAGAGCCCTGAGCCTTCCTGGGATCCCTGAGACATCCCAGAGAGCCATGAGCCTTCCCGGGATCCCTGAGACAGCCCAGAGAGCCCTGAGCCTTCCTGGGATCCCTGAGACATCCCAGAGAGCCCTGAGCCTTCCTGGGATCCCTGAGACATCCCAGAGAGTCCTGAGCCTTCCTGGGATCCCTGAGACAGCCCAGAGAGCCCTGAGCCTTCCTGGGATCCCTGAGACATCCCAGAGAGCCCTGAGCTTTACCTGATTCCTTTTCAGTATCTGATTCCGAAACTTCATCTTCAGCTTCCTCCTCTTCCTCTGAACTGGAGCTGCTGGAGTCTTTGTTCTCTTCCTCCATTTCCATGGACTTCAGTGTCTCCTCCTCATAGAGAATCTTCTCTTTGCTGCAAGACACAGAGATTTTAAGGACTGCCCCTCTGAGCGAGTTATTTCTGAGTCCTGCTTCTCAGGAACATGCAGAAAGGATCTGCTACATATAGAAGAAGGAGAAGGACAGCTCCATCCCCAGCCTCAACACCCCAGCACTTCCAGCACTGCCCATTTGCCATGGATTCCAGTGCCAGGCTCACATTTCCTGCATTTACAAGCATTTCTCAATCCAAAAATACCTGCTGTGTCTCCTTTCCCAGCTCAGCACAACCCATCAGCTGGGCTGCTCAGCTTCCTTTCCAAGCTCAAAAGGCCAAGCTGCTGCTCAGCCAGAGCAGGAGCTGGAGGATCATACAGCAGCACAGCTCCTTTCAGTGGGAACATTAAGGGACAGACAAAATTGGATTGGAAAGAAAGAAACCATGAATCACAAAATCACAGAATGTCAGGGGCTGGAAGGGATCTGGAAAGATCATCCAGATCAACCTCCCTGCCAGAGCAGCACAACACAAACAGCAGTGCTGGGCCTCTCCCTTCAAGAGGAGAGAACTGCCTGAGAGAGCCCAGCCCAGAGCCCCCAAGCTGCTGCAGGCAGTGAACATCTCCTGTGAGGCCAGGCTGAGGGAGCTGGGGCTGGCAGCTGGCAGCAGAGGAGCCTGAGGGCTGCCCTCAGTGCTGTGCTAAAGATGTGCAGGGCAGTGTGGGGAGGACACAGGCAGGCTCTGCCCAGGGGTGGCCAAGGGCAGCAGAAGGGGCACTGGGGGCAAGCTGGAGCAGAGGAGGTGCCAGGGGAACAGGAGGGGAAACTTTGTCAGTGTGAGGGTGGCAGAGCCTGGAGAACCTGCCCAGAGAGGTTGTGGAGGTTGTGGAGTCTCCTGCTCTGAAGGCCTTCAAAACCTGCCTGGATGCGTTCCTGTGTGCCCTGCCCTGGGTGCTCCTGCCCTGGCAGGGGCTTGGACTCAAGATCCCTTCTAGCCCCTGACATTCTGTGAGCTCTTCCAAAACAGCTGAGGCCAGCTACCAGCTGGGGCTGGTCTCCCATCACCCCCTGTGAGCTCCTTTGCAGCAGAGGAAGCAGACATACTTGGTGAAGATGCTGCTCTGGGGCTTGCCGTTCATCTCAGCTTCAATCAGCTTGTTCCTCGTCTCCTTCTCACTTCGCAGCTGTCAGAAAGCCCAAGAAGAATGGAGAAAGAATGAGCAGAGACTTCTCACCAACCACCTCAGCACAGCCCACCAGCTGCCACAGCATGAGGCCTCCTCAGCCCTCTGGATTTGTGCCACATGCACATCCAAGAGATGCAGATGCGTGTGCCTGGGGCTGGAGCTTTGTCAGGGCAGAGCTGCCCACCCAGCACAGCCACACCAGAGCAGTTCTCTGGACCTGCTCCAGCCCCTCAAGGTTCTCCCTATCCTGTGCTGCCCAGAACTGAACCCAGCACTCAAGCTGTGGCCTCACCAGTGCCCGGTACAGGGGCACAAGCACTTCCCCACTCCTGCTAGACACATTGGTTTTGATCCAGGCCAGGATGCTGATGACCTTCTTGGCCACCTGGGCACACTGCTGGCTCAGCCTCAACCACTATCCACCAGCAACCCCAGGTCCAGCCACTGCTCCAAGCATGGAGTGTTGCTTGGGGTTGCTGAGAGCTAAGTGCTGGAGCTGGCCCTTGGCCTTGTTGAGGTTGGTGAGACCCAAGTGACCTTGCAGTATCTTAAGGGGGCTTCAAGAAAGCTGGGGAGGGACTTTTTAGGCTGTCAGGTAGTGATAGGACTGGGGGGGAATGGAACCAAGCTGGAAATGGAGAGATTCAGACTGGATGTTAGGAAGAAGTTCTTCACCATAAGGGTGGTGAGAGCCTGGCACAGGTTGCCCAGGGAGGTGGTGGAAGCCTCATCCCTGGAGGTGTTTAAGGCCAGGCTGGATGAGGTTGTGGCCAACCTGATCTAGTGTGAGGTGTCCCTGGGCATGGCAGGGGGCTGGAGCTGGATGATCCTTGTGGTGCCTTCCAACCCTGCCTGATTCGACGATTCTAAGTGCTGGAGCCAGCCCTTGGCCTTGTCAAACTTCAGCCCACTGATCTCAGCCCAGGTGCCCTGCAGAGGGACCCATCCTGGCCAGGTCCCTCTGCAGACCCTTCCTACCCTCCAGCAGATCAACACTGCCAGCTCAGTGCCATCTGCAATGTGACTGAGGATGCCCTCACTGCCCTGACCCAAACCATCGATCAAGGTGTTGAAGAGAAGTGGCCCCAAGCCCAGGGAGGCACAATCAGATGTGCCTCCAGCAAACCCAAGCTGCAGCAGGAGGAGATCCTTTCTGAAGGCCAGGACACTGCTGCACTAGCAGCTTCAGGTTAAGAGGCACTGTGATTTGAGAGCCACTTGAGTGTGCCAGGAGGGCTGTGGGGGAGCTGCCTGCTTCACCCTCAGCCAGTAGAAGGTTTCTATTTGAAGTGCTGAAATGGCACATGAGAAACACACGTGGGGATATGGCACAGCCACCACAGAGCCACTGTGAGAAAATCTGCATCCCTCTCCTCTTCCCAGTCCTCCTGCAGCTCACCACACTCATGCCATCTCTGAAGAAGCCTTTGGGTAGTGCTGAGAAGGAGAAGGTTGTGCATCCCTGTGGAACAGGCCTCAGAATGGACTAGAACCAGCCCAAACCAGTTCCTGTTGTTGTTTTTGCCTTTTTCTTTTCCTTTCCTCAGCTATCTGCAGAATCCTGGTGTAGTGAGATAGGAGGAAATCCAAACTACACCACTGGTAGTATTTATCAACACCTCATTTAGGGAGAAGCTGATGAATGTTTAAAGAGGCTCTGTGCATGTTAAGAGGCTATTCAGGGCTGACAGCAGCTGTGTTATGATCAGAGCTGGAGTTTCCCACCCACATTGTCAGTTCCTCAAAATCTCTCACTGAGTTTCATCAGCAATGCTCTCATTCTGTCTCTGCCTGAACCCAACCATTTCAACAATATTTAACTGATTTTATTATGATTATTTTTTTTTTTTCCCCAAGAAGGTTGAGATTTGGTTTTTGGAAGCCCCCAGATGACAGAATTGAGCAGAGCAGATGAAACAGGGAAAAAAACCAAAAAAAACCCAAACAAACCCAATCCAAAAATAACCTCCTGGCTTCCCTTTGATCGAGAGGTGGTTTTGCTTTCCTCTCATGCCAACATTCTTACAACCCCCTCCAATATCTCCACTGCACTATGAAATGGCAATTTAACATGCTTCTAAAATCAGCAATGCTTTTAGTCCAGGATTCTGTTCAGTCTGGAGAAGAGAAGCCTCCAGGGAGACCTTAGAGCAGCCTTCAGTACTTGAAGGGGCTCCAGGAGAGCTGGGGAAGGACTTGGGACAAGGGTTGGGATTGCCAGGATAAGGGCCAATGGCTTTGAGCTGGGAGAGAGGGGAGAGTGAGAGTGGAGATGAGGAAGGAATTGTTGAGAGAGAGTGGAGAGAGACTGGCACAGGTTGCCCAGGGAGGTTGTGGAGCACAGAATCACAGAATGTGATCAAAGATCACATTCTGTGATTCTGTGCTCCACAACCTGCCTGGAGGTGTTCAGGGCCAGGCTGGATGAGTCCTTGAGCAGCCTGTGCTGGTGGGAGGTGTCCCTGCCCATGGCACAGGGCTGGCACGGGATGAGTTTTGTTGCCCCTTCCAACCCAACCCATTCTGTGAGTTCCTGAATTCCTGACATTTATCATTTCTTCTGCCTCCAAAGTGGCCCTGTTGCAAGGCAGCAGAGCTGGGAACTCCCAGATCTCTCCCCATAGTGCCAGCTGCTTCCTCAGATGCCAACACCAAACTGCCTTAAGTAATCCCTCATTAAGCAAAGAGCAGTTTGATACTGGAGCCTTTGCCAGCTAACAACAGCAACTGCAGAACAACTCCAAAACTGAGCTGTCTGCTCCTTTCCCAGGTGCCACCATTCTGCCTGTCAGCACTCTGCTGACCTCCTTGCTGCACTCATCCACTTCTCTCCATTTCCAGCTACTCAAAAATATTGCTGTAATTAAAGATTCCAAATGACTAACAAAAAGAAAAAAAAATAATTAGCTGGGCCTCAGCTTTCCCCTGTGTCTGTTGACACCATATGGTTTAGAGAAGAGCCCTGTGTGAAAAGGTAATTGGAGAGGTGGAAAAATGATCTGCCAGAGACTCACCACACTCTGCTTCTTCTGCAGCATTTCCAAATGCTCCACCAGGCCCTCATCAGCCACGTCGAAGGGTGTCTGGCCCTGATGCAGTAAGAGAAGATCCCACATGGCATGGGGTTGAGGTTGATAAGAGCGAAGAGCAGAAGTGAAGATGCTCCACACCCTCCCTCCCCAAACACTGAGTAACAAACACTTTGCTTCACTCCAGAGTCAAGCCAGGCAGCAGCAATGGCAGCTCAGTGACTCAATCCATGCTCAGAGAAACCTTGAGCAGGGCTGGGCAGGTCCCTGGTTGATGCTGCTCCAAACCAACAGCCAGGACTGACACAGTGCAGTCTTCAGGGGTCTAAAAATCCCACAGCTGTACTGAGCAGGAAGGGGATCAGCTTGTTCTACTGTAGCCCAGTCCCTGCAGCAGCTCTGAACTCTTGGCTCACCTTGGGCACTTGATGCCCCATCTCAAGGTCTTCAACCACCCACCCAAGGCCTTAGGCAGCTGCACTGCTCTGCCTGGAAGGTGTCTGGGGAGATGGAACAAACACAGCAGGAATGGGGCCTGCAGAAATGTCAAATGGAGAGATGAGGGAGGACCAAGTGCTGCAAACCCTCTGCTCACAGCCACAGTGAGACCTCTGTGCCTTCCAGTACCTTCCAGTGTAAAGCCAAGTGCAAGGTCCTGCAGCTGGGCTGGGTCAAACCAAAGCACAAATGCAGGCTGGGGCTCAAGGGCTGGGGAGCAGCCCTGTGGAGAAGGACCTGGGGGTGCAAAGCTGGACAGGAGCTGGCACTGAGCACTGCCAGCCCAGCCTCAGCTTGGCCTGGGCTGATCCCCAGCAGTGTGGGCAGCAGGGGCAGGGAGGGGATTCTGCCCCTCTGCTGTGCCTGCTGAGACCCCCCTGCAGTGCTGGGGCAGCTCTGGAGCCCTCAGCATAACACAGGCAGGGACCTGTTGGAGCAGGGCCAGAGGAGGCCACAGCAGTGCTGGCAGGGCTCTGCTGTGAGGCCAGGCTGAGAGTTGTAGGTGTTTAGCCTGGAGAGGAGAAGGCTCCAGGGGGACCTTCTGAGGGTTTTTCAGAAATGAAAGGGACANCCCCCTGCAGTGCTGGGGCAGCTCTGGAGCCCTCAGCATAACACAGGCAGGGACCTGTTGGAGCAGGGCCAGAGGAGGCCACAGCAGTGCTGGCAGGGCTCTGCTGTGAGGCCAGGCTGAGAGTTGTAGGTGTTTAGCCTGGAGAGGAGAAGGCTCCAGGGGGACCTTCTGAGGGTTTTTCAGAAATGAAAGGGACAATCAGAAAGCTGAGGACAGACTTTTGAGCAGGGCCTGTTGTGACAGGACAAGAGGTGACGGTTTTGAACCAAAAGAGGCAGATTCAGTGGAGAGAAGGGAGAAATGTTTGACCCTGAGAGGTGGTGAGAGCCTGTGCCAGGGTGCCCAGACAGGTGGGAGATGTCCCTTCCCTGGAGCCGTTCCAGGCAGCTTGGGGCAGTGAACAATCTGCCCCAGTGGAAGGTGCCCCTGCTGACTATTGAGAGTTTGGAACTAGAGCTTTAAGGTCCCTTGCAGCCCAAACCATTCTATGGTTCTATGATTTGAACCTCCTGAAATGCTGCCAATCATGAGCAGGTCAAAGAAAATCTGGGACCCATTTCCACATCCATGGGCATTTGCCACATGAAGCAGGGAAAAGCACAGAGTGAGAGATCAGTTCCATTGTCATCACAGCTAAAGCTGCAAAAATCAGCTAACGAACGACAGGTATGAAACCTGATAGCCAGGGACCAAATGAATCCAGGTAACCTGGACAATCTTGCCCACAGCCTGGAGGTTGTGGCTGTCCCTCCCTGGAGGTGTTCAAGGCCAGGTTGGATGAGGCCTTGAGCAACCTGTGCTGGTGGGAGGTGTCCCTGCCCACGGCAGGGGCACAGAACTGGATGATCTCTCAGATCCCTTCCAACCCAACCCATTCTATGAATCTTGATCTTTTCCAATAATACATGAACCCTTTTCTGCCTTCCTCCACAGTCAGGGCCCTTAAGGGGTCCAGGTCCTTTTTTTTTCTGGGCTTCACAGGTTCCTCAGTACACACCAGAGAACTGCTCACGGTGGAAGTTCAGCATGGTGTTGGATCAAGTGGTAGCAATAAAAGTGCCATTCACCTGGCTATAAAATGCCTTGCCCAAGTTGTGCCAACACCCTGAGCACTCACCAGCTTGTTCCTGATGTCCATGTCACACAGAGCTTCAGCCAGGATGGAGCAAGCTTCCTTCACCCCCCAGTGAGCGGCAGCGTGCAGCGGGGTCCAGCCGTCATTGTCCTGCACGTTGAGGTTAAAGCCAGCCTGGATCAAGAGCCTGAGGAAAGAAGAGAATTTAAACTGGCAGAGGGAAGATTTTGACTGGATGTTAGGAGGAAGTTCTTTACAGTGAGGGTGGTGAGACACTGAAACAGGTTGAAGGTGGTGAGACACTGGCACAGGTTGCCCAGGAAGGTTGTGGAGCACAGAATCACCCAACGTGATCAAAGATTGGGTGATTCTGTGCTCCACAACCTCCCTGGAGGTGTTCAAGGCCAGGTTGGAGGAGGCCTTGAGTGAGCTGTGCTAGTGGGAGGTGTCCCTGCCTATGGCAGGGGGTTGGAACTGGATGATCCTTGAGGTCCCTTCCAACCTTCCCATTCTATGATTCTGTGAAGCAGTGTTGAGCTCTGCCACCCAGGAATGTCTCCACACAGAAGAGCTGACACTGTGAGGCACAGAGCAGGCAGCAGGGTGCACAACGAGCCAGGAGGTGTTCACCTCACAAGCAACCACTCAATGTGCTTGCAGTTGGGACAGAGAAGAGGGTAATGGGAAGCTACTCTTGGAAATGAAATGGGAAGGCTGAAAAACCTGCTGGAACTGGTGTGACCGAGAAGGTTCTTCTGGAAAAGAGGAGCCTGAGGGCAGAGCTCATTGCTCTCTGCAGCTCCCTGCAGGGAGGTTGGAGCAAGGAGGGGACAGCCTCTGCTCCTTGGTGGCAAGGGACAGGAGCAGAGGAAATGGTTCCAGGTTGCCCCAGGTGAGGCTCAGGCTGGATCTCAGGAAATATTTCTGCACTGGAAGGGTTCCCAACACTTGGCACAGGCTGCCCAGGGCAGTGCTGCAGTCCCCATCCCTGAGGGTGTTCAAGTAACCATGGGCCTGATGCTTAGGGACATAGTTCAGTGCAGAGCCTGCAGTGCTGGGGCAAGGATTGGACTGGGGCAAGCTCAGAGGTCACTTCCAACTGGATGTTTTCTGTGATTCTTTTCCCCTTCAGCAGTTGCTAAACTGGGAGAACTTCTTTTCTCATCTGGCACTGAACTGTCAGTCCTGGTGACTGAGCTGCTGCTTCAAAGGAAGAGGCACCAAGCTGGCAGGGGCACCAAACAGGTCATGTCTCTGCAGACTGTCACCTCCAACACCAGGGACCAAGCACAGGACTTTGGGTCCTACCAGGGAATGAGGCCACTGAAGGAATGGTCCATGGGGAGACAACATCAGCAGGACTGCCAGCTAAGGAGCAGTGACATGGCTGGGATGGACAGATGTGAAATGTGGAAATTAAGCAACCCAAACCAGTTTTGCAGCCCAGCCCTTGCGTGGTTAAACAACTCTCACCCAAGTGAGCCTGGCTGGGCACAGCCTCAAGTCACCTTTACTGCTGTGCCCCTTCACCCCCTGCCCTCCCCATCAGATCACAGCACCACAGTTTCACAGATCCTAGAGCTTGAATAATTAAAGCCAAACAAGCAGAAGGGAGCTCACTACAGTCTGGAGCTCCAGGGCAATCTGCACCCTGGTCCAGCAGCCATCAGGTGGATGTGCTGTGGGCTCAGGTATCAGAATTGAGCAGTATCCAAGTTGCTTAACTATTGATGAATGTCCCAGGGGAATTCTGCAAGTCCAGTAAAACTGCTGCTGAAAGCTTCCATCCTGGGCAGTTCTGCCATCCAGAGGCACCATCCTGCAGTACAATGCCCCAGGATGGCACCGAGAGTTTGGAGACTCCTGCAGCTTCAAACCACTGCACCATCCTGCCAAACAAAGCCCAGGAGCACAGCAGGGAGTTTGTGAGAGCAACCTCCAGTTAAGTGCTGACTTTGTGATGGTTTTCCTGCTGGCAACAGGGAGGAGCAGAGCTGGTAGAGGCTCAAGGTCACAGACAAGTTCCACATCTCATTTGAGAGCCTGCCAGCTCCTGACTTCCAGCCCCTTTGGTTTAACCCACTAAAGCGTTCTATTTAGAATCAGAGAATTGTTTGGGTTGGCAAAGCTCTCTGAGATCACCCAGTCCAATATCAACCCAACCCCACCATGGCCACCAAACCATGGTCCCAAGTGCTATGGGCACAGCTTTCTTCAACACCTCCAGGCATGGGGACTCCACCACCTCCCTGGGCAGCCTTTGCCAATCCCTGACCACTCCTCTAGCAAAGACATTTTTCCTCATCCCTAACCTAACCCTCCCTTGGCACAATTTCAGGACATTTCCTCTCCTTCTATCACCTGAGCCTAGAGAGCAGAGCCCAACCCCCACCTGGCTCCAGCCTCCTCTCAGGGAGCTGCAGAGAGCAATGAAGTCTCCTCTCAGCCTCCTCTGCTCCAGGCTGCACACCCCCAGCTCCCTCAGCTGCTCCTCCCCAGCCCTGCTCTCAAACCCTTCCCCAGCTTCATTGCCTTTCTCAGTTAGAACTTACAGGATGATCACAGAGCCCACAGCAGTCAAACACTGCCAGCTCTGCACGGGGTCAGTTCAGCATTTGAACAAGCAACGCCAAGGAGCAGCTCTGCACAACTAAGTCACCCTGCAAGCACTGGATGCAGCCTTCCCTGAGGAGTGCTGAGTGTGCAGCCCTCCACTGGGACCAGCCACTCAGCTGCAAGAGCTCTGCTAGGTCACTGTTCTGGGGCACAGTGCAGGCAGGGACAGTTTGTAACTCACTGTTAAGTTTGCACAGAATCACAGAATGGCTCAGGCTGGAAGAAGCCTCAGAGATCATCTGCTCCAACCTCTTCTGTCACAGGCAGGGACTCCTCTCAGCTAGATGTGGTTGCCCAAGGCCTCATCCAGCCTGGCCTTGAACACTCCCAGGAAGGAGGCAGTCACAGCCTCCCTGGGCAGCCTGTGCCAGTCTCACCACACTCCTACTGAACAACTTCTTCCTCAGCTCCACTCTAACCCTGCTCTGCCTCAGCTCCAAACCACTCCCCTTTGGCCTGTTTCTAGGCACCCTCAGGAAAAGTCTCTCTGCAGCCTTCCTGCAGGATCCCTTCAGGCACTGCAGGCAGTTCTGAGGTGCCCCTGAAGCCTTCATCTCTCCAGGCTGCACACCCCCAGCTCCCTCAGCCTGTCCTCACAGAAGAGCTGCTCCAGCTCCTGGATCATCTTTGTGGCCTCCTCTGGGCTCACTCAGTTGCAGAAAACAGAAAAATAAGCAGAGCTTGACCAGCAACAGCTCTTGCACATCAGGCCAAGCCACCTCAAACTATGAAATTAAGGATGGGAATGGATGAATGCTTCCAGAAGGGATTTTAATGTGCACAGCAGAGAAACCTGCTCTGTTTATGGGCAGCTCCACCCACACACCAAGAGCAGGGAGGAAAAAGTTTTGTTGCTGGAAACCTGGATCTGACCTTACCTGTACAAATATGAATGCTTTATTGCCAGGAAACAGCACCAGGCAGGGTTCTGCTCCCAACGAACTTGCTGGTGCCAAAGCAGTAGTAGCAGAGCTGCTGTGTGTTGGAATCCCTCTGGCACTGCTGCTGGCTGTAGGAGCATTGAGGGGCAGGGGACAGTGAAGTGTGGTGGGCACTGCATTTGCCACTGGAATTGTCATGCAGTGTCTGTGGTGTCACTCTGCAGGCTGAAACTGCCCCCAGTGCTGTCTTCCTTGCTAGCCTAAAGCTACTGCTCTCAAAGTGAAAATGAAACCTTCTCATTTCTGTCTCAGACCCTAAAAAGCTTTCATCAACTGAAACACAGGAAGGGCTTGGAACTACTGAAGCAGGTCCTTAGAAGGCCACCAAAATTATGAGAGGTTGGAGAACTTCTCCTATGGGGACAGACTGAGGGAGCTGGGGTTTTCAACCTGGAGAGGAGAAGCCTCCAGGGAGAACTTAGAACAACTTTCCAGTGCTTGAAGTGGCTCCAGGAGAGCTGGGGAGGAACGTTTGAGAAGGGTTGGGAGTGGCAGGATGAGGCACAGTGGCTTTGAGCTGGGAGAGGAGAGAGTGAGAGTGGTGATGAGGAAGAAATTGTTGAGAGTGAGGGTGGGGAGAGACTGGCACAGGTTGCCCAGGGAGGTTGTGGAGCACAGAATCACAGAATGTGATCTTTGATCACATTCTGTGATTCTGTGCTCCACAACCTCCCTGGAGGTGTCCAAGGCCAGGTTGGATGAGGTCTTAAGCAACCTGTGCTGGTGGGAGGTGTCCCTGCCCATGGCAGGGGGTTAGCACTAAATGATCTTTACATCACAGATCAAAGGATGTTGGGTGTTGGAAAGGCCCCCCAGAGATCATGGAGTCCAACCCACCTGCCAGAGCAGGATCATGAGCTAGTGGAGGTCACAAAGGAATGCATCCAGACAGGGTTTGAAAGTCTCCAGAGAAGGTCCCTTCCAACCCCAAAACCAGTCTGTGATTCCATGATACATCTTTAAAGGTCTAAAGTTATGAAAAGGAATCTCCCAGCCCCTCTGTATGCCCAGGTGAACCACTATGACCAGGACCATAAACCCAGAGAGCCTTCTGAGACACAGCAACCTGTTAATGTCCCTGTGAAGCAAATTCCTCCTCACTATAGAGCTGGATATGCTCCTTCCAAGCAGCAGCCCTGGGCAGGAGCTCTCACCTCATAACTTCTGCGTAGCCTTTGGCTGCAGCCACATGCAGAGCTGTGGCACCTGTCCGGGGCTGCTTCACGTCCTCAATCCTGCCACTGTTCAGCCACTGCCGAGCATCCTGCAGCATCTGCTGCTCCTCTTCTTTCCTTGCCAGGTCTAGGTCTGCACCTACAAGGTGAAGCACAGAAAAGATTATCAGTGAAAGCTCTCAAAGAGATGTTAAACTCACCCTGTGCCATGCAGCACTGGCAACCCCTTTGTGAACTTCTGCTGCTGGGCTCTTCTCACAGCTAAGTGAGGGGGAACGGCCTCCAGCTGAGGCTGGGGAGGTTTAGATTGGACATTAGGAAGAAGTTTTTCATGGAGAGAGTTGTCAGGGACTTGAATGAGCTGCCCAGGGAGGTGGTGGAGTCACCCATCCTGGTGGTGTTTAAGGGTGGTTTGGATGTGGTGCTTGGGGCTGTGGTTTAAGGTGAATCTTGCAGAGTAGGGTTCTAGGTTGGACTTGGTGATCCCGAGGGGCTCTGCCAGCCTGGAGGGTTCTGTGATTCCACAGCCAGCAGAGAAGGGATTTGCTATGGGCTGGGAGAGTTGTTGCATCCCAGCTTTGCCAGCCTGTCCTCACCAGAAAGCTGCTCCAGCCCTCTGATCATCTTTGTGGCCTCCTCTGGACCTCCTGCATCAGGTCCATGCCCTTCCTAAAGATCACAGAATGGGAAGGTTGGAAGGGACCTCAAGGATCATCCAGTTCCAAGCCCCTGTCACAGACAGGGACACCTCCCACTAGCACAGGTCACTCAAGGCCTCCTCCAACCTGGCCTTCAACACCTCCAGGGAGGGAGCAGCCACAACCTCCCTGGGCAACCTGTGCCAGTGTCTCACCACCCTCACTGCAAACAACTTCCTCCTAACATCCAGTTTCAATCTCCCCTCTGCCAGTTCAAACCCATTGCCCCTTGTCCTGGCATTGCAAGACCTTGTCAAAAGTCCCTCCCCAGCCTTCCTGGAGCCCACTCCTGGAAGCCTTCTCCAGGTTGCAGAGCCCCAACTCTCTCAGCCTGTCCTCACAGCAGAGCTGCTGCAGCCCTCTCAGCATCTTCATGGCCCTCAGTTTTAGATGAAGTCAGATCAAAGGAATACATCAATGGACACTTCTGGTACAATGTGGACATAGTCCTGGGCCTTTCTGATGCCAAGAGAGGCAATGTCCCCCTGCTGCTGTGGGGGCCAGGTGGGTCTAGCTGATGAGCTGCATCAAATGGCACTAAACCAACAAGAAACTGTGTTAAGACTTAGTGTCCTAACTGGAGTTCTCCTGTGCAGGTGACAGACCCAGCAGCTCCACCCCACACCTACAGCTCACTGACTCAGGGGAGGGCATGAAGGAGAAACTGAGAGCTGCAGTTCTGGCAGAGTTCTTCAGTGTAACAACAATGGCAAACCCAACTAAATTATGGGCCAAAAGGTTTGACACACAACAGGAGAAAACACTTCTCAACTCACAGTCATCACAGAATGGTTTGGGTTGCAGAAGCCCTCTGAGATCATCCAGTCCAACAGCAAGCCAGCACCACCATGGGCACTAAACCATGGCCTCAAGTGCCATGGTCACAGCTTTCTTCAACACCTCCAGGCATGGGGACTCCAGGAAGGGCTCCAGACCCTTCCCCAGCTTTGATGCCCTTCTCCAGACCTGCTCCAGCCCTTCAAAGTCCTTCTGGGGGTGAGGGGCCCAGAACTGAGCCCAAGACTGGAGGTGTAATGCTGGTGCTGGTCCCAGGGCCACCCTCTGGTGTGCAGGGACTCTTGAACCAGTTGTAGAACTCCTCAGGCAGCTCCAGCTGCACTAACACAGCAAGGAGCTGCTGTCAGGAATCCATCCCAGGGGTCAGCTTAAGGAACAGCCTGGAAAATCTTGGCTCCTGGAGGTTTCTGAGGTTACTTCTGAGGTCACTCAGGGTGGGATGCATCTCATCCTCTTACAAGTGGATTTGTGCTGGTCTGCAGGCAGTGGGAAAGAGTAATCCCACTGGGGGTGGTCCTGGGATCCATCCCATTGACCTTAGGCAGCTCCCCTGAGCTCACACTTGGTTGTGCTGCTTCCCACTTGGAAGCTGACACAAATCCCTTCCCCAACTTTGTTGCCCTTCTCTGGAATTTGAACCCACTAGCCCAGGATGCTGTGAAGATCTGAAGTGTGAGGGCTGCAGAACAAGGCCCACACAAACCAGAGAATCAGAAGGGTTGGAAAAGACCTCCAAGATCATCAGGTCCAAGCTTCTACACATCACCTCCATGACTACCAGACTTGTGGTTACTAACTGTGTAGTTGTTAACTATGGCACTGTCTGTGGCAGGAGTTCCTCATGGAGCAGGAAGCCACAGGGGATACCTCAGTACACAGAGTCCATCTGGTTGAGGAATTCCTTGAGGCACAGTAGTTGGAGTCTGGGAAAGCATTTGGGAGGGAAACCACAGAGGCTTGTGTGGTTGTTGCAGTGTGCAGCAGGCATCTGCTGTCAGCTGTGTGGCTGCAGAGCTGGCTGGAGGCTTAGTTAAAGCCTACACCACAGTTCCTCCAGCAGTTAGCATCCTGCTGAACTGTGGCAATGGGAAGCAGCTCGCTGCAGACAGATGGTTGGTTCAGGGCAGCTTAGCAGGATGCTGCTTGTGTGCTGAGGCAATGAAAAGCCAAAAGGCATCCCAAGAAGCAGCAGGCAGAGCACCTGCAGTCGAGGCAGTCAGGTGAGGAATTGTCTGCTCTCAGCCTTTGCTTTGCTGAGCTGGTCACAGTCTGCCCCTCTGCTGCCCACAGTCAGGTTGCCCTGCATGCCCAGAGAGATGCAGATCCTCTCCTTCATGGAATCATCCAATTCTGGAGCCCCTATTACAACAAGGATGTGGATGTGCTGGAAGGTGTCCAGAGAAGGGCCAGGAGGATGATCAGAGGGCTGGAGCTGCTCTGCTGTGAGCAGAGACTGAGGGAGTTGGGGGTGTTCAGTCTGGAGAGGAGAAGGCTCCAAGGTGACCTTATTATGGCCTTGCAGTATCTGCAGGGGGCTGCAAGAAAGCTGGGGAGGGACTTTTTAGGCTGTCATGGAGTCATAGGACTGGGGGGAATGGAATCAAGTTGGAAATGGGGAGATTCAGACTGGATGTTAGGAAGAAGCTCTTCACCATAAGGGTGGTGAGAGCCTGGCACAGGATGCCCAGGGAGGTGGTGGAAGCCTCATCCCTGGAGGTGTTTAAGGCCAGGCTGGATGAGGTTGTGGCCAGCCTGATCTAGTGTGAGGTGTCCCTGGGCATGGCAGGGGGCTGGAGCTGGATGATCCTTGTGGTTGGAGCTGGATGATCCTTGTGGTGCCTTCCAACCATGACTGATTCTACAAATCACAGAAGGGACTGGAAGGGACCCTCAAAGGTTATCTTGTCCAACCCCCCTGCAGTCAGCAGGGACACCTCCAACTAGTGCAGCTGCCACATCAAGTCTCCAAGGATGAGGCTTCAACCACATCTCTGGGCAACCTGTTCCAGTGTTCACTCACTTTCTCCTCCTTCACACCACTCAACTCTCTCTCTTTAAAGTGGCTACCAAGAACTGCTCACAGCAATAGCAGGGCTGAAACCTGCCAGGGCAGAGTTTGGACAGCCCAGTAAAACAAACACTGCCTGGGGACATAACCTCCATTTTGGAACACCTGAGGAGACCCAGAATGGGGCAAAAAGGCTCTTGAAGCTTCTTTCAAAGGGGAACAGAGTAGAATAACCTTGTCACAAACACCAGCCTAGGAAGTGAAAAGGTTCTGGTTCCCAGCAGGAACATGATCCTGCAGCCACTTTCCCAGAGGAACAGTAACACAAAGTAGCAAAGACCTGATCCCTGCCTAACTGTACCTGAAAATAGCTTCAGAAATGAAGTAACCACCACATGGCAAGCAGAATCCAGCTGGGAAGGAGGAGGGATTCAATGCAGAATCCAGCTGGGAAGGAGGAGAGATTCAATGCAGCCTGCAAACAACCCCAACGGCCACCTGCAGGCATCAAATCGTCAGCGCCAGAAAGAATCTTTGGGGGTGTCCAGCCCAAATCCCTGCTCAGAGAAGGGGAAATTCAAACCCAGACCAAATTGCTCAGAGCTAAAGGACCCTGAGCACAGGTCCTAGAAGGAGGAGCTGAGGGAGCTGGAGGTGTTCAGGCTGGAAAAGAGGAGGCCGAGGGCAGAGCTCACTGCTCTCTGCAGCTCCCTGCAGGGAGGTTAGAGAGAGGAGGAGGCAGCCTCTGCTCCTTGGTGGCAGCTGACAGGAGCAGAGGAAATGGTGCTCCAGGGGAGGGTCAGGCTGGAGCTCAGGAAATACTTCTGCACTGGAAGGGTTCCCAAACCTTGCCACAGGCTGCTGGAGTTGCCATCCCTGGAGGTGTTCAAGCAGCTGTGGAGCTGGAGCTTAGGGACATGGTTTAGTGCCGAGCCTGCAGTGCTAGGTCGAGGGTTGGGCTGGATGAACTTGAAGGTCTCTTCCTACCAGATATATTCTGTGATCCTGTAAATGCAGCTGTGCTTTGACTACCTGCAGTGATGAGGATTCCACAGAGTTCCTGCTGGTCCTTGTTCCACACTCTCCTGGGAAGCCTTTCCCCATATACACATAGACACTGTGCAGGCAGAATGTTCCCTACCCAACCCTATGACTTTGTTCTCCTCCCATCACTGTGCAGCTCTGGCAAGAGGCTCTGTAGCCTCCCACAAGGCAGTGGTGGACAACAAGCAGACCCCTGATGAAATTTCTGTTCTCAAAGCTAAACATATCCAGTAAGTAGTCCATGTGTGTTCTGTGTGGATACCTTGGTCCTGTGTCAACTCAATTGGCCTCAGGCCATCACTTCCCACCCAGTTGGGATACATGCACCCTTCAGCACCACTCCTGCTGGACTTCACTGCCAGAATTCAAACCCCTCACACCTATGTACAGTCCCCAGCCCTCCCCAGACACATTTCATGATCATGAAGAGAACTGGACACTGCTGAAGCATTTCTAACAGCAGTGATGCTGTCCAGGTTTCTTCTACCTGTGCTGCTGCTGCAGGGCCAGCGCAGGGAGCAGCCCTTCAGACAGCTCCACCTGATGGGAAAGGGGAAATGGCAGAGCAGATGGGCTGCAGAAGAAGTCTGGGGGAGTATCAGGATAAAGAAGGTCACTCCAGGTCAGATCTTCTCTCTGCATTACCAAGGGCTGGAGCAGCTCTGTGCACAGGCTGAGGGAGCTGGGGGTGTGCAGCCTGGAGAGGTGAAGGCTCCAGGGGCACCTCAGAGCTGCCTGCAAATAGCTGAATGGAGCCTGCAGGAAGGCTGCAGAGGAACTTTTGCTGAGGGTGTCTAGAGCCAGGTCAAGGGGGAATGGTTTGGAGTTGAGGCAGAGCAGGGTTAGAGTGGAGCTGAGGAAGAAGTTCTTCAGTAGGAGGGTGTGAAACTGGCACAGGCTGCCCAGGTAGGGTGAGGATGCCCTGTCCTGGAGCTGTTCAAGGCCAGGGTGGATGAGGCTTTGGGCAGCCAAGTCTAGCTGAGAGGTGTCCCTGCCCATGGCAAGGGGTTGGAGCAGATTATCTGTGTCCAGTTCTGGGCCCCTCCATTGAAGAAGGACATTGAGGTGCTTGAGTGTGTCCAGAGAAGGGCAACGAGGCTGGGGAGAGGCCTGGAGCACAGCCCTATGGAGAGAGGCTGAGGGAGCTGGGATTGGTTAGCCTGGAGAAGAGGAGGCTCAGGGGAGACCTTCTTGCTGTCTACAGCTGCCTGAAGGGTGGTTGTAGCCAGAAGGAGGTTGCTTTCTTCTCTCAGGCAAGCAGCACCAGAACAAGAGGACACAGCCTCAAGCTGTGCCAGGGGAAGTTTAGGCTGGAGGTGAGGAGAAAGTTGTTGCCTGAGAGAGTCACTGACTGCTGGAATGGGCTGCCCAGGGAGGTGGTGGAGTCAGCGTCCCTGGAGGTGTTCAAGGCAGGTTTGGACGTGGCACTTGGTGCCATGGTCTGGTCTTGAGGGCTGTGGGAACGGGTTGGACTTGATGAGCTTTGAGGTCTCTTCCAACCTTTGTGAGACTGTGAGGCTGTGATCTCTGAGGTGTCTTTCAGCCTAAGCCGTTCTGTGACTCTATGAAGCCTTGGTGACACAAGAGCCTCCATCGATACCAGAGGTCAGAAATGAATCTCACTTTACAAGCATGATCTCAGGAATCAGCTTTCAGTGCTGTGCTGTCTGCCTTTGAAGAATTCTGCTAAGGACAGAGCCAGCACAGCTCAAACTCCTGCAGCTGTTCCACTGTTTGCTACCAAAGCAAAATCTGTCTGCTGCCTCCTGGGGCAGATTTCAGATCTCTTCACCTACAGAGTCACAGAATGTCAGGGGTTGGAAGTGACCTCTGGAGATCATCCAGTCCAACCTGCCTGCCACAGCAGGAGCACACAGAGCAGTTCACACAGGAACTCATCCAGGAGGGTTTGGAAAGTCTGCAGAGCAGGAGACTCCACAGCCTCTCTGGGCAGCCTGCTCCAGGCTCCAGCAGCCTCACACTGACAAAGTTTCCCCTCCTGTTCCCGTGGTACCTCCTCTGCCCCCAGTGTCCTTTGGCCATCCCTGAATCTGCCACAGAAGCTCTTTGAGGCCTGACTCTGCCATGATCACCCCCCAGGACTCACCTTGTTTCCTCACTTGCTCCAGCAGCAGGTCCTTCATGGCAGCCTCCTCGGCGATGTCAGAAGGGACTTCTCCTTCGCTGTTCACAGCAGCCACGTTGGCTCCATGGCTAATTAAGTACCTAAGTGAAAGCAACCCAGCCCAAGGGGTTAGAGCTTGTCTGAGCCTTCTCAGGAGCTCACACAGCACAACCAGGAATTTCTCTTTCTCATTCCAAGTTCAGTTCCCAAATCAGTGCCTTATTCTTAGTGAGTTCCTGCACTAAAAACATTCACTGGGCCATGCAAGAACCTCTGGGCAGTAGCTTAGAGATCTGTTCCTCTACTGTTAACTTCCATACCTCTGCTCCTGCATTAACCTCACAGCCTGGGTTTCCTCAGAGCAAAAAGGAAGCCACAACAAAAGCTAAGCCAACTCAGTAGCAATTTTGTATCCGTATTTATACACTAAAATTTCCATCAAGAACAGTTAACATCTTCTATAGCTTCTCCAGCTTTCACTTTTGCTCCCCTCACTCCATGAAGGACATTGAGGGGTTGAAGCAGATCTAGAGAAGGGCAACAGAGTTGGGGAAGGGTCTGGAGAACAGGGCTGGGGAGGAGGGACTGAGGATGCTAGGGGTGTTCAGGTTGAAGAAGAGGAGGCTGAGGGCAGAGTTCATTGCTCTCTGCAGCTCCTTGAAGGGAGGCTGGAGCAAGGAGGGGGCGGCCTCTGCTCCTTGGTGGCAAGGGACAGGAGCAAAGGAAATGGTTCCAAGCTGCCTCAGGGGAGGCTCAGGTTGGATCTCAGGAAATATTTCTGTGCTGGAAGGGTTCTCAAACATTGGCACAGGCTGCCCAGGGCAGTGCTGCAGTCCCCATCCCTGGGGGTGTTCCAGCAGCTTTGGGCCTGATGCTTAGGGACATGGTTTCATGCTGAGCCTGCAGTGTTGGGTGGAGAGTTGGGTTGGATGAGCTTGGAGGCCTCTTCCAACCAAAGATCAGTGAATCACAGAATATTAGAGATTGGAAGGGACTTCCAGAGATCATTGAGTCCAACCTCTCTGCCAAAGCAGCATCACCAGAGGTAGGCCACACAGGAATGCATCCAGGGTTCTGAAAGCCTGAGAGCAGGAGACTCCACAACCTCCCTGGGCAGCCTGCTCCAGGGTTCTGTCACTCTCACTGTAAAGAAGTTTCTCCTCATACTGAGGTGAAGCCTTCTCTGTTCCAGTTTGTAGCTGTTGCTCCTTGGCTTATTGCTGCCTCCTCCACTTGACAGTGACATTGTGGGACCAAGGCAAGGCTCTAACAGTGAGTGAGACAAGTACCCAGCAGTTACTTCTATCACTGCTCCATCTTGTCTCAGGATGTCAGACACACTGCATCTGAATGCCAAAGAAAAGAATCTTGTGGCATTTTGCTGTCTCAAAAGCCCTTCTCACATCTTTCTTGAACATCTCCAAGGATGGGGACTCCACCACCTCCCTGGGCAGCCTGTGTCAATCCCTGACCACTCCTGCAGCAAAGACATTTTTCCTCCTCTCCAACCTAACCCTCCCCTGGCACAATTTCAGGACATTTCCTCTCCTATCACCTGGGAGCAGAGCCCACAGGTCACTGTCATGGGATCAGCAAAAGGAGAAACAGTTGCAGGTTCCACCTTAATCCTTGCAAATCAAGGATTCAGCAGCAAAAGTTCATCTCTTTGAACAATGCTGCTCAAGATGCTGTACCAGTCTCAGCATCAATCTCCTGTGTGCTTGCTCCATGGAGGGTGTGAAGAAAATGTCATAAGCCCCCCAGGAGAGCCCCAAACTCACTCACTCTGCTATGTTCAGGTAGCCACATGAGGCCACTGCGTGGAGAGGAGTCCAGCCCTCATTGTCCTGCTGGTTCACGTTGGCTCCATTTTCTACAAGGAACTTCACCATGTCCAGGTTCTCATCTATACAGGCCTGAGAGAGGAGGGAGTGGCACATGCAGGAGAGGGAAGGAAAAAAGAGGAGTTGATGTTAAATCAAGTGTACAGCCTGCAGGTGCAGCCTACTGTACACCATACAACAAAGAAGTTTCTCCCCCCACTCGCTAGATAAGGAATTGGCTGGATGGTGGCACCCAGAGAGTGGTGATCAAGGGCACAATGTCCACCTGCAGACCAGTGCCAAGTGGTGTCCCTCAGGGGTCAGTGCTGGCACCAGTGCTGTTTGACATCTTTGTCAGTGCCATGGACAGAGGAATCAGTGCACCCTCAGCAAGTGTGCAGATGACACCAAGCTGTGTGGCACAGTCAACTTGCTAGAGGGCAGGGATCCATCCAGAGGGACCTGGACAGGCTGCAGAGCTGTGCCCAGGCCAACCTCATGGCATTCAACAAGGCCAAGTGTAAGGTCCTGCACCTGGGTAGGCACAATGCCAAGCACAGCTCCAGGCTGGGTGGGGAATGGCTGAGAGCAGCCCTGAGGAAAAGGACCTTGGAGTCTGGGTTGATGAAAAGCTCAACATGAGTCTGCAGTGTGC
>VWZE01025067.1:48765-63504 GCA_013396675.1 Eubucco bourcierii | reverse complement strand
TGGGCAGGGACACCTCCCACCAGCACAGGCTGCTCAAGGCCTCATCCAGCCTGGCCTTGAACACCTCCAGGGAGGTTGTGGAGTGCAGAATCACAGAATGTGATTGAAGATCATATTCTGTGATTCTGTGCTCCACAACCTCCCTGGGCAACCTGTGCCAGTCTCTCCCCACCCTCACTCTCAACAATTTCTTCCTCCTCTCCACTCTCAGTCTCCCCTCTCCTAGCTCAAAGCCATTGTCCTTTGTCCTGGCACTCCCAGTCCTTGTCAAAAGTCCTTCTCTAGCTCTCCTTCACCTACTGGAAGGCTGCTCCTAGGTCTCCCTGGAGGTGTTCAATGAGACCCTGGGCAACCAAGACTCATTGAAAGATGTCCCTGTGGATGGCAGAGTAGTTAGAGTAGATGATCTCTGAGGTCCCTTCCAGCCCAAGCCACTCACTGTACAACAGTACCCATGGCACTCCCTTGCCCACCTGAAGCTTCTGAGAGCCCTGCCTGCTGCCACCTCCCCAGCACACCTCTGCTGGATGTTTTTTGTGTGTACCTGCCATGATTAAGCCCTGCAAAACCCCACATCAGAAATGTTCAGTGAGTACAGTTCAGCTCCTGACTATGCAAAATGGGTTAAATGAGGTTAGCAGAGGAAGGAGAAGAGGATGAAGAGGAAGTAAAGGAGGTAGATGTGTCCTCCTTTAAGTACTATTAATCCTGCAGCCTTAAATTTAGGAGAGTGGCTAAGTCCAGTAACCTGAGAGCATCCCTGGCTATGCTCAGCTCTCCTCTGACTCGCTGCAGCGTTCCTGGGGAGCAGTGTAAGAGGAACCACATGGGGTAGCAGCATGACAGAGCTGCCACCTGCCCCTCCAACCCCAAATGGGAGCAAAGAAAATCAAAGTTCTGGCTGAGAAGCAGCCTTGCCTTGTTGGAGATGGTACTGAATGTGAGGACAAAGCCCCCCCCAAATCTGCCCTTGGAATTTGCTTTGTAGGGAGAAAGACACCGAAGTGGGCAGGCAGCCTGCTTGGCACTCTTGGTTTCACACCAATCACAAAATGCTTTGGGTTGGAAGGGACCTCAAAGCTCATCCAGTGCCAACTCCCTGCTATGGGTAGGGACAACTCCCACCAGAACAGGTTGCTCAAGGCCTCATCTAGTCTGGATTTGAACACCTGCAGGGAGGAGGCAACCACAACCTCCCTGGGCAACCTGTGCCAGTCTCTCCCTACCCTCACTCTCAACAACTTCCTTCTCCTCTCCACTCTCAATCTCCCCTCTCTCAGCTCTCAGCCCTTGTCACAAGTCCCTTGCCAGCTCTCCTGCAGCCCCTTCAGGTGCTGTAAGGTTGCTCTAAGGTCTCCCTGGCGTCTTATCTTTTCCAAGCTCGACAGCCCCAACTCTCCCAGCCTGTCCCCACACCAGAGGTTCTCCAGCCTCTGATCATCTTGATGGTCTCCTCTGGACCCTCTCCATCAGCTCCAGGTGCTTCTTGTGCTGTGTTCCCCAGAGCTGGAGGCAGTGCTGCAGGTGAGGTCTGAGCAGAGCAGAGCAGAGGGGCAGAATCCCCTCCCTGTGCTGCTGCTCTCCCTGCAGCCAGCACACAGCTGCCTCTGGGCTGCCAGCAACCAGTGCTGGCTGCTGAGGAGTTTGGTACTAGCTGACACCTCCAAGGCCTTCTCCTCCAGGCTGCTCTCCAGCCATTAGATGCCACTAAAAGCAGAGCTAACCCCAGAGCACAGCATTTTACCTCTCCATTTTTAATCCCTTTGTGTTGTCACTCTGTAGAGGATCTCATGCAGCCCTTGGGCATGGTGGCTGGGCGGGAGCGTGTGGGACCTGCCTGTCTCTCAGCAGCTCATCTCCTGCCATCCTGGCACTGCTCTTGGCAGCTGCTTAGCTCCAAGTGCTTCTGGAAGGGCACTAATGTATTACAGCTTTAGCAGCCTTTGATGCAAACTGCACCCAGTGCCCAGAACTCCCCAGCAGGCACTCAGAGATAGTTGGCTCATCCCACTGCCATCCCGGGCATCGCTGGGCAAGCCTCCATCCCCAGCTTGTGCTGTTCCTGCAGCTCCTGGCAGGCCACCAGCACTTAGCAGTTTTTCCATAGGGAGGAAGTGCTCAGTTTCTAAAATTTGCAGCTAGGGCAGATTAGCTTCCCCCTCTCTGCTGACAGGTGTAGGCCTTTGCAGCCAGGGACAGGCACTGCTCAGGCTCTGGCCAGCTGCCACCCTTAGGGTACGAGGTTTACATTGCAGCCACAAAAAACGGGGACACCAGGAAACACTGGAGAGAACTCTGCAGATCTCTGCTGGTCTGGCAAGGCTCCTTCCACAGGCAGCCAAAGCCTGATCTTTATCTTGAAGGAAACCTCTTTACTCTCCCAGCACTGGTGGTGTTTGCTCCTTCCCCAGAGCAGGCAGCACTCACCAGGGGCCTGCAGCTCCTGAGGAGGATCAGCAACCCAACAGCTCCAAGTGCCTGCCAGGACTTTGGGCTTGCAGATCTCCTGGGCATCCCCCATGGGATACAGCTAGGAAGATCAGGGAGTAGAAGCAGCCAGATGAGCTGAGACTGAAGGGTTCAGAGGACCAAGAATAGAGCTGCAACAAGGTGCAAACACTATAATACTGCTCACTTGCTGGGGCTGGGGGAGTACTTAGCAAAAGCCCAGCCTAGGACTGGTGTCACATTCCCAGGGTGTGATGGAGACACACAGGATAGCAGAGAGGAGAGGATTAAAGCACCTGACAAATTCCTAAGAAGTTGTTTGGGATCAGCTGAGTGAGAAAAACCAAACTCCTTCCACCTCCCCATGGGGGAAGGAGGACGGTAGCAAGTCTGGAAGATGACAGAAGCGTGGCCAAGGCTCTGCACCAACAGTGCTGGCTCAGATACCCATGCTCAGGTTCTTGTTTTCTTCATGACTTGCCCAGAATCCTCCCCATGCTGATCTTCTTCTCATCTGTTCTGCTGAGATCCTCACATGGAATACTGTGTCTAGTTCTGGAGTCCTCAGTACAGACATGAACCTGTTGGGAGCAGGTCCAGATGGTGGACACACAAATAATAAAAGAGATGGAAATGACCCCTGAAGAAAGGCTGAGAGAGTTGGGGGTTGTTCAGCCTGGAGAAGAGAAAGCTCCAGGGAGACCTTCTGGTGGCCTTTCAGTGCTTAAAAAGGGCTGATAAGAAACACAGAATGTTAGGGGTTGGAAGTGTTTTGAGTATCTCCAGAGCAGGAGACTCCACAACCTCTCTGGGTAGCCTGCTCCAGGCTCCAGCACCCTCACACTGACAAATTTTCCTCTCCTGTTCCCCTGGCACCTCCTCTGCTCCAGTTTGCCCCACCCTGGGCAGAGCCTGCCTGTGTCCTCCCCACACTGCCCTGCACATCTTTAGCACAGCACTGAGGGCAGTCCTCAGGCTCCTCTGCTGCCAGCTGCCAGCCCCAGTTCCCTCAGCCTGGCCTCACAGGAGCTGTTCACTGCCTGCAGCAGCTTGGGGGCTCTGGGTTGGACTCTCTCAAGCAGTTCCATGAGGTCCATCTTGACCTGGGTGGCCCAGAACTGGACACAATATTCCAGATGTGGTCTCAGCACAGCACAGCAGAGGGAGAGGAGAACCTCTCTAACCTACTCAGCCCTTCTAATACTCAAGCTTTGACCTCACCACTACCCAATACAGGGGGACAATCCCTACCCTGCTGTTGCTGGCCACACCATTGCTCTCCAGGTCAGAATGCTGGTGGCCTTCTTGGCCACACTGCTGGCTGATGTTCAGCTGCTGGCAACCAGAATCAGTGCTGGGAAGTGGCTTGCTGAGCACTGCTGCAGCTCCGATGCAAGAAGGGAAAGTGAAGGAGCTTTGTGCTCGGCTTTTGTGCCTCTGCTGTGAGCACCTCAGGCTTGGGACAGACCCCAGCTGGGTGAGTGCTGCTGCACCAGAGTGAAAATCTCCTAATCCACCGTGTCGGGTTAGTGGGCAGCCTCCTCCTGGTTCCCACACATAAATCACCCCTGGCAGCTCTATAAATCCAACATCAACCTTGCTCCTCAGGCTGCTGGGCTTGCTCACCCAGCACTGGAGGGAGCAGGCAAGCACAGGCCATGCTTCACCTACTCCAGTGGCCTTCTCCTGAGCCTCCCAGGAGCATGGCACCTCTTGGCTGGTGCCAAACGCTGCTGCTAAATCAGGTTGTCCACTACATTCCTGTTGTTCCTTAATCAGCTTCTCCTCTGTTCCAGAAATGCAGTTTTGGTACCATCTGCAAAGCTCTTCACACACCCAACCCTCCCCTGATGTGGTTTGAGACCTGTTCTGTCACTGACACAAGCTGCATAGATTCACAGAACCGTGGAGTGGGTTGGAAGAGACAGTATCACAGCCTCACAGTATCACCAGGGTTGGAAGAGACCTCAAAGCTCATCAAGTCCAACCCATTCCCACAGCCCTCAAGACCAGACCATGGCACCAAGTGCCACGTCCAAACCTGCCTTGAACACCTCCAGGGACGCTGACTCCACCACCTCCCTGGGCAGCCCATTCCAGCAGTCAGTGACTCTCTCAGGCAACAACTTTCTCCTCACCTCCAGCCTAAACTTCCCCTGGCACAGCTTGAGACTGTGTCCTCTTGTTCTGGTGCTGCTTGCCTGAGAGAAGAAAGCAACCTCCTCCTGGCTACAACCACCCTTCAGGTAGCTGTAGACAGCAAGAAGGTCTCCCCTGAGCCTCCTCTTCTCCAGGCTAACCAATCCCAGCTCCCTCAGCCTCTCTCCATAGGGCTGTGCTCCAGGCCTCTCCCCAGCCTTGTTGCCCTTCTCTGGACACACTCAAGCACCTCAATGTCCTTCTTCAATGGAGGGGTCCAGAACTGGACACAGGACTCAAGGTGTGGCCTAAGCAGTGCAGAGTCCAGGGGGAGAATGAGCTCCCTGCTCCTGCTGGCCACACTATTCCAGATGTGGCCCTTCAAGACCATCCAGCTCCAACCCCTTGCCATGGGCAGGGACACTTTCCACCAGCACAGGCTGCTCAAGGCCTCATCCAGCCTGGCCTTGAACACCTCCAGGGAGGCTGTGGAGCACAGAATCATAGAATGTGATCAGAGATCATTCTGTGCTCCACAGCCTCCCTAGGCAATCTGTGCCAGTCTCTCCCCACCCTCGCTCTCAACAATTTCTTCCTCACCTCAACTCTCAGTCTCCCCTCTCCCAGCTCAAAGCCACTGTCCCTCCCCCTGACACTCTCAGCCCTTGTCCAAAGTCCCTTCCTGGCTTTCTTGCAGGTACTGGAAGGTGATCTCCAGAGGTCCCTTCCAAGGCCTACATGCTGAGGCCCACAAGGCATTCTCAGCAGCTCTGCAGGCTGTGGCTGTGGCCATGACCTATCCATACCTGCACACATCTGCAGGTGCACAGCCAGAGGCACTCAGCTGTGCTCTGCAGATCCAGGGAAGTCCAGGATGTTGGGGCAGGATGAGTGGTCATGATGTACCCTGTGCCTCCAGCCATTCTGACCCACACTGACTCACTTCCAAGGCTCAGATGCTTTATTTGCCCAAGCCTCTAGAGTTTCTTCCTCTCTTGGGAGAGACTTGACCTAGACTCACCTGAGTGGCAAAAACTGCTCCAGACAGGAGCTACAAAAGCTTCTGGGGTAGCAAAAGTGAGGTTGGATCACACCAACCAAGCACAGCCTTTGCCAACACTAGCAGGGGGCCTGTGTGTGCCGACACCAGGTAGACCCACACCACACTTGGAGTGATCCAAAGGTTTTCTGTGGGCTAAATGCAGAGCCAGGGAGCTTCAGCAGAGGACAGAGGCCACAAACAGCAGCCAGCTGAAAGCAGAACTTTCTCTGTGTGCACCCAAATGCAGTCTGAAACTCAGCACAAGGCCCCCACAAGAGCTTCAGCAGGTTTAAGCCCAGGCTGCTAGGGTCCCTCCTGCCCCCAGCTTTGCCTTGCATGAGATCTGTGTCAGCTTCCAAGTGGGAAGCAGCACAGCCAAGTGTGAGCTCAGGGGAGCTGCCTAAGGTCAATGGGATGGATCCCAGGACCCCCACCAGTGGGATTACTCTTTCCTACTGCCTGCAGACCAGCACAAACCCACTTGTAAGAGGATGAGATGCATCCCACCCTGAGTGACCTCAGAAGTAACCTCAGAAACCTCCAGGAGCCAAGATTTTCCAGGCTGTTCCTTAAGCTGACCCCTGGGATGGATTCCTGACAGCAGCTCCTTGCTGTGTTAGTGCAGCTGGAGCTGCCTGAGGAGTTCTACAACTGGTTCAAGAGTCCCTGCACACCAGAGGGTGGCCCTGGGACCAGCACCAGCATTACACCTCTGGTCTTGGGCTCAGTTCTGGGCCCCTCACCCCCAGAAGGACTTTGAAGGGCTGGAGCAGGTCTGGAGAAGGGCAACAAAGCTGGGGAAGGGTCTGGAGAACAGGGCTGGGAGTGTTTAGTGTGGAGAAGAGGAGCTGAGGGAGAAGAGGAGCTGAAGGAGCTGGGGGTGTTTATTGTTTAGTGTGGAGAAGAGGAGGTTGAGGGCAGAGCTCATTGCTCTCTGCAGCTACTTGAGAGGAGGTTGGAGCCAGGTGGGGGTTGGGCTCTGCTGCCTAGGCTCAGGTGATAGAAGAGGAGGAAATGTACTGAAATTGTGCCAGGGGTAGGTTAGGTTGGAGATGAGGAAAAATGTTTTTGCTGGAGGAGTGATCAGGGATTGGCAGAGGCTGCCCAGGGAGGTGATGGAGTCCCCATGCCTGGAGGTGTTGAAGAAGGCTGTGGCCATGGCACTTGAGGCCATGGTGGTGTTTGGTTGGTGCTGGACTGGAGGATCTTGGAGAGATTTTCCAACCCAAATCATTCTCTGATTCTAGCATAAACCATTAACACACTGGGGTGCAACAGTTCTCAGGCCAGTTAAGTTGTGCTGTCACAACACACAGGTGACAGTCAAAGGCATTCAAGGACAGGTCACTTCTCTACTGCTCTCTTGTCATGAATCTAAACTCTCTGGGACAGGTTTAGGGAGGAGATGAAGGCAGTGGACACTCCACTGAAGGCACACAGCAAGGCTGTGATGTCAACACAGGGTGGGAAGAAGCAGCCCAGGAGCAAACCCAGGGACAGCTGGCCAGCATCAGGGTTAAATCTGGGCACAAGGAGAGAGGAGTTCCCAGAAACAAAGAGAAAAGCACTCCCAAAATAGCCTTGCAACTGTCACCACCAGTGACTGTCAGCACTGCAAGGTATGACCTTGCCTTTGTGTCTCATGATCACAGCTCTGCTCTTGAGGGGCATTTGCCAGGACCAGCACTGTCCAAAATTCCACAGCAAAGTGATGCAGCCCCCAGCCCCCACTGATCACAAAAAGCCCTCACTGCCCTGAGGCACAAGCACTCTGCTACCTCCTCCCTTCCCAGTCCTCCCTCAGAGTAAGGACTTACAGCTGCAGGAGCACTTCTGGACCATCAACCCAGCTGTTAAAGACTCTTGCTTTAGCATCATAGAATCACAGAATGGGCTGGGCTGGAAGGGACCTCCAAATCCCCTGCACTCAGCAGGGACATCCTCCACTGGAGCAGGTTGCCCACAGCCCTGTCCAGCCTCACCTGGAATATCTCCAGGCATGGAGCCTCAACCACCTCCCTGGGCAACCTGTTGCAGTGTTCCAGCAGCCTCCTGCTGCAGAACTTGTTCCTCACATCCAATCTCAAGCTGCTCTGCTCTGCTCTCATTTCAAACCGCTGCCCTCAGCCTGTCCCTGCAGGCCTCTTGTAGCTCCTTCTTGTCCCTCTGCAGCCTTCTTGTAGCCCTCTTCAGGTACTGGAAGGTTGCTCTAAGGTCTCTCCAGAGCCTTCTTTTCCCCAGGTTGAACAGCCCCATCTCACCCAGCCTGTTCTCATAGTAGAGATTCTCCAACCCTTGGATCATCTTTGTGGCCTCCTCTGTACCCTCTCCAGCAGATTCAGGTCCTTCTTGTGATGGGGGCCCCTTAGCTGGCCCCAGCCCTGTAGGTGAGTTCTGAGCAGAGCAGAGGGGCAGGATCTCCTCTCTCCATCTCTGCCCATGCTGCTTTGGATGCAGCCCAGGCTGCCCTTGGCCTTCTGTGCTGCCAGTGCCCATTGTTGGCTCCTGGCCAGCTTCTCACCCACCAGCACCCCCAAGTCCTTCTCTGCAGGCCTGCTCTGGATCTCAGCATCCTCCAGCCTGGATTAATATCCAGGATTGCCCTGATCTAGCTGCATCCTCAGGCACATCTAATTCTGCCACAACTGTCCTAGAACCAGCAGAAAGAGCTAAACTGTGGTTTAAAGAGCAGGGGGAAAGGGAAACGAGCTGAGAAGGCCATTATTCATTTTCTTATCTGATTAATTAGCTATGCTGCTTCATTTATTCACAGCAGTTGAGTCACATTCCCCAGGCAAGCAGCTAAAGAGATATGGATTATGGTAGATTTTTCCATTGGAAAATCCTCCCCAACACCAGCTCCAAGGACTCAGCACTACCCATGCCAGTCACCAAAAGGAATCAGCAGGAAAGCTCTTGCAATGATTAGCACCACAGAGAAACCAGCAGAGTACAGGAGAAGAGAGGAGTAGGTGCAGAGGCATCCTGGTTTCCTGCCCCTGCTGTTCTCACAGGGGCAACAAAGTCCAGCTGAAGGGTCAGAAAGATGCTCAGAGGGTTGCAGCAGCTCTGCTATGAGGACAGGTTGAGAGAGTTGGGGCTCTGCAGCCTGGAGAAGAGAAGGACTTGAGGAGAACTTGGAGTGGCCTTCCAGGATCTGAAGGGGGCTACAGGAGGGCTGGGGAGGGACTATTGACAAGGTCTGGTAATGACAGGAGGAGGAGGAATGGGTTTGAACCGGCAGAGGGGAGATTGAAACTGGATGTTAGGAGGAAGCTGTTTGCAGTGAGAGTGGTGAGACACTGGCACAGGATGCCCAGGGAGGTTGTGGAGCACAGAATCACAGAATGTGATCTTTGATCTTTGATCACATTCTGTGATTCTGTGCTCCACAACCTCCCTGGAGGTGTTCAAGGCCAGGCTGGATGAGGCCTTGAGTGACCTGTTCTAGTGGGAGGTGTCCCTGCTGGATGAGCTTTGAGGTCCCTTCCAACCTAAACCATTCTAAGAGCTCTGAACAGAACCCACAGTTTCAAGTTCTCCCCCCTCCATGCATCAGCTGGGGACAGAGGCACTGCAGTGGAACTGGAAGAGAATGTCCTCTGCCCTGGCCTGGAGGAGGCTCAGATCAGTGTCTGAGAGTCCTGTTCTAGGATTATCCAACCAAAAAGGTTCTAAAAGGCCTCCAAGCTCATTCAGTCCACCAACCCAACACCACCACGGCCACTAAACCATGGGCACAAGTGCCACAGCCACATCTTCCTTGAACACCCCCAGGGATGGGGACTTTACCACCTCCCCGGGTAGTCTGTTCCAAGCCCTGACCACTCTTGCAGCAAAAAAATTCTTCCTCATCTCCAACCCAATCCTCCCCTGGTACAATTTCAGGACATTTTTCCATCTTCCATTTTTCCTGAGACTAGGGAGAAGAGATCAATCCCAACCTCACTCCAATCTCCTGTGAGGCAGTTGTAGAGAGCAGCTGTGCAGCCATGGCACTGCCAGTGAATGCCAAGGCACCATGCTTCCCTCCACTCCTGGCTGGGATCTGCTGTCACCACAGCACCCTCAGCATGCCAGGGCCTTCACCTCTGTTTCTGTGGCATCCACAGCAGCCACCACTGAGAAGAACAAGCAGAGGAGGAGGACACTCTCATTCCCTGCCACTGGAATCATGCAAAGGAATGGGAAGAAAGCTGAATCCCCCTGCTCTGACTTCTGCCAGGGCCTTGGGCACAGGCACACAGCACTGGCACCTGTTTCCCCTCTTTAGTATTTCCCATCAAACAGCATTTTGGCAAAGCTGTGATGTGAGGAGAAACTTCTCTGGTGTGAGGTGCTGGAGCTCTGAAGCAGGCTGCCCAGAGAGGTTGTGGAGTCTCCTGCTCTGAAGACTTTCCAATCCCCCCTGTCCATTGTGCCCTTGTCCAAGCTGCTGTGGGTGCCCTGCTTGGACTGGATGATCCCCAGAGGTCCTTTCCAGCCCCACAATGCTGAGGTGCTGTGAGCTGTAGGAAGGTTAGCAAGGACCACAGGGACAGGGAATTCAGCACAAGCCTGCACATTTGTCATTTGTGTCCCACGTGCCCAGCAAGCTACACTGAGTTCTCCTCTCATCCAAACAGGACCCAGCAGAGGGATTTCCAGTTCCATGCTGCTCTTCCACCACATCTCTGCACTGCTTTGCCATCTGCATTCCCAGAGCAGAACACACAGCTCTGAAGCAGAGCCAGCCCATGTGGGACTGACTTTCCAATCCAATCTAGATTAGCATTTTACTCCTTTCCTATTCATCATCTTCATCCTCCTAATTCCAACATGATTTTTAATATCCATTATTTCAACAGCAGTCAGAGGCTAATACTTTGTACCATCTGAGAAGGGCTTGAAAGGAAGCCAGGACTTGATCAACTGCCAAGCCTAAAAATAAATAATAAGCCTTTCTGTCACTGAAAAGCAGCCACTGCCAGGTTCCTAAGGCTGCAGAGCAGCTTTGGCTTTGCAAGTCTCACCACTTCAGTCACCCTGACCACTGAGGATGTCATTTCTCTCCCACGCAGCCAGCCCTCCCTGGCACTGGATCAACACAGTATATAGAAAATCCTGCCCTTAAATTACTGAAAATTTCAGTTCCTGCCTCAAATAACTTCACATTCCACAATTAGGAAGCTCACAAGAACTGCCTTGCTCTGCAGAAGAGGGAAATTTAGCTACTGCAGGTTTGCTCAGCAAAGAAATGTTCTGCTGACAACCTCCACCGTGTTCTTATGGTCGCTGGCAGCCCAGAGGCAGCTGTGTGCTGGCTGCAGCATAGGGAGGGGATTCTGCCCCTCTGCTCTGCTCAGACCTCACCTGCAGCACTGCCTCCAGTGCTGGGGAACCCAGAAGGAACTGCTGGAGAGAGTCCAGAGGAGGCCATCAAGATAATCAGAGGATGGAGAAACTCCCCTGTACGGACAGGCTGAGAGAGTTGAGGCTTTTGAGCCTGGAGGAGAGAAGGCTCCAGGCAAAGCTCAGAACAACCTTCCAGTGCCTGAAGGGGCTCCAGGAGAGCTGGGGAGGGACTTTGGAGAAGGGTTGGGAGTGCCAGGGCAAAAGGTTTTGAGCTGGGCTAGGGGAGATTGAGAGTGGAGATGAAGAAATTGTTGAGAGTGAAGGTAGTGAGACACTGGCACAGGTTGCCAAGGCAGGTTGTGGTTGCTCCCTCCCTGGAGGTGTTCAAGGCCAGGCTAGATGAGGCCTTGAGCAACCTGTGCTGGTGGGAGGTGTCCTTGAGGTCCCTTCCAACCCAACCCATTCTGTGAATTTGTCAATCTCCAGCTCCAGACCTAACCCTGCACCTACCAAACACAATTCCTAAAGGCACTTTTGCAATGCAACCAAGAGCTCCCTGTGCTTTCTGCCCTCAGCTGTATGCCACAAACAGATTCTCATTTCCAAGACACAGCCTTAGACCAACTTCACCCAAACCAGCCTGGTCTCCTGCAGCCCAGAACTGACTGTCACTGTTGCCTTGGAGGGTGCAAAGCAGAGTGGTGAAGCCAACACCACCTGATGATGAAGGCTGTCAGTCAGGGGCAACGACAAGATCTCACTTTTCAGCCCACTTGGCAAGGTTACCCCAGTCCCACCATGCCTGCCAGCAGGGCAGATGGGGTAGGAAGGCATGGCAGGGCCAGGTTGTGTCCAGCAAACAATGCTCTATAGAAGAGTCTCTCCAGGGCTTCTCTTAAATGGTCAGGGACATGGAAGAACAGCTGCAGAGGACTTCAGCTCTGACTTGGCAAACTACAGCTGAGGTTTATGTCACCTAACTCTAGACCTCACAGACAGAAATCTCCTCTGGACACTTGAGGTCTGCCACAGGCTCTGGCCAAAGTCAGGATGCATTTGTCATATCCCATGTCAGCAGACCCTGAGGAAGCTCCTTTGGTGTCCCTGCAGAGATCCAGGAGCTGAACTGGCTCACAGTGAGGCCTGACAAGGGGCTCTGGTGCTCCTTTGGTGTCCCTGCAGAGATCCAGGAGTTGAACTGGCTCACAGTGAGGCTTGACAAGGGGCTCTGGTGCTCCTTTGGTGTCCCTGCAGAGATCCAGGAGCTGAACTGGCTCACAGTGAGGCCTGACAAGCACTCCACTGGTATGGAAAGCACACGAAGAGAGCAGCAGGAGGGGCAGGGCTGAGAGAGTCTTCAGCTGCCACAGCAGCACCTTGGTGACACCCAGACAGCTCACACTGAGTACAGCCAGGGCACAACTGGGGGTTTCCAACAGAGAAAGCAACAAAGTCACTGCAGGGCTGCAGTGCCTTCAGAGGAGCCAGCTCCTCCCTAGAGGCACCAAAGCTCATGTACAGGAAGTACCACAAGCTCCTTAACCACCAAGAAGTGCCAAGTTGGCACCAAAGGTGAAGATGATAACAACTGGCACAGTGCAGAAACATCTCAGCATGACTACAAATGAAAAGGAGAGGAGATCCCTTCAGTGGATTCAGAGACTGCTGATCCAGAAGCAGAGCATTAGGCCCTTTGCTTCCATCCACACCTTTGTCTTGCAGCCAGCATCAGTTTTTGTCTCAGGATCCGAAGCTCCTTTGTGGCCAGAACAATAAAAGGTAAGTGACAAAAACTGAAGCAGAGATGCAGTAATTCCACCTCTGCATTCTCACTGTGGGAAAATTTCACTCTCTTCTTCACAGTCACAGCTTCAGGTGGCTCAGTGCAGGTCACAGAATCACAGGGGTTGGAAGGGATCTCTGGAGATCATCCAGTCCAAACCCCCTTGCCAGGGGATCACCCAGGGCAAGTCACACAGGAACACATCCAGGTAGGTCTTGAACGTCTCCAGAGGAGACTCCACAACCTCTCTGGGTAGCCTGCTCCAGGCCTCCACACCAAAAATGTTTCTCCTCATGTTGAGGTGGAACCTCCTGGGTTCCAGTTTGTGTTCATTGCTCCCTATACTGCCACAGGACAGCACTGCACAGAGCCTGGCCCCCACCCTTCTGATAATTGTAAACTTCAATAGGATCCCCCCTCAGCCTTCTCTTCTCCAGGCTAACCAGCCCCAGGTTCTCAGCCTTTCCTCATCAGGATGTTCCAGGCCCTTCAGCATCCTTGTAGCCTCCATCAGACTCTCTCCAGTAGTTCTCTGTCCCTCTTGAACTGGAAATCCCAGAACCAGACCCAGGTGTGGCCTCCACAGAGCAAAATAGAGGGGGAGGAGAATCTCCCTTGACCTGTTGGGGCTGCTCAGTCCCTAGCAAGGTGTCTTTGTTGTTCAGGGTGGGAGCTTACCTCTGTGGAAAACAACCTGCATGGATCTCAGCATGGCCATCAGTGACAGAAGCCACTGACAGCTTTGGAGCACATCTCTCTCATGCTGCCACCAGCAGGCAGACAGAGTTCAGGGGCTCCACTGTTGTGCTGCCTGTTGGCAAAGGAGGGGTGGTGACAACTGGGGTCCTGAGAGGCAGTGATCTGTTCCCTTCAGAGAAGGTCACTGCAGAGGGACAAGTGCTGCTCAGATGACAGATCCCTGCCAGGGCCCTGCAGAGTGACCGAGCGTGCCAGGGCTGCTGCCATGCACCCAGCTCTGCTCACAGCAGGACACCAGATACCCTGCCCTGAAAGATGGGCACAGGCAGGGTGTCAGCTTTCCCCTCTGACATCAGTGACATCTTGAGCCTAACCAAGAACTGTGATCTCCACAATCAAAGCACCACAGATCTACTACAAGCCTGGGTGCATCCAGAATAGGGAAAGACCCCATGTGGGACCCCACCTCCTGTCCTGTCCCCACCATAAGGACATGGATCTGTTGGAGCAAGTCCAGGAGGCCACAAAGCTGATCCAAGGGCTGGAGCAGCTCTGCTATAAGGACAGGCAGGGGGAGCTGGGGGTGTGCAGCCTGCAGAACTTGAGAAGACTCCAGGGGGACCTCAGAGCCTCCTGTCAGAGTCTGAAGGGATGCTCCAGGAAGGCTGCAGAGAGACTTTTGCTAAGGGTGTCTAGACACAGGTCGAGGGGGAATGGTTTGAAGCTGAGGTAGAGCAGGGAAAAAGCTCTTCAGTATGAGTGCTGAGACTGGAACAGGTTGCCCAGAGAGGTTGTGGCTGCCTCCTCCCTGGGGGTGTTCAGGGTCAGGTTGGATGAGGCCTTGGACAACCTGGGCTAGTGGGAGGTGTCCATGCCCATGGCAGAGGCTTGGAGTAGATGTCTAAGGTCCCTTGCAGCCTGGGGCATGCTGTGATAAGCAGTAACATAAACTTCATGCCATGCCCTGCATGGGTCAGATGCTGGCAGCCTGCTGAGCTCCCCCTTGAGAGCTCCAGGAGCAACCAGTGCCACACAGCCCTGGCAAGCAGCTCCCAAACCATGACTGTAGCAGTGAATGTGCACAGCAGATGAAGAAGTGGTGGGCACAGCAAGCTCTCCACAGCTGCTCTCCACAGCAGCAGGTAGCCTGGCCAGGCTTGCAGCTGACCTCCAGCAAGTGCAGCTGAAGGGAGGTAGTCTCCATAGAATCAGAATGGTAAGGTTGGAAGGAACCTCAAGGATCAGCCCGTTCCAACTCTCTGCCATAGGCAGGGGCACCTCCCACTAGCACAGC